>VZTN01037519.1:94213-120228 GCA_013400515.1 Erpornis zantholeuca | reverse complement strand
AAAAAATATAAGCAAAACAAATACTACAACTGCATGCTCCTCTTGTTTCCTTTACTTCTTCAAAATCCATGTACAGGGTGACTTTCTAATTTTTAGTTTCTTGAAGCAGAAATAATGAAAGACTTTGAAGCTACAGATTATTTCTCACAGAAATTAATCATATCATGCCCTTTACTTAAGCACACTGAGGCAACCACTGATGTGCTTATTAGGTTAATTTCCTCAGTAACAGCAAACCAAGGCCAAGAGTCAGCAATCACATTAAGCAGACGTACTTTTTGTGTTGAGTTACCTTGCCTTTACTTCTGGCATACCCTGTCAGCTTTCACTACTCTGTCTGACTCAATATTTCTAAAGCAATGTTCCCACACCTTCCTACATATACTTGGCACAGCCCTTTGACCTGCTTCAGCACTACAAACCTACATAGCTAGCACTTGCAGAGAAGGAGCTTAAGAAGGCTATGAAAAAATATTTTTTTTAAGTCTAACTAGCGGTTCCTAACCAGCCTGGGCTAAAACATTGCTGTCAAACCTTGACATTTCTCCTGAACCACTAAGCAATGTACCTACCACCAGAGGAGGGACATTGAGTTATAGGCAGAAGAGAAGTGATGATTCCCACATGAGAAGGAAAGTAAAACTATTCACCAAATGAGTTCTGGAATGAAATTATGCAATACACACAAGACCATTACCTAAAATAGTAACTGCAGAACAGGACAAATAAACCAAAGTCATGTAATACAAGCATTGAAGGAAAGAAAGACATGAGATGTATAAATTTATTAACTTATCAAAAAGATAACACTCATACAAGCTGAAAGACATCAATAAACTTTAGTAAGCACTCAGCCCTTCTGTGATAAATCATCCCTTAGCTTCTCTAAAGATGCCTCTTCTGGGATGAAGAGGCTGTCCTTTGTGCCTGCATCTGGGAACTAAGGATGAATCATTGCCAGAAGAACGCTGCTCCAGGACAAAATCCATTTTTTATTACCTGATCACGAAAATTAAGCTGTTTTACTACAACTATGTTATGTTGTTGCAGTTAGGATGTTTCCAGATTTGGTCTAAGCTTAAACCTGATTTTCATAGCCTGTGGTTCCCTGAATGATGATCTTGTTTGCTAGCCAGTGAGAATTGTGAAGGCAAAAAGTCACTCTACCATTTTGTACCCATGACTATTTCATTTGACTTTTCTTCCCTTGATATCTCTTTCTGTTCCATTCTAGGTGAAATGTAAAAAGCAGCAACTTTCACAACATGCTATGAAAAGTCTCCAAAAGTCATTGCTAGACCCTCTTAAGCACATTTGGATCTTACTCTTTGTCTTTCTTACCTCTATGTCTTACTCCGTGTTTTCTCACTTCAGCCAGCAGCACAACAGAGTTTGAGGCTCTGGGGTACGGCTGAAGGCCTAAAGTGTCTGCTGTGCTGTGCTGTATTAGAGCCAGAGGAGGTGTCAGCAAAGACAAATCTGTTTGCTTCCACAGGACACCTTTGTGGGACTTTCTGTAGCCTCAAAGACTTTCTGAGATCTGCTGACAAAAATTCAAAGACACCTCAATCCAAGCAAACTATCGCGTATCAGCTAGCACCTAGAAAATCAATGAGTAAACTTCCTCATTTTTCCTCAAACCCAGCTCATAATTATCTGTTACCTAAATCCCTCAACCTCTCCCTTTAATTTCTTTGTCCCCAGATAGCATTACTTGCATTGCCAATCTGCATTCAGCTGCTGAGACTTCCCACTTTAAAACTATGTCAAGACACTGATGATGTTTTGACAGTGCAGGTTGTAATGTAAAACACTTGACACAGCTTCGAAAGAGTTAGAAAAAAGTCTATTTCAAGTATAGGAGCAACCAGTTTTCTAATGTTTAAAAAAACAAAAGCCAGGCCATTGCAATAAAAAACTAGCCATAGAAAAAGACATGCTTGCTGGCAGAGTAGATGAAGATGGTGTCTTCCTGACACAGAAGCTCTGAACTACATATTGTTATGCATTAAACTTCAAATTTTTAAATTTTATTGTTCAGAGCCACTTTCCTAATCAAATGTAAGTGCCATATTTCCAAAAGTGATGAACAAATCCTACTGCAATGGTTTCTACTTTCATAGCATGCTGAATTTAGTATGATGAATATTTTGATAAAACCAATCTGTTTATTTTGATATCTAAATAAGGGCTGAGCTAACACACCAAATTTCAGACAGATGAAAATTATTTTCTATCAAAACATGAAACGTCTCTGCAGTGAAAATTCTGACACATTCTTAACATTAATAGCAAGTAAAATTCCTAGAATAGATTACTTGTTCCCTGAAAAAGAGTTAATTTCATTAAGCCCACTATGACTGCCATTTGAATTGCCTATTACAGGAGGATGTGCCTTGGCAAGCAGGAGGGGTTTTTAAATGCACGTGTACAATTCCTGGTCAAGTGAGTAGGTAATAGACATTTTTTCTAGAAGCAACTCATGGCCAGAGGGTGCCCTTAGAGCAGTAAAATCATAAATCTTTGTGTGTCCTAGAGAGGAGCAGGGGTTTCTGACATTTGTTCAAGCCATCCGCATCTCCAACATATGATTACCATCAAAGTTTTTGGGAGCAGACAGACAGGGAAGAAGAAGTGAGCACTTCGAGAAGCAGAGACATGTATCAATAGGTTCACAATCAGCCAGTGCCTACCAAATGTCTAGTTAGGTTTTTTGTATTTTAAGAAATAAACACAAGACACACAGCCTGTATTTCACGAAACAAACTGTGGTGTAGAATAGGGACATGTTTTGAAGCATAAGCAATGTGTGCATGTTTTTGACTGGCTCCTTATGTTTAACTCATTGCTTTCCATGCTTAGCCCTTGATTTTTGTCCTGCTATTGATGGTGGCTCTCTGGACACTTTCTGCACTGGGTTGCATATTGTTTTTATTCCAGTATGAAACACTGGATTGCGATAAGTAAAATTTTAGGAATGGATTCTTAGCCAGGTGGTGCTCAAAATAAGAAGGTACCATACCACCTGTGCTTTTACAAAATGTTGTGTCACATTGTCATGAGGCAACCATCATGTTGCTGTGACTCAGTGGAGTTCTTTGTTGCAACATACTCTCTGAACCAAAGGCATAGACATAAACAAGAGGAGGGAAAGAATGTGATGATTATTTTTTTTCTGACTAGCCACAGTGGATTGAAAATAAAGCAGTAAAACTGTGGCAGCTACAATTATTTGATATGAAAAAGCAAACATTCCAAGACTGTAAGAGGAATGAGACAGATGATAAATTAAGTCAGAATTCTTAATTCAGCCAACCTTGTCATACTTACAATCATTTCGCATATGCCCTCAGTACATATGAAACTCATCCACAGCATTGCCTAAATTCTTCACTCTGCATTCAAGACTTTCATGCTTCTTTGGCAGTACACAGAAGGAATCAAGCAACATTTAACAGGGGAGTTGAGCAGTAACCATGAATTTGGTGCAAATAGCTTCTGCATTAGTCTGTCTTGGAGCCTTCAGAGGCATACCAGGAGTTTGCCAGAGCAAGGGATCTACAATAAGCACTGTATTACAGCTCAGGGGCTATCATTAATTGAGTGGGAGAGATAAAAGTCCCTTTAGTCCCTCACTAAACCAAAATGTGCTCTCCTGTCAAGAATAATACAATAAATACAAGCCTCCTAACAGAGTATTATAAACCTCCTAATGGAGTATTCTTTTCCTCTCTTTCAGCTCATCCACATTAAGAACGAGAAAGAGGATGCTGCACCACAGAATTGTACATGATTGCAATGTACTATTCCTACCAGAAACCCTTGCATTTGCCAGGCTGAGGCAACCAGCTCTCCTGAGGGTATGAAACATTGGCTCCAACACACACAGATGAATAAAGCCTAGCATGGTCTGCAGAAACCTACAAATAACTGTCTCCTGGTCATTATACTTTGCACTGCTCATCTCCTGAAGAACTGAATCTTAGGAAGACGAAAGTGATGCCGGCAAGGAGAAAAGCAGATGGAAATGCACAAATTCTTCCACGATAGCACTTCCCATAATGAATGTCTGCCCTGAGACCATGAAGACCTTCAGTAACTATGGTGCTCACTTGAATTTATGTCAGCTTCTGAATAGCTAACTGGAGCCACTGCAATAAAAATACATTCCGCTTTCCTGGGTTTTAAAAAGTTTGGACTTGATCTCAGCAAATGAAAGCTGAACTTAAACGTGCTCAAATGTAAAGCCTTCGTATTATTTACGTAGCTATAGTTTTCAGTAGCCTTTACAATCTGTCTCTTTATGACACTTTTAATCTTTAAAGGAACTAATTCAGTCAGAACGGAGAAATCAATAGCATTAAGTGCATCACTACCTGCCTGCTCTGTTAAACAATGAGTTAAATTCCATGGTATTGAAATCTCCTCTTTAAAGCTGACTGTCATGCAGTCAACTTCATGTGATCCTCCAGAACACCTGTATCCCACTACAGCAGTAGGGCTGCTATTTTCAACAGTGAAATTCAAACAAATATTAGAACTTTTTCTTGACATCACATTCAGGGCTGGAACTAACTCCTAGAAGAGAAAAGAAATTATCAACCATCACAGAAAATTGTAAAAGCTACTTTCCCCAAGGAAATCAAAAGAATAATCCAGATCTGTTACTATTTTGGAAGTAGAGACAGTAATTGTCACTGACATGCATGTTTTATGTTTTGCAATGTAGCCAAGTAATACTGAAATGAAGCCATATGCCGAGAGAGATCCACCTTTGCTCTTCTTTCTGAGCACTTTGGCTCTACAGATCAAAGCATAACCATATTACTTGATCTGATTACCTACGAGTGAAGTGAGGAACACACAAAGTAATGTCTATGAATGCTGAGATGGGCAGAAAGCAGGAAGACAGGAAAAAAATCCTGTTGGCATTATTGATCCTCACCAATGGACACAGCCAAGCCAAAGCCAGTTATTCAGCTCAAGCTACTTTTGCGTTTTCTTTGTCTTTCTTTTCCTTTCTGTGCAAGGTACAAATCATGTGTCATCATATTTATTTTCAGAGTCTGAATTAGGAAAATAGCTATGAGTTTTCTCTTTTTTTCAGAAATTATAGCTGTAGAAATAAAGCTGTTACACACACAAACAAAGCTTCCTAAAAGCCACCGAAAGGTCCCTTTAATATGGAATTGTTTTGATCTAAAGAAAGCACTTTGAGTCAGAGACTCAAAAATGGTCTTTTTAATCTTTAACAGAGATTTATGCCTCCATAGTTCTGTAACTTTCTGTAAAGAAACCACAATCTTCAGTGTTATTACTATCAGGGTTTCTATGGAAAATTCTTTTCTTCTTTGGAAACCAATGACAGATTAAAGATTTTATATACACCCACATGGACATAAACACATTCTTTGGTTTACTGGATATATTCACCTCCTCTCTGAGAGAAATATAAAAAAAAGTCTGAGAGTGGAAAGCCATGAGAACTGAGAAGGGGACTTACAGGCTTCATAACGCAGGTATTATGCTACCTGCATGTTTTCAAACCCTCCTTGGCACTCTTGTCACACTTCAGAGAAATACAATCAGGTTTCCACAGGCAGAGGTGTACACAGCAGGCTGAGCTATGCCAGCTTTGAGCTCTCCGAAGATCTTCAGCTCTGCATTTCATCTGTGTGGCCCCAGCGAAATCAATGCTCGTGCGCCTGGCTAAGCGCTGGTCATTACCTCAGAGGCAAGCAGCATTGACCCAGCAGCAGATACTTGTTTGATCTTTCTCTCCAGTCACTGGGGAAGATGCAAATACACCTAGTTTTCAGCCTTTTTCTAAAGAATACGGATGAATGATAGACACAGCAGCTTGCAAGTGGATAAAGAGGTTGCAATTTTTCATGGATAATAAAATAATTAATGACGGAGGGATACTATTTAAGTATACAGGTGGAAAAGATTGCTTGCAACAAAACCTGCATTTGACCAGACAATAAATTAAAATTACAATCTTAAAAAAGGAACAGCAGCAGCTACAGCAATAAGAAACATGAAAATCAGAAATACATTGTTTTCCAGAAAGGAAATTGTGACTGAAACTAAATAAGCAGAGTAATACACATGGTTTGCTTGGTGGCCTGCTGTGTAAGACAGTGCTTGAGCAGCATGGAATTGTTAGCTTAAAGAGTTGCTTTGACATTGTTCAACTCTGTATAAGGATACAATATTTAGCATTATTCCAAATGTTAACAAAGCAATTGAAAGGAATGAATGAAAATTAAGAATTTAAATTGCATAAGTGTTTAGAAAAATATGTGTCAATTAGAAACATAAACCTCCTAGTAATTTTAAAGTGTTAGTTACTGAATATATAGGCTAAACATCAATAATAGGAAATACATTTAATAGCAGAAGCCATTAAATAACTAAAAAAAAAAAAAAATAGTGTACTCAGCATTATGCCACTTTAAAAAACAGTGAGTATTATATGCCCTCCATGAGTTTTGAATATGTCACAGAATGCTGGGAATTACACATTTAGAAACATAAGCATTTGGGTATTACCATTTTAATAGACAGATTACTGTTAAGAATATTTAAAACATAAGCAGTTTGTATGTAATCAAATTAAATCTGATGTTTACAGCTTTGCATGACCTAAACAAAATGCAAGCAAAGTACCTGCAATGCACCTGAAAGCTTCTGTACCTGTCAATAAATTATAAGATTGCATGAGCTTTGAGAAAAAAACATTCAGAGACTTTCAGAGCCTAAAACAACTGGAAGACCATAACAAAAAAAAATTATATATATATGTATATCCCATTTTCAGACATTCCTTCTTATCCCTGTAAAGACTGTTGGCAATGCTCACTTATATGCTTTAAATTAGAGAGAATGATGAACACAACACTAATAAATTGCAATACATGCAATGCTTTGGCTGTGAGTGTGCCCCGTAGAAACAAAGTGTATACAGAGCAATTTCATTTCTTCAGAGATCGTGACATTTATAAATTACTCTCTTATAAAATGAGATTAAGGTTGCTAAATGACCCGCATAGGCACATTTTACTCCAAAATGAGATCCATAACTCATAACATGATATTGGTATATGAATATCCATACAATACACTAATCTTTTACACTCCAATGGGTTTCCAACAGTAGTGCCGACTTCCGTCATGTTTTCTTTGTACCTTTCTTTAGTCACAGAAATATAGCACAGCAGTAGTTCCAGAAACAGATTTCACAAAACACACAAGTGATGCACAGAAACCCCTGAGGCATTGTTCCTCCTTGTCAAGCAATCAGTGTGGCTCCCAGCCACAAGTTATTTCACAGATGTGGCAAAAAAAAAAGGTTTTTTTTAAATATGCACACTCTGGTGTGAAGGCAAGAAGCTGAAGTCCTCAAAAAACTGTATCCAAACCCATGTACTTTAATAAATTATTAGCATTTCTCTGTATTAGAATGGCACTATCCCACCCAAATCAAAAGCAAAAGGCTTTGCAAAAGTCATGGTATAAATACAGCAAAATACTGCACCACTTCTGAGCACATCATCCAGCACATATTTATTGTTTCAATACCACTCTGTGGTAGAAAGGTGTCCTCCTTATGTTGTAATGGGGCATGTAAGAGAGATAATTTGTCCATCCCAACCTTCCAGAAAATCTACAGAAGTAAGAGGAACATACTTTGTCTCTGGAGTGCCAGGTATCATCCTTTGTGTTATGTCCAGCATGATTTCTGATGTATAAATCTGAAAATTCGGTACAAACCATATAACAATCCAGATTAACAATAGTGGATTGGTGGTAATTCACCTTTTTTACAACTTTTTTACAAGGATTTTCTGAACAGCTGGATTTACCATACTCTTCAGATGCAGAAGATGCTGTGTTCCCAAAACTGAATTTCTTTTCACCTGTGCATGCAGGTTAGGTCTTAGAGTTATGAGAAAGTAGCTTTTCGGGGGGCAGTTGTGGTTTGAATTTATTTTTTGTGGTTTGAGTTTATTTTTTTGATTCAAACATATAATCCAACACAAAAATAAAACTTAAAAAATTTCAAACACTAAAATACCGTGGTCTGCAACATTAAGTATTCTAGTTTTTGTTCTGTGTTTGTTATTCAGATAAATGCATTTACAAAATTATGGCATGACTTATGCAGAGTTCCACTTATTAAAATAAAATGCAAATTCTATTAGTTAACATGTTAAATAAGTATTCTGCTGTTACAACATTACAGAATACCTATATTAGGAAATACCCATAAGCTTCAAGGAGCCAGTAAATAAGCAAATAAGCAAATATCCAAAAGAATGCTGCAAATATTGCCTATTGCTAGAGAATGTCATGTACCAGTTGTAGCACACAGTACGTCATACTGCAATTCTGCATAATTAAAACCCCAGGCTTCTCCTATGTATTGTATTCCCAACCCTGACTTTCTCTTCCTGATTAACTTCTATGACAACATCGTATTAGTATTTAAATTCCAGTCCCTGAAGCTGTAAAGGAAACACATGAAGTGATGATCCTGAGTCTCACATTCTTCAGCCTGGTCATGAACATTGTTAGATAACTTAGTCAAGCTGCAAGTCTCTGACAAGCAGGCAAGTATTTGCCAGTGAGAATTGCCATTCTTTGGACAGCTTTATCATCAGAACTACTAAGAGCTGCACTTGAAACCAAGCTTTGGCTTCATCGCATTAAGCTTTGCTCGCCACTCTTCTTTCCAACACAAGAACTGGTAATGCCATACACTGTTTAAATCCCCTTCATTTATCCTGTCATATTTTATTCCAACAACATAAACTGTGATATTGCAAGATACGGAGTGTTATAAAGTACTGAGTGACTTTTACTCCTATGAATATCAGACAGAGTTCAGTTTCTTACAAAACCGGGCTGATATTCCCTATCTTCTGTGAACAAATAATCCATGAAAACAAACAAAAAATCTAACATGCTGCATTAAGTATATTTCCATGGCAAAGTATCAAAGTGCTCTTGCAGACATTGGCAATTTCTGTAAATATTTTGCCAACCATGAAATGAAAGCTATTAGTAGATTACAGACCTGCAATTCAGCATGCAAATCCCCAGACCTAGTGTATTACTTGTGGTTCACAAACTTGAAGTGAAATACACAGAAATTTTAAAGATTTTGAGTTGTAAACTCAAGCAGACTTTGTATGAGGTACTGCACAGAATGAACCTTCTTCAGATCACCTTTTTTTGAAGTGAAAGCATCACCAAGTTTGCAATAGCCTTTATCCTTTAGGATCTCTCCCCTTATACTTCAGCTATACTGAAGTGGACATAGATGCAAACATACTGTTATCTATGCTTCCCAATACTTTTAAACAATTTCGTATTTTCAAATATATCTGATTTTCCAGTGAGCACACCATCAGTACATGGAGTGACCTGAACTGTTGCTATCTGTATTCATATTACCTAAATACTAGCCTGGAAGATTTCTGCTTACAGATATGCATTGAACCTGTCTGTATGAGGCTGGATATCTTACTTATTCAAGATAAATAACTGTGCTGAGAAATAAAAACGAAATTAGTATTTATAAAATTTTTAACACAGACAAATACTATTATGTGTTAAAAAAGAAAGGCTTTTATACAAAATTTTTGACATTTGAGTACATGTAAGTAATGCTTTCATTCTATTACCTACATAATCATGTTATTCAAAAAAAAAAGCTATTATGGAGATGTAGCTATTTCATAGAATCTGATATATAGATGACATTTTAAAACAAGTTAAGGCAAAATACTACTTGCACAATTTAACTGAACTTAGAAAGTCTCTGTAAAGTGAAAAAGGGAAATTTCAGTGGAATTCATAAAAGGAAGAGAATCTTAACACCTGAATGCCACCTGACCTCTAAACATAAATATTTTTTTTAAAGCTCCATGTTCATAAGTGCCTTATTAAAATAAAGAATTTATTTTATTTTCTTTGTGCCTGATGGCCAAAACTGTTGGCATCTATTGAAATGTCTACTTGTTGAATTATTTATATTGTAAGTATAATATTATAAAAAACAGTGCCTGAGGCAAAGAACACTTTGCAACAGAACCATATTTATATTCATCTGAGAGCCAAGTGGAAAAACCACTCCTGAATATTTATTTCAAAGAAAATACAATTTAAATGAACTCAATAGGGAATAATATCTATGGCTGATAATTTTAAAAAAAAGTTCTAAGTGCGACCAGTTAGATTTGACTAACCTAATGCAGTGATAACCAATGTGTGAGAGTTTTCTAGATGAAATATAGAACAAATTGTTTCCTATTGCTTCCAATTACTAAACATGGGATTAAAAAATGAAGTAAGAAATAATATCCCAGCACTGTCTGTTGGCAAAAACAACCTGTAAGATCTATGACAGTCTGACAGCATTTTGGAAAACCCTGAGACTTTTCCAAGTCATCTGGTTCATCTCTCAGCAGCACAGTGCCAACACCAATCATTCACTCTAAGGAAGAGGCTGTATTAATGTGAAATTCACACTGGACTGCTGGCGTGCTCCACACTCGCAGTGGTCCCGTGGCCGGAGCTGTGTACCAGGGTCTGGCTGTGTGAAGGCAGGGTCCTGCAGCACCCGGTGCTGCCTCAGGCAGGAGATTGTGCTACTGCCACAGCACAACCCAACAGCTATCGGCTGCTGCTCACTGCACAGGACCACAGCGCAACCTGCACTGCAAGGCACCTCAGAAGGCTTCTGGTCCAACCTCCCCCACACAGCAGGGTCAGCTCCCAGATCATGCCAGGTTGCTCAGGGCATTGTCCAGCTATCTTTAGAGTACCTCCAAGAATGGAGCCTGCATAACCTCCAGGGGCAGCCTGTGAGTTCAGCACACAGTGGGTGCCTACAGTCAGGTGCAACAGGCTTGAACTTCACAGCCCACATTCACATCATGAGCACTTTGAGCCCTCAAAAAAAAATTAAATATATGATTGGCCTTGTCCTTCCCCCTCCACGCCGCACCAGTCAGTAATCACAGAATCACAGGATCACAGAATATATCAGGTTGGAAGGTACCCACAAGGATCATAGAGTCCTGGCCCTGCACAGCACCATCCCCAAGAGTGACACCCTGAATCACAGCATATGAATCCCACCTCCCCCTCAGATGTAGTAAATGCAGCTCTGCTGCAGCACCAGAACTGCCTTCTGACAGAAGTACCTTATTAACTGTAACTTCGGGAGAAAGGGAAATCTTGAATACACCTGAGTTGCACATTCATATACTAAAAAAAAAACCCTAAAATCAATATTAATCATGTCTTTGAGCCTGTCCTCTAGTGAGCAATTTTTAAAGCAGCTTCCATGGATGATTTCATGTGCACAGGTGTTTTGGTTTCACTCTCTCAGGAACCGATTATTTTCACTGTCTCTTAGAGAATTAAATTAGCAAGACACAATGGCAAAGAGAATCAAGTCCTTATTTACAAAATAATCCATAAAACTTCTGTTAATATCAAAGCAAACAGGACTTGTTGTGAAATTAATTTGGCTACATAACTGTGTTTTCTAATGAATAAAGCAAAAGAAATACACAATAGTATTTTCATAATGCATCTAAAATATTAGTATGCTACAAGCTTTTGTACGAGGCATGTAAGGGACATAAGGTCAAGGCATTAAAAGAGAAATTATTTCATCTGTGGTTAAGGGTTCCAACCCACAGTCTGAAAGGCCTCTTTGCTCATGTCAGCTGCATGTTACTCTAACAGTCATGACTCCTCTCTTATTTTGACTACTTATTCCAGATTATATTAAATCAAACTCAAAATCTTGGCACACTGCCCATCAAGATCCCTGCATTTAGGAAAAATGCAGGCTTTTAAAACTCAAAATTAGAGCTTCGGCCTTTTCAATGACTACTTCTTGTAATCCTATTCATTTGTTTTCCAGTATTGTCTCAGCTATGGAGGAGCTATGTTCTGTGACTTTTCACCTAGCCATATAAAGAAGATATCTTTTCCAACAATTAATGCAGAAACAAAGGCAGACAAAAAGGAGAGGTTGGCCATGTAGGCTACATGCAATTGTAATTAAGCCTGGGAGTTAAAATAGGGATTTCAGCTTCTCCCTAAGGAAGAAATTCTTCAAGAAAGACTCGCACAAAGGTTAGACTTCTTTTTCTAATTGCCTGAACAGAAAATGTTATAGAAAGACCATTTTAATTATAACTACATTAATTTCTATCAAATCTGCAGTTGTGCACACTTATAAATGTAAATTCAATAAGGCTCACCCTCCTTTTTCAATTCTTATGAACAGCTAATCTGAAAGCTCACCTTTTAATTGCACCTCTTGACATGTCAAACCATGTACAGGTATTGTGTTCAAAGGCACCGGGGCCTAACGAAGCTGTAGAGAACCATAAGGACTGCCTCCTGCCATAAAACTCTACTTATGCACAGGTGATGGCACACAGAATTGCATTAAATTCTTCATATTGCCTTCCAGACTGGCTGTGAAAAGGTGATGCACATGTAATACATGTATATCTGTGTGTATGTGTGTGCATGTGTGTACACACACAGAGACCAGCAGCACAAAGGACTGGTGGATATTGGAGAAATGATGGAGAAATGCCTGGAGAAATGATGACAGTAGACTTTACTTGATTTTCCTTACTACAATGAAACTGAGTCATTTACTTCTCAGCTGGTGAGGCCTGCACTTTGCGAGAATGTTTGCACTTTCATCAACACTCAGCTGCAGATCAGCAACTTAATCTCTACGGAAGAGTGAGTAGCAGGTGACACAGATTAATGGAGCACATCTCCATACCTATTTTGATTATCAGATTTGGTTTTGGGTTACATGCATTTTCCATGCAATATCAGGTTCAAGGCCCTAATCCCTACTTTTAAAGATCTCAATGGCTGAGCATCAAGATAACGCATAGTTCAAATACTGTGAGGATTTAGCAAATTATTTCATCCTTCTGACAGAATGGAACTTTCTACAGTTAAGTTTTTCCCAGTGAATTGCACCAACATCAGAGATGGGGCTCACCTTCCACTTGAAATGCAAGTCACATTTCTTTCAATCTTCTCTAACAACCCATATGCCTTTCTGAGAAATCATCACAATTAGTTGGGCAATACAAAATTTATATTTTAGAAAAAAGATAACATGGCTAACATTGTAATGTATAGTATATAATGTCTTTTATATATATATATATGTTATAATGCTGTAATTATATCATTAATATATTTGTTTATTAAGATGTCATCCTAATTATCTTTAATAAACATTACTAATCTTTAATGCATTTCATGTTGGAAAGAGCAACAATGAAAGATAAGGTTGTGGTCAGTCACCTTTCCTTAGTCCACAAATGCAACGCTTTGGTTAGGCACAATAACTGATGAATGTAATTTTCAGTTAGGAGGTACATGGAACATGGTTAATTAGCTGCTGGTATCATATGCAACCACAGCTTTTCTGTGTCTTGTCAATGCCCATTCACACCTGCTCAAGTCCACAGAACAAAGAACTAGCAAAGCAGTTACAGATATACTCACAACCTAGATACAGCCTAATTTTTTTACCATGCCACTCTAAGGTGACTAATCTTAATTAGATCCAGTGATCACTGCCCAGCTAGAGCTGGATCAAATGAGGTGTCTTGGGTAAAAACTCGGAGCAAAAGTCACTCTCTCACTGCTGGTTGCACATACTGACTGCACTCCTCCATTTAATCTCATGCCATTACAACATATTAAAGTCTCTCTTTCTCAGGGAAGGTTTACCAAGATCTTTTGAATTCACCTTATTTTTACACAGTGGATTAGAAAGCTCTTCTCAGTACAAAATGAAATAAATCATCCTTGTTATTTCACTTTCTTTTCATTTAATCCTCAATTCACAAAACTGGGTCATTTTCAATGGTTTTACCACATGAAACAGTAAGGAATAATAATAGCCAGCAATTAAGTCAAATTTAGCACTTATTACTCAACAAGAATTGCCTAGGAACAGAACATGTTTTCCATAAATGCATTCATTGTTCAAAATTCTTTTGAGCATGTTTTATGCATTTGCATCCTCTCCTACGGATATTTAATAAGCTGCTCATTGCAAAAATGTATCAGAAGTTGAATACTCACAATTCAAAATTAAAGTTAATTTGCCAGATCTTAAACTGAATGTGTCTTTTGCAGATTACACAAGCATAGCTCATCTGATCTGCGGTAAGTCCATTCATGAGTCTGAATTCCATATTTACTTTTCATTAATATTCTCCAATAATCATGAAAAGCAGTAAGTTTTTTGAACTACTTATATGAGTAACCATGTTCTGAACAGATTCAAGCTACCTAGAGCAGGAGATAAAACAGCTTCACCAAGCACTGTTCTGTCTTTGAGCACAAATCCAAGTGGCTATATACAACTGAAATCTGACTATAAAGTTCTAAAGCAGAAAAATATGGTGTGTTTGACATGAAATTAAGATAATTCTGCTTCTCTTCAGTTTGTGTAAATGAAAAATACGAGCTACTGTCTTAACATGACATAACTTAGTGTCAAACATTCATGGTTTCATAGCAAATACATAAGTGATCCATTTTGTGTTCATCAGCTTTGATATGCTGTCTGCCCTCAAGCACCCCTTTAAAATATGTACAAAGGCTACGGTACCAGACATGCTTTTCTGGATCATTATCTTTTTCAACCCATAATACAACTCCTCATCTACTGCAAAGGTGAGGCTTTACATCTCTCCCTTTTTTAATTTCAATTATAACTCGCAAAAAAAGTCAACAATTCCCTTACAATACAAATCGCTCAGGTTGAATACCCATTGCGAGATCAACGTAGAAAGTGAGGAGTTAGAATACGCACACTGTATTTATAACATCCTTTGACTGTATCCATCTTTAGTTTCCTAGCACAAAGAATCAAGTCTTTAAGTTAAAAATAGTCGTCAAATCTTTGGTCTTTAAGTTAAAATTAGCACTTGAAAACATTCACACTTCGGGAATTATAGCTCGAGCAACAAATCTCACCATTTCAGTTACAACATGTGACACTGCTCCTCTGCAACACCCAAAAAGCTGAACATAATGGGATGTTCCCTGCTAGGTAGAGACTCAGGAGGCGTAGCAGCTCCAGGTTGGGCGTAACGTGGGCTCTGAGCCTGGAGCTGGAGCACAGTGCCACAGACGCCGTACTACACATCCAGCCTCCATCCCACAGGACTTGGGGAGCAGTGTCATGTTGAAGATGACAGTGCCACACGGCAATAAAGTAAATCTGCTTCAGGTCCTTGTGCCACATGTCCAGCCCATACGATGTTCCAGTTGCTGGTCCTCATCCTGTGACTCGTGCAGTTGTCAGCTGTGCAAAGCAACTGCAGGAGGCATCACTCTGTACACAGCAGCAAAGGAGCCAGCCTAGCATTCATTACTCCAGGTTGTTTACCACCTAGCTCTCACTCTCACTTATCTGCAGACTGGTGAAAGTGAACTGGTGTTCTCCATTCCAGCTGGCTGTCTAACATGGTTTAAAATTCCCAGTCTGACCCTGGAACCAAGCAGAACCCTGTGATGAGATGAGTGGGGCTACGAAGGTCTGTCTTCCAGCCACCCTTTGGCACAAACCAAAGCACTGTATTGACCAAATCCCCATACAGACTTGGTTGGCTTACACAGCCATTCATCAGAACTTGCTAGAGGTTATAATACTGGATAACTAAGATTTGTTCTTGTCTTGAAATAAACAAGAGCATATGTGAGAATATAACAGAAAAATGAACTGCATCGTATCTCTCTCTTAAAAGCAATAAATTTGTGCACTGGATTTTTAATATCAATAGATTGATATTTAGAAGGGGTAATTAGGTATTTTGCAAAAAATCCAAATAAATAAGGGACCAAATTAATAACGATATATCTACCTCTTCAGCACTTAAATATCACAGTAATGGAGAAATGCTCTAAAAAGTTTATTGCCTCCCATTTTCTTTCAACATGCAAATTTTATCAAATTATGCAGGAGTGTGCATGCATATATATGTGTATTGATATGGCAATGTTGAGCATTGCCAACCTCACGAGATTATAACCCACAAGCAAAATTAATATTATGAATATTATTTCCAAACTGTTCTTACCCCTTTCCTCACCTCACCTTTTTCCCTCTGGGATCTGATTACATGCAAATAGAGGGTAAAATGGTGAAATACAGAGATTCTGGGCACTTGCTACATTTTCTGCTTTGCTTCTCTTTCTCTTGCTTCACCCCGTGCAATGGGACAGGATGGGTGAGGAGATGCCACAGGCTCCTTGTTTTGTCACACAGGTTGTCACTCCTGGGACAGCAGAAACCGGTGCAGGCTATGCAACAGCTGCCTCAACTGGAAGCATCCTGCATGCCAGGCCAAAGCCATCTTCCACTTTCCTGCACTGGCTGCCATCCCACCCTCTGCAGCCAGCACTGAAGCAGAACTGCTGAGCTGTCAGCAACTTCTCACAAGAGGCCAATTTTTACGCCGCATAATTGTAGCAAAAAAAAAAAAAAAAAAATCTTGAGGGTTGGCAACCCATGTTAAATTTGCATGCATATCTGATTAGCTGTGTCTCTAGAAAACACAGTCTTACAAAATATTGCAAAATTATTCATTTTATTTTTTTAAAGTCTGGATTGAATGCTGTCAAAATATAAAGCCTGTTTTCTTCTTCCTTCCCTCCCTCCAAGTGAATATAATCCAATTTTCCTTTGAAACTGTAACATTTTATTTCACATTGCTTGGGAGTTATGAGCAAAAAAAGAAAAACAGTAATAGGAGTGAAAAGGGAATTTGCCAGCTTCATCTTTATTTAAGCAGCCAGAGAATGAAATAGAACACTTCCCTACAGTTAGTCCTCTTCTTCCACCCACTTCCCCAGAAAAAAACTAGAAGATAAGGCTCCAAACTGGTTAATCAAAGCTTATGGAAGTCATTCTCAGGGGCAGTTTTATATACCCCCTACTTGCCCTTAGCCCGAGTTCAAAGTACTGAGATCACGATACAGGAAAGGAGCCAGGATGTTACAGATCTAGGCACGGATGGGAGACCTGCTCTGCCCCACCTACACAGCTGGGGTCAGAAGGCCAAAAATCTAAGTGCCATCCAGGCTAGACTGTAAGAGCTGTAGTGAACCCAGACAAGATTTTCATGTTTTCCAGACTGACTGGGACATGTGTTCTGAGAGTGGAAACTGCATTGCTGGAATATTGAGGTAGGAGAGTTGGGGTCACATTTTCCGACCCTGCAGAAGAATTTGGTTCTGACATGCTGTTGTTTCACCTTTACCTGTGAAAGCTTGACTGACAAATGAGGCATTTCAGGCTGTGACTGGTGCTGCCAAACATCCACTTCATGTGGCAGTCTCAGCTCACAGCTTGGCCCCTTTCACCCAGCAATCACGTGGGACCACCCCAAACCATCCCTTCTCCCCAGTGAAGTCAAAGTGAGGAAGAACAAAGTTTCACACAAAAGGACCCAGTCTGCATCTTTACCTGCCAAGCTACTGCATATGACAGTGCCTTTCCAACCTACCCCCTTCTCAAACCTGCCTCAGAGCTTTCTTCCCAGTCAAACATGAGTAAGCCCGCTTAAGCCATCTTCCCAATCACTGAGCCTTGCAACCATCAGAAACTTCCAGCAAAAGACAAAGCCACCTGGTTTCCAAGACCAAACCACCTGCCTTCATCTCACCTTCACTCCACCTTCCTCAGTGCCTTCCATGGCTCAGCTAGCAGACTCTCCAGCACATGTCCCTACTGCATGGCTTCAGTGCTCAGGCAAAAGCTCAGTGCTCAGACAGTGAAGACAAATAATAAAGAACGATAGGGAATCAACAAAAAACAATGCACATTCATGTATGAGACAAAACTAAAAGCTCTTCACTCCCTTCTCTTGTGCTTCCAGAGGCATGTATTCTTTATTCCATAAATGTGCATTGTGCAAACTGCCAAATACTGCTATGAGAAAAGCTGTATCAAATTGGTTAAATTTCCTTTACAATAGTTCAGGCAGAATTTTGAATGCTGTATTTTGCTCAGTGTGAAATATCTGAGGACAAGTCATTTTTTAAAGGCAGTAGATAAAAAAAATTAGATTTCAGTCTGAGACTTCCATACAATGTCCTGGGTGTGTTTGTGTAACACTTTCTGAAAAGAACAAGTGAAGAAAAAACAGGCTTCATTTCAGAAAGTGCACAAACGGAAACATTACAATGGTTACACTGATTTTTTTCCCAGAGCCTTGATATGTGGGTGCTTATGTACATTTGACAAACACTAAGCAATTAGATATTAAGCTATTAGAGAGTGGCCAAAGCAGGGCCACCGAGATGACGAAGGGTCTGGAGAAGAAGCCTAACAAGGAGCAGCTGAGGCCTTTTGGTCTGTTCAGCCTGGAGGAGATTGAGGGGAGACCTCATTGCAGTTACAACTCCCTCAAGAGGAGAAGAGGAGGGGAAGGTACCGATCTCTTCACTCTCATAGCCAGTGACAGGACTCAAGGAAATGGCATGAAACTGAGTCAGGGAAAGTTTAGGTTGGATATCAGAGAGAGCTCTTTCACCCAGGGGGTGGTTGGGCACTGGAACAGGCTCCTCAGGGGAGTGGTCACAGCGCCAGCCTGGCAGAAGTCAAGAAGTATTTGGACAATGCTCTCAGGCACATGGTGTGACCCTTGGGGATGGTGCTGTGCAGGGCCAGGAGTTGGACTCGATCCTGATGGGTGCCTTCCAACTCAGCTTATTCTATGATTCTATAACAAAAATAAGCCTCTCATAAAGACTTTCATAAAGGGGGTAGAAAGCTCAAACTAATAAGCCATTGCCAGTGTCATAAATAAAATCCATTTGCTTCTGCAGTGAAACACCACCTTTCATTTTTTTATTATCCTCTTAAAGCTTTAAATAACATGGTCACCACAGTTCATTTTCTTTGTGGTGAAACTTTATGCTGTAGTTCATAAAAATAGAGCATAAAGTTTCACCACAAAGAAAATACTGTGCCTGGTAATGTTGACATATAAGTGATAAAGCAAGAAACAATAGAAACAATAGAAAAATAAATAAAATCTGGGAAGAAATGAACAATGAATCCTGCATGCTCTTGTCACTTTAAAATAATAGCTGTAAATTCAAACTGCAAGTGCAACCATTTCTCTTGTTGAAGTCCTCAAAGCCTCTGTAGTTAAGCAGGCAGCAGCCCTCAGCCCTGAGAAGGGTTTGGGCACTGAACTCCTGTTAAGGAACTGGCATCTACATTAAAGCCTTTCTGCATATGGAGTGGACTTTTCCTCTCCCCAGTTGTGGTCACCCCAGTGAAGAGATGGCATGAGGTGCTTGGCACCAGTTTCCACTCATATGGGGTTTTTTAGCTCCAGATGAGCACCAGTTTCAGAAGGGTCTAGACAGCTTTAGTGGTAGCCACTTGGATGTTTATGTATTGCACTCTTCAGTACACCACGTAATAGGAAACATTATTCACTTGGCCACGGTGCAGCACAAGTACACAGAGACAGCTTGATTTCTAATCACACCTGAGCTAATAAGTCCTCCTGAGACTTATTATTGTCAGCTTGAGCTGTCTGGAAACGTCTTGCCCATATTTAAAAAAACTTTCAGTCAGTCCTCTGAAAAGGTCTAGTGCATTCATGAAGTAGAGCAGACGTCTATAAAAGCACCACAGAAAACCTCAGACTGTGTTTTTCTAGTAGACTTACTAGAATTTAGCAGCTAAAGTCTCTGGCTGTGCTGTGCATGCTTCAGCCCAGGATTTTGATTGGTGAGTAAGGAGGATTTTCTCTTGGGCTGCTCCTAACCCCTTTCCCAAGCTGCCTGTGAGCCTACTGTGTGGCTCCAGCGCTCAGGCAAAGCTCAGTGCAAGGGCAGGGAACACAAAGAAAACAACCAAAAGGCAGCCAAGTGATTAAAGCCCTACTTGAACAAAATTAGTACATATAATGGAGATTAGTTAAGAAGAAAGTTAACCACTCTATACACTCAAGGTTGCTTTATACCCAGGCTTCTTATTCCTCCCTGGTACAACACCCTTCAAAACTGCAGGATTTAATCCTGCTGCAGTAGTTAAAGCATTACAGCTTTCTAAAGGCAATTAGACCTAACATTTGAATGCTTGATTTTGCATCTCCTTTTAATGAATTTTAATTTATTTGTTTGTTTTAATGATGTGTTGACAAATATCAAGAAGCAGCCATAAAAATAATCTGAAAACAAGCACTGTGATTACATGCACCAGGTTTAACCTGTTTCACATCCCTGGATGCCAGAGTATGAAAGCTAGTGAGCAAAGAATGGTTTTAAGATCAAGGCACTGAAAAATAAGTTTGTGTTCTTAGAAAGAGTATTACACAAAAATGTTAAATCATTATCCTTTTCTAGTCCTCCTTTTCTTATTTCTAAATAGACAGAGGTTAGTAAGACTCCGTTAGCCCACAGAAATTTTGGACATACTAAATAACACCTGCATAATAGTTTATGATCAGGGATGGATGCAGCAAATAAAATCAATTCCTTTTTATTGGCTGTAATTTTCTATAGTGCAACTGAAAAAAACCTGCATGTTGCAAACCGGAATTTCTGTATACCACATAGTAACCAAAGGAATACAAAGCTCCTGGTGCATGCCCCGTTCTCTCAGAGCCTTCAGCACACCATTGAATAAGGGGAAAAAAAAAAGTAAAACTGCTACGCAATAGTTTCCATAGCACTAATTACCTTTACACTTTTTTCTAGCCTCAAAATTATCAAAATGCTTGGAATTATCAATGAAATCAGCCAAAAACTTTTCTTCCTTTTCTCCTTAAAATCACTACAGTTGCAAAATATTCCTGAGCACCTTTGATTACTTCTATTCACACAGAAAAAAAAGGTAATGCACTTGTTTCAGATATTATATTATGTGGCAGTCCTTCTAGGAAGTAAGTGCTGTTGTGACAGAAGCAAATCTCCACAGCATCACTGATGTGAAAGAAACCCTTTCAGCTATCATCAGCTGAGACACTTTCTATGGTGAGGGTGTGGCTAATTTTTCTCCTGAGGCTGTTGATATCTCACTGCAGATTCAGTAGCTTAAACATAGGAGAGTTGTCAACATTGTGCCCACATCAGAGAGAGACATGCCTATGACTCCTGGGCAATTTTCTTTCACATGCTCATAGAAGGAAGGTTGCAGCCAAAGGAACTGGGGCATGACTTCTTTTCTTTGTTCTCCCACTGCCATCTAAGCCATCCAGACAAGGAATGCATGTCTGCAGTAAGGATGTTTATTTACATCATGTGCCCATGCATTAGCTTTGTGCCATAAGCATAGTGAAGGAACTGATCTGAAGAGAAAATACCAGAAATACTAGAAAAAGGACTGATCCCAATTCTGCAATTGGCAGGAGGTGGCTCTTTGCTCTCCAACTTTGTTGATTTCCGAAGTTGCCCTCACTCAAGCATAAATAGCTGAAAATACATCCTGGTCTTTCTGCCCACGTTGCACGTGCTGTGTTCAAGTCATTTGGATATCAACCACATCCATCTTTGAAGAGATGCTCAGAGTGCAGTAGAACAGGTAACATTGCTTCCACTTGCGTAAATATTGTATGTTAGCAACTCCATGTGAATTACAGCCCAAATTCTGAAAGATGCTAAAATCCCTCACCATTCATTTACCTGCTTAGACCCACGAGTAGGGGCCATTAGAAGTCACTATTTGTCAAATATTTTAAACAACATGCTGTAGCTTGTTATTTTCATTTCTGCAATGTTCGACACTAGTGTACATTGTCAACTGAGCAGAGGAAATGAGGAAAACAGGAAACTTTAACTGCCATTTAAGTAGAACTCACTATTACAGCACAGGGACAAATGAATGAGGAGCAGAAAGTGTCTAATAACACTTCAAAAAATATAAAAAAAAATTACTTTGAGCTGTCAACTTTAATTGCTATCCAAATGAAAGCAGAGTACTGGCTTTGCAGTTGTATCCTACACGCCATTAGCAATCTGTGAATCAGGTGCCTTTTTAATCAGCAGAATTGCAGCACTCCATGTGACACCAGAGATGGATTTGTTGTAACTGGAAGAAACGGGGTGTTATTCTACATCCTGCAGCCCCTGGCTCTGCCTCTAGCCTTCTGGCTGCTGCAGAAACAGCAGAGACATGGCTTTTCCCACCTTGACAAGAATCAACCTCCTGGACATCTCTCTACGCCCAGAATAGAAGAAATAAGTTTGTGCCAGCCACTCTGCAGGAAGATGAGGGAGAATGAGCTAAGCACTACTTTGTCCTTGGTATGCCAAGTGCAGAAATAAAGTATAATCTCACCCTTACCATATGAATAACACAATTTGAATGAGTGCACATTATTGTACAGGGATTTTCTTCCGATGTATCTGGCACAGTCAGCACGTAATTTTAGTGTTTTTTTTTCATGACCATGGCAATACTATGCCAAAGCAGAGGACTCAATAATAAAATCTTACCCTTTGTTACTGCATATAGAAGAAATTGAATTTGGACAGGAAGCAGTAAGTACTGTGGGGTGTTGGGATGAAAAACAGTGACCACCTAAATCTATTTTAACTGTATGGTGACATTTTTCTAAATAATTTTGGTCCCTGAAAAAGTATTTCAGGCAAGACAGGTTTCCAGTCTTGGTTCTGAAAGTGGAGATGTATACGACCACTACTCTAGTCTCTCTACTCCTATATGTACTGTGACCTATTTAGTTTATAAGAAGGTACAAGCCACTGATAAGACAAATGAAGCATTACCTTCCTGTTACCTCTGGAACAAAATCAAAGACCGATGAAAAATAACATAGAAATTTACTTAGGATCAAGGTTAGCTAGAGTAAACAGTGAATAATCACTAGCTTTTAAAAGACATTGCTGAGATGAATTACTTTCGTTGTCTCCTACTGAAGTATTTTCCCGTTTATGTATGTAAAAAATCATAGGTTAAAATAATAATAAATGAAATAAATAGAATAGAATAGAATAGAATAGAATAGAATAGAATAGAATAGAATAGAATAGAATAGAATAGAATAGAATTCACTCAGAAATAATAATTTCTTTGTTTCTGAAGGAGAAATGAAATAACTGGATTATTTGCAGGAACAATTCATTTCAAAAAACAGTGAATTTGGAATTAGCATCTTCATTATTTAAAGTCTGAGACACAGACAGGCCTCGAGCCTGCTATTATTATAGTAATATGGTTTTTGAATTACTGAGCTCATCATTAAACCTCTCAAAGTACTGAAATGCATTGGTAAAACTACGGAGTTGGGAAAGGCTGGTTAAGAAACTGAATCGTAATGCTAAACATAAAAACCAAAAAGGCAAGCAGCACCTGCCATTTCATGTTGTTGCTAACTGAATAGATCCCATTCATTCAATAATCACAGGGAATTTTCTCCCCAAGACTCACCCAAGCCAAGGGCAATGTTCACACTTACTGAAAAGACCTTTGGTCTCAAGATGAATGCTCTCACACAAATGAAAATTTTTGTAACACAGCTGATATTCCAAGATATGATGACTAGACCATAAGCCTTATCCCACCATTAGCATCACAGTTTACCCTTAGGAACATTTTGAGATCTACTAAAAGCAGAATAAGAATTTGTATAATATATTAACCTATTTATTTCTCAGATTATCACTAGAATTTTTGAACTAAAAATTGCCTGCAAGAAGCCCAAAATCCAATTGAACCAGCATTCACTAAAAATCTTTCATGCTTCTTTGTACAGGCCAAACTATGAGATACCAGGGAAGTATTACCAAAATTGTATCTAAGAGTTATTTTAGGTCCTTGTACATTCATCATAAATATAACTAATTGTATTTTGTTTAGACAGTATCTTCTTAAACCCCCATTATGGTATTGCCAAAAAACAGAGCAAAGTTGAGGACACAACTGAAATGGCTGCTGCATGATGGAAAAAAAAAAAAATAAATAAAGGTTCTTTAATAAGTATCAACAGTCTCATGGTATCCAGGAGCAGAGAAGAGCAGGAAGGAAGAGGAGTATATAGTGAATACTGTCAGTACAGAATAGAGAAGAGCAGAAAGGCTCTTTATAATAAAACAAAAGCTGGTGGGTTTTTTTCCACATTTTAAAGAAGAAAGAACTTCCCCTAATAGAACCCAAAAATTTTGATTCTTGGCCACAAAATGTGAAGCTCCTTTGTTGAGTTTCTGGGTACCAGCAGATTTACTGGCCTTGTTCTTTCCTCCCTCTACTCCACTCACATAAATCCCTCTGCACACAGGCTGGATGGTGCAGCGAGCAGATCTTGTGCTCTCTCTAGAGAAACTTCAGAAGACTTTTCCTCCCCATCTGTTATTCAAATACACCCTAATTTGTTATGAGTGGATCTTGTTCTCAGAAGGGCAGTACCATAATCTCAAAGTTCAAAATCTTTTCACTCCTAAGGAAAAAGCTTCTCCTGTTAGAAAGCATCTCCATGCTGAAACTCATGAGGTGATGGGGACACACACTGTGCACAAAAGATGGTCACTGCCACCAAGGTGATGAAAGATGTCACTGGTTACTTCCTCTCACTATTAAAGGAAACCAGGAGAAAACCATCAGCACTCTTATGGAGCACAGCAGAAGTGTCCTAGCTCTCAGGCTTCTTTAAATCCATCACAATTTAAAATACAGGGAAACACACAGCACTGCTGAGGCTCTGCACTACAGCAAAGGATGTGAACTGATGGGAGCTTTGCACTGTATCCACAGAAGCAGAGAGAGTGGTGAGGAAACTGCTCCAAATCCCATCCTCTGGTGGAAAAATTTCCCCACTGGGTGTTCTAAAGCAGGATTTTCACTCTTTCTCTAATAAATTTATCAGAAAGGAAGATCGGGAGAGAGATGAAAGCAGAAGGAGGAGAATAAGTAGATGGGCTGTAGTAGAGGTCATGGCACTGGCAAAAATAATTTTCCTGTGCTCATGTCTCCACCTCTGGAGGTATTCAAAACCTGACTGGACATGATCCTGTGCAATACACTCTAAGTGACCCTGTTTAAGCATGGGAGTTAGATCATCTCCAGAGGTCCCTTCCAACCCCAACTGTTCTGTGATTCTATGTCCTCTGTGGGCTAAGAAAAGGAAATACAGCTGAAAGTGCTGTGTAACAGGATAATCTCTAATTAGGTAACTGCATCTAGGGGCAAGAACAATCTGCCCAGTCATTAGCCATGGAATATTCTGACAGAAATGGCGCCTCTTAATAGAGTTATTACAGGAAATATAGGAGCAACAGCTAATTGGTTATCTTGTACAAAGATTGGAAACAATTTGCCCAGAAAAAAATAGAAAAAAAAAAAAGAAGAGCTTGTATATCTGAGCAGAAAAGATTCAGCTCCATCCTTTTGCCATGAAAGCACTGGGTGTGTTGAAAGTGCAGATACGAGTTGAGTATGCAAAGTGCCACACTCCAGACACTCCTACTTACTAGCACTAAGACAATTGTTAATGTAGAACTGCTAACCGCTAATTTAAACAAATTGCATATAATTGGTCCCTAAAAACCCTCCAGAAAACACTGTTTCACTACCCCAGCTGCCTGTCTCAGTGTATTCTCAGTTCAAAAGGCTTAGCAGGGACTTGTAGAGGGTACCACATTAATATAATGGAATTTTTTGGCTTAACTGCCTTCCTAGGTAGATATATATGAACTTAAAGCAAGAATTGCTACATTTTGTTTCAGTGATGGACCTTTATTTCATAATTATTGAGTATTGCAGTCCACAGGACAGCATTTTACATACTGGCCTTTCCACCAGTGCTCTTTCTGAAGCTTTGTATACTCACCACTATATCCAGCCTCAAGAAAATGAGTGTTTTTGTAACTATTCAAAAAGTACAGCTAGGATCTACTGATGCTACGTATTTCTATACTAGCCAGACCTTTCTGAACTGGATTAAAAAAAAAAA
>VZTN01037519.1:81977-94176 GCA_013400515.1 Erpornis zantholeuca | reverse complement strand
AAAAAAAAAAAAAAACTTTAAAAAATGGTGGTACTCCATCAGGGACTTAGGGTACTGTACATACCCCTGAGGGAGAAAACATTAGTGCCACGTACCAGGGACAAGGAGACTACCAGGTGACTCGCTTACTAATTTGTATACTGCAATGTAGGCAGTTTGAACTTTCATTCTCTGATATTCCTTTTTTTAGAAGTATTTTTCAAAAGGATTAAAACTTCCTGCCAAGTCAGCCTTTCATTCAATAAATTTGCTTCGAGGTCCTTCATTGGAGACACACTGAGACTTCTGAAACCTACTTGTGTAACCTCCAGTTTGTTCTGCATTTCACTGTTGCCTGTACCTAACTGAGCAATGACAAAACCAAGAACTTTGGGATGCTGAGAAAAAGCTTAGTTGTCTCTAGAGGAAAACCCAAGAGAACTATGTCCACATGAAAGGAAATTGTAGTTCGGTCTCAGCTGATCATTTGCTGCTTGTTCTATTTGTTTTTTCTAGACCTAGATTAGTTTGTTAACTAGATTAGCTAATGCCCTTGAGTGCAAACAGGGAAAGGTATGCTTGTTCTGCAAATTAGTCACTGCAAGATAAAATGACAAGAAGATGAAGCAGACTAAGGCTGATCTAACAACTATTCAAGTAATAGTAGATTATGGACAGAACTATTTCATCTGCACAAGAAAATTTTTGTCTTCAGAAACTGAGGCCTTCCCTTAGAGAGACCATGGTGGATTAGCAAGAAAGAATCTGAGTATTTAAATTTAGCTAGATTTTAAAAAACCCAAAGCAGTGTGCCAAGGCTAAAAAACCTCTTCCCATTTTTCTTCTGAGAGCAAAGATCATTTACCACCACAAGAATGGTCACATGTTCTGGGACCATGTTCTCTCAAGAAGAGAATGCTTCCTTTTCCTCCTGTAAGACACATCTTTGGAGGTCTCTGATGACCTGAATGTGACAGAGGAGCAGTGCCACGTAAAGCAAATAGCAAGAAACTTCCTATAAGAAAGATTAAGGGTGGTGTTTTCAGTTACCATGACAAAAGGAAAAAAAAAAACCATTATAAACGAGGAGACACCAAAAAACTTAAATTCTCCACCTTAGAAGAAGGACTGAAAATAAGGTACTTTCACTCCTGAAAAGAACCTCAATGCAGTTAGTCTGGCCAAAGTTGTCTTAATTGCCAAGTCATATGAAAAGTCCTAGACAAATTACATTAAGGTTCTACTAACAGAAGAAACAGTTTTCAAGATACCTAATACATTGAGAAGCATTTGCACTGAAAGTCTTTTATTCCTCTATTGCTAAAAAGGCTTTGCCGGCTTAGAAGATTTGACTTGACTTCCAAATTCAGTGTTTAGAATAGTTTCAGAAATCCCAGCTTTTTCTAACAAGCTCACAGCCTGAATAAAGCCCCCCACTGTGCCTTATTTAAGGCAAAACATAACTGTGTCCCATCATCAGAGCTTTTCATAACTGCTTTTATTGTATGCAACGAAAACACAAAAATCTCTATTAAATACAACACCCTTCCTAGACCAAGATTAAGTAGTGAAACTTGAGTTTCTTCAGATATCCAACTTGTAAAGTAACAGTCACCTTAAGGGGTCTTCAAGGGATTAGTGAAAAAAGAAGAATTTGCTGCTTAAATTCAATCTTTTCACATTTAGCATTAAATTTAAGAGTAAATATACCCTGTGCATCCTCACAGGAAAGAATCAAAGGATCCCAAGTGCCACAAACTGATTTTCCGTAAAACTACTAAAAAAACACCCCACCCAACCAAAAACCAAATAAAAACTGCTTCATGCTGTCTAATTTTCATTAATTTAAGAAAAAAAAACCACAAATATTCTGGACCATACTGTCAGACTTATAAGCCAGACCCTTTAAATTCACAGTCTGTGACCAGATTTAGTCTGCCAACATATTTAAAGCATCAATAATCAGAAAAAAACTATTTCTTTACTCATCCCCTTACAACTATATAAGGGGAGAGAGCAACTGGCGGCCATGTAGGGAAAAATAGATATTCTTTAATTAAAGGAAGACCAGGAAGTACGTGCATCATTGATGCAGGTTGATGCCCATATAGCCCAGCAAATAGAAAGTGGGTATGCAGTGAAACAACAGGTTACTGAGATGACTGATAGTGCTGGCAAAATTTGTTGCACATGCTCACACAAATGAAGGCATGATCCCAAAAAAGGTCAGTGAGAAGAAAAGGAAGTACAAGACACTGAAGCAGAAGAAAAAAAGATTTTATTTAGAGACAGAGGAAATCTCCTGTCCTTCAACGCTTCCTTACCCTGGAACTCCATCTTCTTCTTGTGAAAGAGAGAAAAAAGAGGAGATATGTTCCTTTCCCCAGCAAGATTGAGCTTTCCTTCCTGTCTGGTTCATCCTCCTCAGAAACTCGTTATGATTCATTCCCTGCAGACTCGGGGCTGTGCTGCTCAGCTGCCAGACTTGCTCAGAAGCAGGTAGACTCTGCTCTCCTTCCTCGACCAGCTTTGCACTAGGGTAACCAAGGGCCCATAGGATGCCCCTTGCTCCTTCCTCAACGGATGAAGCTGGGATTCATCCACTTTACTGAAGGTCTAATAACCCCTTAGCTTGTCCAGGATGGCGTTATGCTGTTATTAGTCCAGGTAAATTTCCTCTCTGAAGCTGGGGGCACAAATAAACCACCCTAAAAGCAGAGCTTGGCTTAACTTTCCTTACTGGGAGTAAAAGGCTTTTTCTGATCCTCTTTGACTATGTTCAGATTGTTAAGTTAGAGAAGTGCCAGAGCCCTAGTCATCCATGCTCTTCCTTAAGTCCCAGGCACCACCTCAGCAAGCTCTCTCCCAGCTATATCTGCCAGGGAGGGTGGTAACTGTAAGTGGTGTGGACATGAGCCAGGCAGAGCCATTTGGACTTGGATCAATCCCTGGCCCTTTTTAATTAAGCAATATAAATTCAGTCGTATGTTCCTGAACAACTAGGAGGAGTTTAAGGTGGGAGAAGGATGTCAATGCCAAACTGAAGGTGGACAGTTCTTACTCACAATTCTGACTTGCCATCTGTTAATGAGAAGAAGAGACTGACTTTCCCTTTGAAGTTACTTGAAGATCTCCACTGTAGGCTCCTTGATGCAGATTTATCGTCGTCTGCAAGGACTGAATGGCACCCAGTGTTCTTGACCTGTTTGACTATGAACTTAATAAGATATTGGAAGAAAAATGCAAATTAATACTGAACCTATAATGCCTTCCTCTATAGCTTGTAGCTTCCAGGACATGCTGTTTTATACAAAGATATCCACAGAAGCATACATTCTGCATTTTAAAAGTTGTGCTGTAAAACAGTTTGGAGGGGGATATTACATTTCCTCTCACCAGCAGTTGCTGTGGCAACTACAGAGGCTGTTTCAGTCTGGACTGCGGGCCACCCTCACGAGCCAGCTCCTGCGCCATCCTGTCTCCTGCAGGTGAGCCGCAGGTGCCAGCCCAGGCAGCTGCAGCACACACAGGGCTCCACACACCCAAGTGGGTCCCAAGCATCGAGGGCTGCCAGACAGGCTGCTCACAGGGCATCCACCTGACAGCAGGAAGGCAGGAGGCCCTGGACACTCAGGCTGAGGTCATCCTGGAGGCCACTTTTTCGGAGCTATGCAGTGACAGCTGGTAGACTCAGGGGAGCGTGGGAGCACCTTCATTTATAATAGCAAAGCAATGTTTACAAGGATATCTCACCTTTAGCAAGATAGCTATAAATGGAATAAATTCGGAGAAGCCTGACTTTCAAATATAACTCTCTTATATGTCCTTGGAAAGAAACACTTCTGGAAATAGACATTTTCCATGAAAATGTCCTTAAATTTCAGATATATTTGGTCCTCAATTGATAAATAGCTTCAACAATTTCTAAATTCTGCCTGCATGTAGGACTCTCTATCACCAACCTGTCTAAATGACTACAGACTCCTTTAATCCCTTTATTATTTACTTTATAATTTCTTTTGTCATTCTGGCTTTTCATCTCCCTCTGAGAATAAGTGGGAGAGAGAGCATCCCACACTATTCATGTATCATCCACATAGCCCCTGAAAAATACTCACCTAATGTACTAACATCACATTCTGACTTACTTTTGTTCCAACTTCAGCAAGTTCCACCCCCAAATTCTTAACCTACATACATGACTACAAGGGCTTAGTATCTATCTTCTCCTCATCTTCTGTCTTAAATCTATTAGCAGGTGTTCTTTTTGGCAGCCAACCAAGACCATAGTTACTCCAGACAGCCACTAAAGTCTAAGGAAAAGGAACTTCAGAAAATATAACAAACCCTTGTTTTGCTGTTTCTCCTGATAGTTTTTTTAAATATTTTAACCCAGTCTGCACAATGTAAAGCTTACTTCTGCTTTGGTTATAAGGTCCTAAACTTCTACCTCCACTTTCATTCAGATGGCAGCTGGCACAATTGGAATAAAGTCATTCTCATCCAGCATCCAAGAGAAATTTAGTAGCCCTAACATTAAACTGAGTAACCCTACCATTAAACTACCATGATATTCACCTTCATATTTTTTTCATACGTTCACTTTTTTTTTTCTCATTGTGCTTAAAGGATTTTTTTTTTCTTTTCTTAATGAGAGCACCATATTTATGTAGCTATCTTGAGGAACCCCTCAGAGAGTGTTTCCATCAATGGCATGCAGCAGTGGTCAAAATCAACATCCATTTTGTTGAAATGCTAAGAAAGCTAATGTCTTCAAACATACTTTCACAGAAAACTTTCAGTTAGGAGAGATTATCTTCTGTAGCCCACAAATCAATGGATTCATCTCCACTTCATGTCAGTAATGCTTCAGATACATCATTTCATATAAACTGCAAAGAGGAATCAAAATGAGGAAAGACACTAGAAAAGAAAAACACAATGACTCTATTCCCACTACTTTGGTACAAATTTCTCCTACCATGAGTAACCTGATTTATTTTACCCAGATATGTTCTACATAGGAAACTACAACAGCTTAATTTCTTTTCTCTTATATTTTCACTATTCCACTAACATTACCAGCATTTAAAGTCCAGTTTGAAAACAAAATAAGATCACCTTTAAAAAATGTGGTTCTTCCATCCAAGCACAACATAATAATTTATCTGCTGTAAAATAATCCCATACTGCTTTCAGATGCCCTGTTCCACAGAAGAGTCCATTCTATAAGTTTCAAAGGTGAGAGAATTCTTATCTGCCATGTTTCAAAACTTTGTGCATATAGCCAGAGCTCAACTCTTCAGAACACAGGGTTTAGTAACACATAGTGACTGGCTCTGCTACTAATGTCCCTGGACATCAGAAACCCTAGAGCATGTTGTGCTGAAGTGGCATGTTACAATCCTCTCACACAATAATGTCTCTAGGCTATCAAAAGCGAGCTCAAAGGTGAACAGGGTGAATCAAAAGTGAGCAAGATCCAAACCACAGGTTTACGCTGTCTGTACCCTGCTGCGGTTATGGACATATGGGGCATGCCTTGCATCCACAGAGGTTTTGCAGTTCTCTGGGATCTCTTCTGCAGACTGCCATGGCCACAAGCTTCAAGAAGATACACAGCATCTAAGTGAACAGACAAAGCCAGGACCTGGAACAAGCTCCCTACCAAATCAAACCACTATTATCCAGAAAACTTCCCTAGAACCTGATGAGTCCTGCTTTAACAGCAGAATGTCACACAAATCATTTTATCCTCAAGTTATTATTATCCTCAAATGATCCTCAAAACAAATGCAAAGGATAACATTTGTTCTTAGGTCTTCTAAATTCTCTTGCCGAGAATTTACTGTCTTTTCCTAATCAATCATAATTGCTTTATGGCCTCTGCATTTCTTTCTATTCTGCTATTGTTCTGCTACTGTAAATTAGCAGAAAGTGGGAAAACAAAAAAATACATAAAAAATAATGTATACAGCTCACGCCCAATAAAACAAAGGCTAGTCCATCAGCCTACCCTTCATCCATCTTAAGTACCGATTATATCATTAATAAAATAAGCCTGTGCATTTGTTAGGCTCATGGCTAATTATTCAAAGTGGTGGAGAGGACTTAAAAATATCTGAAAGAAATACAATTAAGGGCTAATTTTCCCCAAAGACCCTATCCACAGTAAAAAGGTGAGATGCTTGCAAAAGGAGAAGGTGAAAACAACTCAAAGAGACGTCAGAGGCTATAATGGCGATAACAGAGTTTGGGATGGATCAAGGCCATACTCATAGAAATAATAAATGTCCACATAAACCCAGGAGCCTAGTAAATGTTGGTTATGAAATTCTGTGTAACCAGATTTTTAAGAAAGTCTCCTTCACATGGGGACAAACATTAAAAAAAAAGGATTTAAAACAGCAAGGGACTAGGAAGAACTCTCTCGGGGGTGCAAAGCTTTACAAATTTTAATCCACCTGCTAATGCTACTTTAAAATATGGATTTTAGTGAAAGAGTCCAAGCCACAAAATTGCACCTGGTTTTTAGACATCCTAAAGGTAGTTCACATCTGAGATCTTGGGTTGATCTCCTAGTGGGATAATCTGCCTACACCAAATTTAGGTGCAGCTGGTCAGGAACTATTAGCTGTCTGGGTTTGACTTGCAATTTCCAGTTCCAAGAAAATCGGAACAGTAAAGTGCTCTTTGTGCCATTAGTACCACAAATTAATAAGGACTACTACTAATTTAATCCTTGTTAAGATATTCCTGATCGGTTATTTTATAAAATACTACTGTAGTAATGATTTAACTGATTTTTTTTAGGCATTTCCCTGTTCTATAATTTTTCCACATTTTTTTTTATTTATTTTCCACTATGTTTTGCACTGGTAGCTCCTCTTCATCTCATTCAATGCCAATAAATGTACCTATACAGCAGTGAGTGAGTGATATGTGTAGAAACTACTGAGCAGTGGTAATGCTCCATAGTACATTTCTTTAATGAGAAGCATGAACTGGGAACTGTTTAATCTGCACGTTTTGTTTGATTGTAGCAGGACATGCTTAGAAATGCATTTACTGAAAGAGTAACAAGTCTGGCAAACTCGCCTTCTTTGAATTAACATTTTCGTCTCAAACTTCATTAAAGGGCAATGAAATTCCTGTATATTTCCTTTGCTAGCATTGGTGAGAAGCAAGAGACTTATATGTAAACAGAGGTCTGCTTCTTTTATATGCACGCTCTCTCTCTCCTGTTCAAACTGTTCAACAATGGTACAAAATTCTAGTTTTCAGTCCCGCTAGAGCCTAATTCTTTAAAAGCTTCTTCAAGGGAGTAATATTCTACTTCTTCCCTCAAGAGAAAGGACATTGTGAAAACATGCCCTTTTCAAAAGATACTTCCTTATCCCATAGGTCTAGAAAATCCATAGAAATTAACTTATTTTAGCTGGAAGAAAGCAGCACATGCAAAGGAATGTGTCAGATGCTGCCTCATTTCTGTCCTCTAAAGCCAAAGATATCTTATACCCTCAGCAAAGGCAAGTTATACTGCACAGGAACCAAGATGACAGAAATGTCCAGGCTTTCAAGAGAGTTCAGGGAAGGAAAAGGCACCGTGAAAGAAGTGCTTTTCACCCAAAAAGCTCTCCATAAACAGTAATCACAAACAGGGAGCAGGAATAGCACTGTTAGCCTCTGTTTTTCAACAGAAGAACCAAGCAGAACCACAGAAAGTGCAAACCTCTCCACATCCTTTCCCCATAGCACGTGGTTGTGCAGAGCTTGCTGCCATGCAAAGTTTTTTATGCCCAAAATGGAAATGATGTTTGATAACTAAACTTGTGTAGCTCTTTCAGAACAGTGACCTGAATACAAGCTCTGACTTCAGACAGCCCAGTGACAGCTGAAAACTGAGAGGACAGATTGGGAGAAGGATCAAACCCAAAGACTTGCCCATGTCTTGTCCTGCACATTCTGTATCTTCACTCTGGTATTATCTTTCCAGGTGACAAAGCCATACACAAAAAAAACCCAAAAAAACATGGATGTCATGATGAATTTTCAGTGAAAAGCAAATTCCTCTCTCAGCTCAGTAAAATACAGGCCTTTCGGGAATTTCGGGAATTTCCTTAGACCAGTATTTTTCATAGAGGATTAGAGTTTATTTGTATCACTGTCCTTGAGCAAAAGCCAAAAAATTCCAATAGAATTAAAATATTTAACCTTGGTTTCATTCTACTGTCTGATAGGACCAGGTTCATTTAATGCCACAAAAAAAGATTAAGCCAAGTAATTTCCAATACAGTGCCTACTCTGTGGAAGCACTAAACTTGTTCAGTGCAATTCCTCATGCTGTTTCCAGTTGAAAGTCAAATAAGCAGGTGTCAGAGTGAAAAGAAAAAATACAGACATTAAAATTAGACTATCAATTTCTGCCAGCAACTGTGTGCTACCTATTGTCATTTGACCTGCACAACCATTCAATAATAACTCAAAAACTATTAAAATTTTGATTATGTTCACCACATATGGTATGGTACCTAAACTAATGCATAGAATTGTACTGCAGAAGGTGTTATTAATCTGGCTTGTGCATTGTATACTACTACAGATATTATTATTCTGACTTCTCAATGCTGTTTCATCAGCAACTGTTTACTTTCCTTGCTACTATTTAATGCAAGCACTTCTAACAGCACATTACAAACACACCAAACCTGCATTCCCTCTATCCATTAAACGCCTTTCAATGATTTTTGAGGTTTTGCCTTCACAAAGTTCTTCTTCAGAGTCAGTGTGCTCCTCTTTTGGATAACAACTTTGTTAATTATTCACATGCTATTTGTCTTTGCTGCAGAGTATATAAAAAAGAATACACTATTTACATTTTGTTTGCTATGTGTCCAGTCCATCATGGTGCCAAACACCACCAGTTCCCTTTGCAATTAACATTTTCAGTACTTCTGGGTGGATCCACAAGTAAGGATCCACTTCATGAACACAATACATTTTTTTTAAATAGCCAGTCTGAAGGTGAATATACTCTTTTGAACTCTTTATTATATAGACTTCAATAAAAAAGATTTTCTTCACAGCTTCATTTTCTGTGACAACGGAATGACACTCTGTGCAAGAAGGGTGCTTTTTCTGAACTAAACTTGGGTGCAGTCCTACAAAGTTTATCGCCATGTAAACTGTTCTTCTGCTATAAACACATACACACTCCTTTGGTACAGTGGCAAGTAGCTCTTGGATACATTAATTGTACATCAAGCCTCGTGCTACACCTCAGCAACTTTTTCACAACAAAGATGGTAAAATTTTATGATCATTCAATGTTTTGTTACTCAGTAAGCTGTTCAGTAAACTAGTAATTTATCTTTGAAAAGCTATCATTCACTGAAATGCAAAAAACAAACAAACAAAAGGGCCAGCAGCACACTTGCTCAATGTTCAGACATTGCCTGCAATTTCTACCAAGCAGGAAGGGAAGGCATAGGTAAGTAATAGTGTGTCCAAAATCACAAAAGCCATCTACACCAACACTAGGTACAGAAAGAAATCACTGCTCCCAAAGCAACAACATCATCCTTGACTGAACGAAACATGCTCCAGCAGGACTCACTGTTTACAGGCCCATTTGGGAAACATCTGTAAATATTCAGAGTTTAATTTGCACACAACCACTTTATTTATCCATCTGCAATCCAGATTCTGAGCATTTTATCCTACATGTTGATTATTCCTATGAAAACCTCAGTAGTGACCCCATCAGCAACAAAAACCCCCCCCAGAGTCAATGTAACAGCCCAATTCCCATTTCTTTAGATTTATGAAGTCCTCTTGAAAAACTGGTTTCCAATTCCAAGCAACTCTCTCATCTCCAGATTATATTTTTACAGGCATTTCCTGGACAGAAAATCTTTACAGACGGACGAATTCTGAATGTATGAATCACTCCTTTTTTAAACTTGAAGTCAATAGGAATTTTAGCTTAAAATTAATATACTTAACATAATCCGAGAAAGTTAAGTAGAATAAACATGAAGCGCAAACAAAAAATGCATGCACATAAATATTTAAACCTATGATATTTGTAAATACATATTTTGTATTTTCCTTAAGCCTAAATCATCCTTTTTATATTTGAATTCATTTATAAATGGCCTGTCATTAGCAGACATTGAACTAGGTGCAAACATTTTATTAGAGTAGGGAGATGCATGAGCAGGCATAAATTTCACCCCTTAGTAAGTAGAGTATGCAATTTAATTTGATCAAGAATAATTAAATTTGTATAAATTCAGGAAATGTATTGCATAGAGGACAAAACTTCAGTAGGTGAAATACATGTAAATAGGCAGTTTTACATTTGAGCAAGAGAAACAGCCCATGGCTTAATTCCCATTATAGGAATTACGGTACTTAAGCAGTCAGAGCTGCTTCTCGGACCTACATGACAGAAACTTCAAGGACCCACAGCTCTTATTGTCTTTGTATTTTCGTGAAAGGTTTGTTTTCTATGAGTAAGAAAAGCACTGTGGAGGCCAAATTTTATCAGAATTGAGATAAAGATGCATACACACTGTGTATTTTATGGGTAGGACACAAACTTCCATTTCAAACAGATCCTCTCATGTCTGTCCTTAGAAACTTTTTCAAAATTATTAGCAACCATGAAATAGCAGCAAAACTATTTTATGGTGAAGGAAATTAACATGGGACTATGCAGAGATTCCAGTTCAGCTGCAGCCTGGATTTCAGACGTATTGCTTTTTAAATAGGTTTTGCATTTGAAATTGATGTGAGGTTGATACTAATTTCCTAAACTAAATCCTCCATCAGTAATATATTTATAGTAATGCCAATTGCCATCTACTCTGCTGTCAACATCCCTGACTGTGCTGCAGAGATGCTTCTCCTTGGAAGTGAATGGAGAGGAAACCTGATCCATCCTCTGTCTTTTGGGTTGCCACCAGGAGTGAAATGTGATAGCAATTCCCGCCATGGGGGCGTGTAGTACTCCAGCCAACACAGCTCCCATGGGCACCCAAACATTTGTCATTTGGTAAAAAAATTTATGTTGGACTTGCTTCAAAAAGCAACCAGAGATAACCTCCTTCCCCACTTCTCCTCAGGCCCCAAACTCTCCCCATGACTTTGTCATTCCCTAGCTGAAGATACGCAGTTTGGAGCCTGGGGATGGCGGTGGGAAAGCCATGAGGACAGTATCTTATTATAACAAGCCCTGGTCCAGGGCTTATAGTTTGGAGCAGTTTTTAACTATTTGTGATAAAAAGTCCCTTTGGTCTTGCACTTTTTGAGGTCCTCTCTGTGTGTATGACAAGCAGGAAGGGCAGAGTTAGATAGAAATTATTGCAAAAGTAAGTGAGGCCCAGGGAACCTGCACATGGCAAACATTTTCATGAGGGACAGGACTCTGCAGATATGTGGACTTCATTAATTTTGATACCATTAAACTCAGAAACACTCAAAAAATTTCAGTAGCTGAAAACACAGACACACCTATTGATTCCCAAAGTTTTTCTCCTTATGAAAAAATGTACAAAGGTAAATAATTGCACCAATCAAACGCAGCTACTCTATAGAGGATATCATATTTTAAACCAAGGGGTTTCAGCCAACCACAAACCAAAGCCTCCTGATGCAACCTTGCCAGAGACTTACACAGATCCCTTCGGATTCCCCATCCCTCCCTGCCCTCTTGCCCCCCTCTCTGGAGCTCCGACCGGTGCCGGTGACCGGAGCAGGCGGGACGAGGCCCCCGGGGACGTCGGGGGAGCCCGGGAGAGGGTCCGCACCTGGAGCGAGGGCTGCAGCCAGCGGTGCGGGGGAAACGCAAAGCAGGGAACATTTGGAAAGGAGCCACCTAGCCCCGTTTCTGGACATAGACCAACTCTAGAAAGGGACAAAAAAAGTGCAGCAGGCCCAAAACAGCTAAATAAACTGCAATTACAGCCGGCGTTCGCTGCCTAACCTGCTGGATTTTCCGCACGGTTGGATCAGCGGCAGCTGCTCGCTCATTTGATGCCTTTTGAGACTCAAACGCCCAGCGGGTCCCGAAAAGTTTGGCGGGCAAAGGGGCCGGGGCCGTAGCGCACCCCGTGCCGCAGCGGGGATGGGGGTCTGCGGGCTGCCGCAGAGGGGGAGCCCCACGGCCCGGGGGCACCGGGCGAGGCCGCGCATCACCGCACCGGCTCCCTGCGCT
>VZTN01037519.1:20910-78893 GCA_013400515.1 Erpornis zantholeuca | reverse complement strand
GGCACCGCCCGCGGGCAGGACGGGCGGGCTGCCCCGGGGCTGGCCGCCCAGCGCGCACCCCTGTCCCCCTCATCCCAAGTGCCCTGGTCCCTGAGATCTGCCCCTCTCCCAAGCGTGGCTCTTGCCAGTCTCGGCCACGCCATGCCATGCTGTCAACGGTCACGAATGACCCACGCAGTCGCGAACTGAATAAATCAGCCCGAGAGGGGTGTTTCTTTCTGCAACCTGCTGGCATCAGACCTAGCGAGTGTTCTAGTGAGGAATGGGGGTTGCCCCGGCAGAGGAAAGCACCGTATGTCTCATGGTGTGATGGACATGAACGGTGGAGTCCTGGGCCGGGACTGGGGTTCCCAGGTACTACAAACCCCCAGAGAGGGAGTGCTAACACAGCCCCACGAAGCACCTGCCGCCCAGCCGAGTTGACAACACGGCCATGGGCAGACGGACCGGCTCCTGAGGAGCACCAGTCAATGCTCTCCACAGGCCCGGCCAGGGAGCGCTCCCCTTTCACCAGTCCTCCCTGGCCTCCGCCGGAGGGCTGCACCAGCCGAGCCCGGAGCCTTTGCACCCACGCGTGGCAGTGGTGGCACTGGAAGAGCTGAAAGCTGGTGCCCGTGTTCTCCCTCCCCTTTAGAAGCTCTGTGGACTGATACTGGAAGATGTTGGAAGATAGTACAGAGAGCATGAATAAATGAGAGGAAATACTATGAGGTAGTAGTAAAATGGATCTGCTGAGAAGAGAGTGGAAAGAGAAAACAGGACAGTGAACAGCTCTCCTCTCCTCTCCTCTCCTCTCCTCTCCTCTCCTCTCCTCTCCTCTCCTCTCCTCTCCTCTCCTCTCCTCTCCTCTCCTCTCCTCTCCTCTCCACTCCTCCTTTCATTGCCAAAGTAATCTATAGCCACTTTTACGATCATCTTTACCTCTTTGAACAAAGGTTTGCTCTTTGACCATTTGCATTTTCCAGTATCAGAGTACAGGCTGGAAGTACCAGGACACTGTTTTCATCTATGGAATCTCTAATAATATTCACATTCCTTTAGACATGGTCAGATGTTGGTGTTTTCTCCTGAACACATGGAAGCTGGCATTGCTCAAGGAAGTGTAAGTCTAAATTATGAAAAATGCAGAGGTTTGTGTGTGTGCTTTTTCTGCCTTGCCAGGATCTGTTGCTTACTGACACTGGGAAATGCTTACAGCAAGCATTTGGTCAGCACAACAAAAAAAAACCAAAAAAACCAAAAAAAACCCAAAAAACCCCCAAAAGAACAAAAAACAAAAACAAAAACAAAAACAAACAAACAAACAAAAACAAAAAAAAACCAGGAAACAGAAATTTTCCAATAGCTTTAATTTCAGTAAGATTCTGGATTTATATGTATAGATGAGCTGTTTGGTTACTAGATCCTCATCTACATTATGTTTAAGCATCATTATCCTGTTTTACAAAGATGAAAAATTACACACAGGAATGAAGTGCTATATTGTGAGAAGTAGCCCACGGGGTTTGCAGAACTTTGGAGAGTTCCAGCCTCTGAGCACCCACATTTGTGAAAATAAAAAGAAGCAAAGCTCAATAGATTAAGTGTAAGAAAATTAGAAAGAGAGTAAGGCAAAGGTCACAGAGGTGATACTGCTTGTTGCTAAGAAGTGGCTTGGTCCCTTGCTCCATCACCTTGGCTGTGCTGCCTGTTGAGCTACACTGTCCTGCCCGGCGAGAGGATGTTCCACAGGCTGCCGGGAAAACAAGCTGGCTCGGCCACCTTGCTGCCAGCTGGCTGGGAGTTCACAACAGCCCTAGTGCTATTGATGGGAGCTCATATGTCACAACTCCCTGCAAACATAAAACTGATCTAGAGTGTTCCCAAAATATCTGAGGTCTCTGTCTATCTTCTCTTGACCACAAGAGCCAACAATATGTAGCCGGGCACAGTCTGTGATCTGTAGAAAACAAAAAGTCATTTACCAGCTTCCCACCCAAGTAATTGATACATACTCCCCTCAGGCTAGCTTGTAACTCCCTGCTTTCTAAATGAAAGTAAAACTTCTCTGTAGCATCTCATCATCATTCAGGTGTCAGGAATTGTGGCTAGAAAACCCAAGCGGGCTGGTTCTGATCATACTAATGTGATTTAAGGTTTGCCAGAATTATAACAGACGCAGAAATTTCGTATCCCAATTGAGACAACAAATACACACCTTGCCTATCTGATAACTTAATGAAAAGGTCCCCACAGCATGGCAAAGAAATATCTGAGCAAGACAGGAGAAGAGTAAGAATTTATTCAGGATTCCTCTTTATGCAAAGTCAAAGTCATGGAAAGATTAGCCTTTTGAAAGAGTTTACCCGATGTGAAAAAAACCCAAAAAAACCACAAACCAAAAGAACTTAGACATCTAGAGCCATCTGAGATGGCCTGGGATAGCTTGCAACATCAGGCATGGAAGATACGATTCTGGATCTATGGGAGACTAAGGCCCTTATGGAGCTGCAGGTGGAGACCACACAATGCATCCTAGAGAATCTCAAAAGGACAGTGATTGCTACATGTATATAGGCTATTGTATGGAGCTTCTAAATCCTTACTGATTGCATGGGGGCTGATACTCAGCTCATACACAGACACAGACACAGTTCAGTTTAGGTGACTTGCCTACAAGCTGTACCCCAAACTAAATGTTTATACCTGTAGACTTGTTATCCTTGGAGACAGCTAGTTCTGAAACCCTTCATCTCTTCCTCTTCTATGCCAGGGGCACTGTCTGGAGGAGAAAGAGAGCGTGAACCCTTCATCATACTTAACAGTAGAGCTTTTTGACTATTCCACAGAGAGAACATCAAAAAGAATTTCCCAAGTACCAAGAGCAAGGGAGATAAAGGTGTTGTGCCATTTTGGAAATGTCACCTTGTTCCTAGTGGGAAAGGGAAGAAGGAGGGATTGTCAATCTCCCTTGATTCAGCATACAGGTACACTTAACCTGCGTGAATGCAGAGTATGAGTTTGAGCATTGGATGATCTTACAAACTTGAACATGCTGATCCACCAGTTCCATCCCAGTACCAATATCTGTAGGATTAGAAGGGTGGCATTTCTTGCCTGAGAAAAGAAGAGAGAAAATGGGGAATATAGACCATATTCTTACAAGCAGATGTTGGCAAAATCCGTTGTTATATATATAAAAAAAGAAGTTTCCAAATATGAGAGTTTTCCTGTTGTTCCATGGTGATGAAAGAGCTGCAGGGAGTTCTTGTGGCAGCTCAGGTGAACAGTGCCCTAAAGGGTGATGCACTGGTGCCCTGTGGAGGTGATGCCTGGCTGAGTGGCCTGGGTAAAGGTGAACATACATGGAGGGCCTGGGATTATTTCAGTTTACTAAAGGAAGTGGATACTTTCATGAGCATGGGTGCTCTCCTCAGTTCTCTGACTCTGTCCTACCAACCTGGTGTCTCATGACAGCATTGCTTGTGTGGGGAAGAATAAGCTAAGTGTACAGGAGTAAAAGACCCTGTAGCTGCCTGCTCAGTAGAGGCCTAAGGTCCTGATACTCAGCAGGAGCAATTGTGGAAGGAGTCCTACTGTTTCCATAGAGCATATAGTAAGATTTTATGAGACATTAACTGGGTGGTGGATGGAATATGAGTGTGATGTGGATCTAGTGATACAGGGAATGGTCAGAAATCTGGGTCAGAAACCCCAGCCTGTTACCCTGTTTTGGACTGGAAGCCCCATGAGAGGCTTTACAAGAAGGTGCCAAGTTTGCCTTACTGCACATGTTGTTGATTTTAATGTGGCAATGTGAAAAATGAGCTTTATTCAAGGGTCAGGACTCTGGGAGGCTGGGTCTAGTAAAACATAAAGACTGTGCTTGGACTAAATCTGTTTTTGCAGGGGAGAATAAAAGACCTTATTTGGAAGTAGCATCCAGATTGAGACAGCTCAGATATTGTCCCAGCTTAGACAAAACGTAATCCATTCATTAGTCTGTAAAAAACTTGAGCAGTGTTCATAGGAAGGGAAATGCTCCTGCATGCCTTAACTGTATGGACATGTTCCCTAGCAAATGCAGGGTCCAGTGGCCATAACCATGTATCAGTCCACTCAGGTGTGCACCACTCCTGCTTTCCCCAAGGACAGGCTAAGTGCAGGCTGAGCACAGAGTCAGCAAACAGGGCAGCATATGATGCAGGAGGCACCCATGTAGGTTTGCATGTAAGATTTGTCTTCAGGAAGCCTATTAAAATTCCTTCCATCAGACATGGAGCAGACTTCCTCAGGCAGGTTGTGGTAGCCATACTTGCCTCTGCGGCACCCACATGGCAGTGACTGCCTTTAGGGCACTGGGCAGGGGCTATAGAGTGGTGAGTGAATTACAGACTGAGCTTTGCAGCCTGCAGACATGTTTGGCTGTGCTGGCTGTGCTGCTCAGGGCTGCCCTGGTACCAGCTCCAGATGGCTTTAGCACACAGCCTCCTCCACATACCAAAACTTTGAGAGCAGAGCCCTGGCTACTCTGGGACATACAAGCAGCTGTAAAGCCCTCTGGTTATGGCAGGAGGCTGGGCAGCATCCCTGTGTAAATTGCAAGGCTAATTCTTCAGTGTTTTGCTCTGTGGAAACACAACTCTGTCATTGCTGAGACCATAAACTGTAGGAAATCTGAGATCGTTGTGGTCATTCAAACAAAATACAGCTATGGGTAATAGAGCAGAAGGAATTAATTTTTAAACAAACCTGGTCAAGGCACGGCTTTCAAAGGCAGATTGAGCCTCTTTTCCTTCAATTACAGGAATTTCAAAGACTGCAAGAGCATGTAGTACAGGGCAGAGGATAGTAATTTGAGAAATATAAAAACATTGAGGAAGCAGGTACAGTTAAGATAAATATAGTGCAAGAAATGTCTCATGGACTTAAGGACAATGGTATTGAAGAATAAATTAACTGCAAAACTAAGCAAATATTGCAGGTTGTAGGACAGAGGAAAGATTTAAAATACCTTAGTCTAAGTTGTTTAGGTGATACAATGGTCCGGTATCTGTAGTTTCTTGATTTAATTTCAGATATGTGTAATTGCTATGAAGACTGACTAGTGAAACGTTTATAGTTCCTAAAGGGCAGAGCATTTGTGTTACTGCTCTGTGGCCAAATTAAAAATGGTGTCAGTGAAGGACAGCAAAATGCTTTAAGTGGTTAAGTGGAAGAAAATAATTCTGCCTCAGCAGAGTTTTTGAGTCTCAGTTTATTGTATTTGAAAGATGTGAAGAAATCAAACCATTTGGGAAAGGAGGAGATACTACAGGGATTAGAGACTTGGCCATGAGAGACAAGAGGGGAAATCCTACCTGAGTATCTTTATCTTCTACTGATTATGCAGAGAACTGAATCCAGCCCACCTGCGAAAATTACAGGTGGCCAAAGTTGTAGAGCCGGAAGCAAGGGGCTCTCTTCAGGATACAGAGAGAGAGATTGTCTAATCCCTATGTCCTGTCATTGCTATTGTCTGTAACAACAGTCCAGTATAGCAAAGCACACATGGGCCAGGCACTGACTGGAGCTTTTTCTTTCTTCTATGTTATGTGTATGTCTGATGCCATGACACAAAAAGTTGTGAATTGCCCAGGTAAGCAAGACAAAAAAACCCCAGATAAGCAGATAAAGTAATTAAAGAGCTTAGAAAACAGAGACGGTGTCAAGAGTTGTCATTTGGATTATTTTCAGTAAGAACTCTCTACATGCCAGATTTTATTATCACTAATCATTTCCAGAGCAGAAGTGATCAAGAGGAATAAAGATACTTATTCTCCTTTTTTTTTTTTTTTTTCCTCTGACCATAAAAGGATCCAAGGCTTACCCAAGAACTAAATCAGGTTTAGCTTGAGTACTTTGACAGGCAATTTTGCTGTGCCACTGAGACACAACTGAGATTTGGAAATCTGTCCTACAGCTGACCCACTTTTGCATTTTCTTCCTGCATAAATAAAGAAAAATCTTTTCTTGGTAAAGACTACAACAGGAAAACTATCAATTCTTTGACTCCAAAGCCATGCTTTCTGCTGTGTAATTTTTCTACATGCTCTGGTTTTGAGAGCATGTTAACATATGATCATTACTGGAGACAGCTGTAATAGGACAATTTTTTTTTTTTTTTTAAATATCTAGGAATGCAATTATTCTACAGTGGTTGTATAAAGAGCTGAATTCAAGACTGCATTAAAAGTTTTATTCCTAATGGTAGTGATAGTGAGTGGATTTCAGCTCCTAGTTTAAAATACCTAAATGTAAGAGGTCTGCATGTATTTACACATAATCAATATACATCTATATGTGAGATAGCTGTCTCTGTTCCCAAGGCAGTCAATGAGATTTCCTCAGCACAGCGAGTGGAGTGTAAAGAATTTAGAGTAAACTGTAGTTTAGCATTTTTCTGCTCAAAACACAGACCAGGTCTGCTTTGCACTGCCTCAGCCAAAAACCACTATTGATTTCACTGACCCTACTGACTAGCTTTCTGTAACAGAGATGGCATTTAAAAGCCTTAATCTGCAAGTTGAGTCCAATCCTTTATTACATATAGGTGATATGCCAACAAACAGAGAGTGAAAACGATTTGGGTTAATTTCGAAAATTATCATACTGGCAATCAAATAAATAAAAGAGTAGGCAGTTAGATATTAACTCCCAAAAAATACCCTCTGTATGGACATGCTGGTTTCTGCACGTGCGAGTTAAGACACACCAGTTTCACTTTCTACTATGATCACCTCCCACATAAACAGCTTGATCTTCATAGGTGCTTAGAATTCATACTTTCTGGAGCCAAGAAAAGCTGCAACAGTACATCAAATCTTAAAATTGGGACATTTATTTAGATTGCTATGTGACAATGTTGATTTAAATACCCAGCTGGAAAATGTTAGCACAGCTTCTTCAGTGAGAAGAGAAAGCTGGTCCTACAATTATTACTCCTTGTTCTTCCAGTCAACATCTTCCAGTTAAGATATTTGCTTTTTTCTAGTTGTTTGGTTTGGGTTTTTTTTCTCCTACAGATTCTGGGATTACATTCTGCTGATTGATTTCAGTGATGGTCCCTCTTTGACACTTGTCATTTCCAGATGTGGAATACAATACTGTTATGGTTGAAGGTAGAGATTTGCACCACACATATAACTTTTTTCTTTATGTCTTTCTCTTCTTATCAATTTTTTGTAGATGTTTGTGCTGAACAAGCAGTTAATCTAGAACATCTTTCTGAAGAACTTTTTACTTTTCATTTCCCAAAGGAAAAGTATTTACTTTGAGTTTTTCACATCTTTTTCATATTTTTTTCCCAACCAAATTATTAGTTTTAGGTCTGATCTGGGCAACTCACCAGCTTTTCAGCTACATTAATACAATATTTTTGAGTAGCCGCTTGTACTGCACAGAGTTTGCACAGAAATCACCAAAATTTTTTCACTTAAAAGCTTTACTTTGTACTTGGAGCATGGGCCTTAGAGATAACCATCTAGTCTTTAATAAATTAAAACGCATAGTGATGTACTTTTGTACTGCAAATGAATGAGAACATATTGTAAATAATAAATTACAAGAGAGACTGACAACGTAACTACTGCACGTCTCAGATCCTGCATTTATGTTACACTAAATGACTACTCTGTTCCTGGTGTCATGGAACCGTAGAACAAGGCACCTCGAAGTGAGGTGTGCTAAAATGGGAGTGTTGCTGGCAAACAAAGCCCAAGTTTGTTTCCTACATGCACCCTTGGTAATCTGGAATTATTGCTGAATCACTGGTGTTACTATTTATTTTTAGGCATATAGGTTAAGAGCAGAAAATGGCTTAAGATAATGGTCTAGTCATCCTCTGTAGAGACATCTGACCCATTCTGCTACCATTTTTAAAGGAAAAAAATGTACTGCTCAGGGGCATTGGTTCACTGGTTTTCATTTAAAAGATAAAGCTATGAAGCATTAAAAAACAGAATTAAAGCCATTTGCTTAACCCCATTTACCCATCTGAAGTCACACCTAGACCAGCAAAATCAAGAAATCAGCTTCACCAATATTAATATATGTTTGGATGTTGCAGCAGCTGCAAAAATTCTGCTATTATTTCTTCAGCTAAGGCTCATTTTCACATTGAATGGTGGCAAGATAAGGCTAGTAGAAGTCATTTAGGAATGAATAGATTACTGATGATATTTATTAATCCCACCTCCAACATGTATTAGGTTTCAATGGAGTTCTAGAAAGAATCCAATTTAAGTGACAGATGGCAAGGATGAAAATAGTGCAATGGAAAACTAGGCAAAGCAGAAAACAGTTGTGCTCTTTAATAAATAACCTAGGATCCCACCATTTTTTAATATATTCCTAATGCATTCTGAATCCCATCTCAGGACTGCCTGAATCTGGGCAGCAAAGAACATTTTCCATAGTTTCCAGTCAGCAGGGGTAGAGGCTGGAGAAGTATCTTCTGAGAATAAGACCATAGGAAGTAACAGACTTGCCTAGATATCTAGATATCTTCATAAACCTTTTATTAAAAAAGAAATAAAATTACATTAGGGCTGATGAGAGACCAAGGACAAAAAACTAGGCAGAGCCCTGCTGCTGTGTGCCCAGAGCTGGCATGGGCATATTGCCATTTGAAAATGGGAGGAGTTTGATTTAGGAATGAGGGCCCTATTTCTTCCTTCTTAAAACACGCTCTGAAAGGAAGCTGAGTTAAGCAAGAACAAGAAATACGTTTTAATAAAAATAATTTTTAGGTCATCCTTGATCTCAGCATAGAAAGAACCCGTAATGTCTCTTTGGATTTCATTTGAAAGAGACGGGAAATTAAAACATATTAGACAACTGAAAACATGCTAGACCTGAAAATCCTTAACTGAAATCACTACCAAAATTATAATTTCTTTTTTTTTTTTTACTATTTAGGCACCAAATGTAAGTCATTGTGTTATTGAGGTAATTTTTGAGTTAGCTGCCCCAAGGTACCATAAAATTGTCAAGACTTTGTTGCTTTTCTGCAGTAGGCTTATTTATCAGGCATCAACTGACAAATAGGGCTAAAATATGGAGAGAAGATGAAAAACAAAACAAAACTTTCAGTTCCTCCCTCTAGCCACGCTCAATTCTAAATGCACTGCTTTTTGTCGTTGTCTATCAACAGGAGTGAAAGATAACGTTCCACACAGCATTAAAAAAGGACACCATCAGCCTAGCTTTAATAAATTAAATCAAAATCTAATAAAGCTACTTTCTCAAAAGGGCACCTGCCTCTGAGATCATCTCATCTATATTCTTCCTCATTATTTAAACTAATTTTATCTAATTTAATTTTTTTATTACTTCTCCATTGTCTGCTGCTGTGAGACCATTTCTTCCCCATACACAGATGCAAGCAGCTTGCAAAGATTCGCCTCAGGACTGCAAGTCGGACCAAAATCTCAGGGCCCCTTTATGCACCCTCTGGTTTGTTCTTTCTCCTCTTCCTCAGCTTCAAGCTGAATGAGGCAGTATTGGAAAAACACATGACCAAAGATGCATTTGGGCATACAGCATTCCCATCTTTACTCTCACATCACACCCCTGCACTCAATAGCTCAACCTTAGGCATGTTTCCACTCAACGTGGTAATTATTTGGATCCCATACAAAGATCTGCTTCAATTACCTTCTTCTTTACAAGATCTAAGTTAATTTTCAGATGTGTTTAATTTTTTAATCAGAGCTATCCCAAGAATGCATCTTATTCCCAGACCTACATCATTCAGAACCTAGCTCACCAGGTCAAATATTTCATTTTCCATGGCAGCTCAGCAGTTATTCTGCGTGTTCCCCTTATATCCTTTTGGTAGAAAAGGAAAGCCCCTCCTCACATCCATTGGCATAGTGACGTCTCCAGTGTGATACTGTCTGTTCCTGCTTCTTTCTCAGGATATCACAAAGTCTGACCATGAGCTTCTGAGACAGGGAGCAGCTTCTTAGATAAACAGTCCTTTCCTAGCATCTGCAGGGATTCAGATGAGAGAAATAGTACTACTCGCCAGCTGCTTCATGGGCCTACACATTTTCTGAACACTCAGAAAACATTTACAGATTAACTAATCTTAGTGAATAATATTTTCCTACTATCATCTTGCTAAGGTCTGCAACTTAAAGCTCAGATGCTTTAAATTTAGGGAGCCATATTTAGAAGGTCTAGGTTTTCATCCTAGAGGAAACATGACTATTGGATTCTTATTTCTCTTTTGTTAAACTAGGGCATGACACTGACAAAACTGACACTATTTCATATGCAAAGAAACAAATTGGAAATAATTTCTCTCCAGCTGAACAGTTCTGGTAGCACAGGGCATATTTTCTGAACGTAGTGTTTCAAAGAACGTAGGCAGCGCTTTGCAGAAAGCTGGACAGTGCCACTTGTGGCAGCAGTGCTTATCTCCAGATCTAAACCTCATCAAAAAAGCTAAATATCCTTTTGGCATAATTTCCTAATATTATTATATCTTCCATGTAAAGTATTTTGCGTCATAGCCAGTAAAAGTACAGGCTTTGGAAAACGGCCCTGCAGAGGTCCAAACCATGATTCAGATAATTTCTTAACTCCCACCGCTTCACAGCATTTCTCTATTTTTTGCTGCCTGGTGGTGGCCAGCTAGCCCAAGCAGGCTACACCACTTGTCCTCATCTCTCTCCTGAGAAAGTTGATGTCATTTGCATGTTGAGGTGCAGTTAAGCCACCGAGCAGGTCACTCTGGGAAACCCACAGCGCTGACCCTCACACAACACTCAGCTTCCCACTTAACTTCCTAGGAAAGAGGCCAGTTTTCATGGCGCTTGCCTATGCTCACACCTCTTCTTTGTTGTTTCTGTTGCCTTCCCCCTCTGGTCTGGAGTCTTGGGTTTTGCAGCAATTTCTCTTTTCTGCCTTTCTGTCCAACTTTCTGTCCAGTTTTCATTTCTGAAGAAGGGAACATTGTTTTATATTTGATCTGTTCCTCTTTTGTATCCTGGAAAATGGACACACCTTTTCTTTGTATACTGCCTCCTGACTCAAAAGTGTGAGCTTAATCTGTTTCCAGCACAGCAACACCAGGAGTGCCATCAGCCACAGATCTGTTCTCAATGCTAATTTAGTTATGGTTGTGGTTTAACCACCAAAAGCAAGACAGTTCACAGAATCACAGAATCAGAAAAACTGACTTAGGAGGCACCCACAAGGGCCATCAAGTCCAACTCCTGGCCCTACACGACACATGCCCAAGAGTCACACCATGTACCTGACAGTATTGTCCAAACACTTCTTGAGCTCTCTCAGGCTGGTGCTGTGACCACTTTCCTGGGGAGCCTGCTCCAGTGCCCAAACACCCTCTGGATAAAGAACCTCTTCACAAGTGCAGGGTCAGCTGGGAGTTGATCACTTTCGCAATCATGTTCCTCCAGCTCACAGCTGGAGATGCCCTTGGTCCATCACCTGTGTTTAACACAAAGAATGTGTTAAACACCTCTGCCTTGCCCATGTCCCTGTCTGTGAGGTGACCATCTTCATCCTGTAATCCATCAGATCAAAAGGGAGTGCTTGTAAGCACTCTGGTGGTGTCAGCAATGCAGGCCAGGCGTGACCACAAAGGCTTTTTACTGGTTTTAAGCTATTGGCAGTTTAGAAGACAAATCAGTGGCATCCAGAAACATCTAAAGAAGTCAATGAAACTGAAACAACATTTCTTGCTGATGGAGCCTGTTTCCCAAGTTGTCTCTGTATACCTAAGAAACATAGCATATGCTCCCACACTTACATTTGCATAGCCGTCAAGTACACTTTGGTTATAAAGGAACACATGTGGAACAAAACCATTAAAGAATAATAAAAAATATAATCCCATGAAGCCAGTGTACATAATGATCACTTATCAGAACATGGTTCTATTTTAACATATGGCCTGTAAAAAATGTTACTCAGTATATTTCAAAATCTAAAAGAATGACCTTTTTAATTGCTGATGAAATTGGCTTGCTCCCCAGGCAGTCCAGTTTTGATGAAGCTACAAAGGAATTAACTGTTTTGTGACAAAAAAATAAAAAATGCATAACTTATATTTTCAGGAAATACCACAGAAGAAAAAGGAAACTCAGAAATATGGTGTGTCTTATAATTGTTTTAATATCCATAGTGAGAAGAGTAGAAATCAAAGTTACCACAAGCCACCATTATATCCATTAATTCAACTGATTAAAATTTATATTAATAATTTAACCAATTTTAATAATAGAATAACAGACTAAGTTTGGTGAGCTAATAATACAAAGATTTATCTACAGACAGAAACACATTATGCACAGGGTACATTTCTCATATTCCTAGAAGATCCATTTATCTTATAATGAAAATATTGTAAGATTTGATCTACTGAAGCATCATAGGATACCCCAGTGTGACTGATGTAAACCTATCAGGGGAGTTATGCCAGACATGTTGATTCTTATCTTATTTTAACCCTGTTATTTTTCAAATAGTCATTTGTACAGAATGACATGGGGTTCAATGCTGCTTTTTTAAAACCTTTTTTCTTTTATTAACTGCCATAAAAGCATTTTCTTGTGAAGAAATCATAGCTCATTTTACATTTCTCTTAACAGCATTTACTTAACGACTTCACCACTTTGGAGATACAGCTGGGACTGACTCATAAGATATTTATATAAAGGACTATTTTATCTTGTAGCTAAATTCCCATATACAGACAAACTCCAACCATAGATAGAGGAGGACAAGATTGGTACCCAGCAATGTGGATTTATATTTAGGATTGCTGAAGACTCAATTTTACAAAAAGCCTCTGAAGTGATCTCACTATTTATTCATTTCCTAATAGACCAACCTGAGCTTATTTCCAGGCAGAAAGTGCCTGTGAATCCTGAGGAAAGAAACAGCTTTTACAGTCCATCTGCTGCCCTCTTCTTCCCAGAACATGTGGGCAGTTGCACAGCTGTATCCATTTGTTCCTATCACAGTATGTTTAAGGAGGCCTCTCAGTTATTTCCTAACAGAGCTACCTGACAAGTGTTGGTACTTTTCAGATATGCTCTCTGTTTAAATTGAAGCAATTTTTTTTATTTATCCCTGAAAAACAAAACAAGAACATTTAATACTTTGACAGGATGTGTTTTCTTCCCCGCATCTTCAGTTTTTCCAGTGAAGTAAACAAAAAAAGATAACAATAATTATAAATGACTGAAAACTCCAAATGGTAGTCAAGACAAAATGACTTTCTTCAAAAGTCATTTTCTTTCTTCAAAATGAAAGACTGAGAAAAAAAGAATAATCTTGGGGAGGCGGGATAGGGAAAGGATGGGTTTTAGTATAAAACAGGCTGGAAATTTTGAAAATTCCCTTTCCCCTGCTACCAAATCATGGGAGACACAGGCCCCTGCTAGTATCTGATATTTGGTATTACTGAAGCCATTTCTCTTAACGGAGGCAGACTACTACAGTTATCCTTCGACTGCCCCAGCCACACGCTCGCTCTGAGGGCTCCGGGCTCGGCCTGGCTTGGCATCCTCTGAGGCTCCCGGCCCCACGGGGCAGGTGTATGTCTGATCACAGCCTTTGCAGGGAGACAGCCTCATCCTTTGAGACACCTCAGCCACTGCTGAGGGTGGTGCCCATGGGCAACCACTCTCAAATTCGACTGACTTTGCGGTGTTATGGGTTTATCCATTCTCTTGGGCTTGGAGGAGGATTGGGATTTCCTCAGCTCTCGGGAGCCCCTCACATGCTCCCTCTCAGCTCCATTGCCTGCCTTTGGATGGCTGTTTTCAGTAACTCTTTCTCCATCCATAGCCATATGTCCCTGTATAGCCCATTCATGCAAACCCACATACAGAAGCCTTTTATGACAAACTGGGTTTTATTTTTGACAGCAGGAGAAGGAAGGGAGGAATGACCCTCCTAACCTACAATCTTAAAATGATAGTTTTATCTTCCTCCTTTTCAAAAATAGCTCTGGTTCTCTGCTTGATCTTGTTCATCACTGAGTTGCTGTGGAAAATGTTGCTTTATGAATGCCTCAGATATTATGATAGATATGTGCTTTTATTCCTAATAGTTGGAAAGCCTTGAAGAAAGCCAGCCGATAAACTTGCAGATAGCACATCACTGGAAAAGGAAGAACAGCAGTCCCTGTGGGGTAAGTTAGCCACCTCTGTTAGTAGCTAAAGCTCAGGGGTTATGTTACAGCTTTTACTCTATACATTACATGCATTATGCCCCCCTCCACTCCGGTGCCATAGCCCATTCATACATATTGGCAACTGACAGATTTGGCTGATCACACAAATAGCTGTTAAGCTGTTTCTTGCAACTTGGAAAGGGAGAAATCTCAATTGCCTGGTATATCTGTGTTATTTCCAGGAAAAGAGGTTGGAAAGCGCATCAGAAACAGCAGAATTTATACTCAGAAATCCCTGGATAACAGTGTCCAAGGTACGAAACTCCACAACTGTCCTTTTTTACCTGGTACCTTTCCACATTAGAAAAAAGAGAGGAAATATTCTCCTCTATTTAGTACACCAGCACCTGTTAGGAGATCCTCCTGGGGATAATAAAGACAAACTTCACCTGGTCTATGAGGGTACACAGCCAAGGCTGTCCCGCTCTGGAGCAAACATTTGCTCTGTTACTATCTATGTAATAGAAAAGTGGGACACAATGGCTATCATTTTATTTTTTAAAAAGAGCTGGTCATGCTTTATTAGGTTAATATCTTCAAAGAGGACTACGTGGAGTTGATTCTAGATAGGCAAAGTCATCTACCATTTTAGTCTCTGTGTAATTGATGAAGAAAGATAAAGATCTGACTTAGTGAGGCTGCATCTCCTTTCCACTGTCTTCAGAGACACCTACCCTGAACCATTAACTCTAAAGGAAATGCAGGCACTCTCTTTTCTCCTGGTAGGCCAAATACCTCAAATTTCTGCAGACTTTCATAGATCAGTAAGATACATTGTGTTTTGACAGCACAGACTCCCCTTTCACAGAACTTATTATAATCAGTACTTTAAAACTTCTGTTGTAAAACTACTCTGTGTCACATCGGGTGGTATATATGTTTGGTGCTTTCAGGGTACAGTGAAACAAATTGTTGATTTCCAAGGAATCAATGAACCAACCTGACTGTCCACTCTCTGTGCTTGCTTTGGCCTGTTTGTACAGCATAAAGTGAATATAAAACACTCTCTACCAGACTCCCTGGCTTTTTAAAGCTAATGCTCAAAGAATTATAAGTGTCTGTGACATGACAGTATTTTATTCAGTGTTCTACCGGCTCTAGCTCAAAGGAGTCTTGTGCAGGGAGTGGAGTTCTGGGATGCTATGACTAATGGGATTGTATATGAGAGGCTGTTTTTTAATCTCAAGATGTCTTTTTTTTTTTTTTTCCCACCCTGCCTGAAAAGTCTGTTCCAAGAGGATTTTAGTAAGAGCTTGGAGTCAAGTTTTGAAGGCATGACCAACAACAAGGAGTGGGATTTTGGTCTTCTGGGAAAAGTGATGGAAACCAATGCCCCAAGGTGAGAGTGTGGATCATCTCAGTAAAACAGGTCCTGGCAGAGGTGAATCTGAGGTGTTGGACAACTGTACTAGTTCTGGGGAGAAGTGGTAAAGCAGATCTCATTACTCATTGTTTAGTTTTCTGATAAAGACATGCTAAAGGTGCTGGACATGTCTTCCCTGTTGTAAGGATTGTTCCTGTGATTGCTTGTATCTTCTCCATTTATCTTTGCCTTATGAATGTACTTAGAGCTTCTGGAAGTTCCTTTTCTTGGAACCATGCAGACAGGGAATCAGAGCTTGTTAGTTACTGGGCTCTTCCTGTTTAATTGTAGAATCATAGAATATGCTGAGTTAAAAAGGGCCCACAAGGTTCATTGACTCCAACTCCTGGCCCTGCACAGGACACCCCAAAATCCACACCATGTGCCTGAGAGCATTGTCCAAATGCTTCTTGAACTCTGGAAGGGTTGGGGAGCCTGTTCCAATGCCCAACCACTCTCTGGGTGAAAAATCTTTTCCTAACATCCAACCTAAACCTCCCTTGACACAGCTTCCTGTCAGTCCTTTAGGTCCTGTCACTGGTCACCAGAGAGAAGAGATCAGTGTTTGCCCTTGCTGTGCCCCTCACAAGGAAGTGCTAACTGCAATGAGGTCTCTCTCAGTCTCCTCTTCTCCAGGCTGAGCAGACCAAGTGCCCTCAGCCACTCCTCACACGGAGGAGGCCCTTCCCCTCAAGGCCCTTTGCCATCTTCACTGCCCTCCTTTGGACACTCTCTAACAGTTTAATGTCTTTCTGATATTGTGGCTCCCAAAACTGCACACGATATTCAAGGTGAGGCTGCCCCAGTGCAGAGCAGAGCAGGACAATCCCCTCCCTTGCCTGGCTGGTGATGCTGTGCCTGATGCCCCCAGGACACAGGTAGCCCTCCTGGCTGCCAGGGCACTGCTGGGTCATGTTCAACTTGCCATTGACCAAGACCTTCAGGTCCCTTTCCATGGCACTGCTTTCCAGCATCTCATTCCACAGTCTGTCCATACACCCAGGTTTGTACTGTTCCTGGTGTAGAGTCTGGTACTTGTTTTGATAAACTTCATATCAACCCTTGAATTTTTCAAGGTCTCTCTGCAGACCCCCTCTGCCTTCAAAGGAGTCAGCAGCTCCTCCCAGTTTAGTGTCATAGGCAAACTTAGTAAGTTCCATAAAACGTGACACCTTTTTCTCTGGTAATAGCTATGAGTCTAAACCCTTTGGCTTCTGGTAGACACCTGCTCCCAGTTTCAGAGAGTGATTCTGGGATCTCATATGCTACTCTTCAGATGCTGTGGAAGTCACGCATGGCTTAGTACATCCTGCTCCTGCCTGGATTCCCCCACAAAGGATTCCCCACAAAGAGGCAGAGAAGAACCAGGGCAGAGGCAGGCTGCCCATCCACACTGGCAGGGGACACACATTGTAGCAGAAACTAAAAGGAGATGGGATTAAGGAGGGCCCAAAAGACTCTCAGTAAGCAAAAACCTTTAGGGTAACAAATGACACCAGATGGCTGGATTTGATGCTGTACTTATGAGGGAGATCAATTAAGGGAAGTAGTGATTTCACCATTTCATGGAGTATGTCATCTTCAGAGGCCAGAGATGACTGTTAAATTACTTAAACTGACTTCTCATGTATTAAAGGCTTGTAAATGTCACCCACACATTCCGTTCTGAACACAATGACTTTAATTAGACTTAAATATTTCAATCCTCAAGCAACTAAACCCTTTTGTACCACAGAGTGGGAACAGACAAGATTGAGGCATCAGTCTATAGTGAAGGGACTCTACTATAACTGAAAGGACTTCTTTTACTTAAATTGCAAAAAGTGCTATGAGTCCTTCCATTATGAATACATTTTTCTTCCCAGAAGCATTTCTTTATCATCCCAAATCTGATGTTCAGTTCGACTTTGAGTAAATATCAATCACACATCTTTTGACAGGTGCATTTGAGAATACCAGTTCATCTGTTGTCCTGCTCCAGTCAAAGTCTGATGTCTTAGAAAAAGGGAGAAAAATGGAGAAAACAAAATTTGGCCAGTTGTTGTTCTTATTGAGGTGAGGAGCCTTGGGAACCGATTACAGTCATTTATTGCAGAGCTGCCAGTTCTGTGGCACCGTACAGGCAAGGCTGTTGTGTCTTCTTTGCCCTAGGAATGTGTGGCTGAAAGATGGCAGAGTGGGATTTAAAGCCACAAGATCCAAGGCAAGAAAGATCACAACCTCTCAGGCTTACTTGGTACCTGCCTGTGCAGTCTTCACACTCTCAGAAGCTGGATCAAATCCTATCTTTAGGACAGCAGCTAACGTCACCTTCCAATTATAGTGACTGCACCACCCTCCAAAATCAGTGTTAATTTATCATCTTCCCTGTTAGAAAACTGCATCATATGTCAAGGTGAATTTTCCTATCTTCTGCTCTTTGGATCTGGTTGTCTTGTGTTATATAATACTGAATAGACTTCCACTTTTACTTTCTTTCCTAAAAGCCAAAACTACACACTTGTAAGATCTTTTTTCCCTACATGTACGAGTAGCTACGCAAGATCTTGTCTCAGCCTCCTTTTTATAAGCTGAATAGGAACAGCTTCTCATCTGAAGAGTTATTTTTAGCAATTTCGTTTTATGACTCTTCCTCTGGAAGTGAGGATAGCAGAGCTGCTATGGTAGTCCAGCATATTACAGTAGCTAGGCACATTACTGCAGCTCAGAAGTACAGCTATTGCAGAACTGTTACAGTGGCGTGTTGGTCCTATGTGCAGAGGCAGTATTGAATCTCTCCCCTGCACTTTGATGATCCCTCTTTTTTCCCCAGTCAAGGAGGAGGATCACCTTGATCAAGGGTGAGGCTGATATCTCTGAGGACAATGTAACACTGAAAGCTGACACTAAGGTGATGAAGATGGCCATGGAGGAAACAAAAAAAAAAAAAAAAAAGAGTTTTGAAAAAAAATTTCTTGAAAATATTTGGGGGGGTGGCAAGAAATTCCATTTGTAATCATTGTGAAAGTAGAGAGGTAGGGTGGCTTTATATTATATTTTAAAAATAAACCAAAATTAACTACTTAGCTGCTACATATCATTGTGAACCTATTACAACTTCTCTAAAAAGAAATTACAACATTTTAAGATTCAAGGACAGGACAAGGAGAAAATAAAACGGAGAAGAAATATTGAGTGCTTCACTCTTCTTCTTAGAAGTGAAGAAGAGAAGAAGGAAGAAAAAAGCTGAATACCTGCCATGTTTGATAGCAAAGATTTTGCCAGAGGTAGTTTTGAAAACACATTTGAAACCTGTAAAGTGCATTACTAACAGGGAAATGTGTTTAACTCCCTGATGAAATAGGTGACTTAAAATTAAGTGCAAGGCTCAAAAAAGTTCCAGTGTGTCCAAAACATATCACTTCAAAATGGTTTGTAGAAAAACAGATTTATGTTGCTAGAGATATTTCTCAAGATAATTTACAAAATTTTGGTTTTATTAATAACCAGTTATATCAGAATAAAATATTTTTAAACGCATGTAGTTAACAAAGCAAACTTATTAGAGGTATATGATAAAATGGATGAATTTTACCATCGGGAAAAACTGAGAAAGTAATTGGACATTTCTTCTCCAGAAAAGAAGAAAAGGAAAAACTGAAAGAAGTCATTTATGATAGATATTTCAGAACATATTTATCATCACTTTATGAACACCTCTATCATATGTAAAGAGCATGTTTCTCTTCTTTAATAAACAGCAGCAGCTACATGAAAGGACTACTTCCAGATTTAAAAAATAAAATAGCCATATATGTAATTTACAACCCTTTCAAGTTTCAGTACAACATGTTTGCCTAAGTAGATAATGAAAATTGTTCCTTTATGTTAGCAAATTCAATAACTGAGTATTTACTGAAGAGGAAAATTTCAGAACATACAAATGCTAGTTAGACGCATGATTTCCACCATATCTTCACAGAAAATAGGTCCTTAACTGATTTTTGCACGCTTAAAAACCTTTTCTGCAATCATAAGATCTAAAAAGCATAATTTTAGGGTGTTTTTCTTTTAGAAGAAGCTGCATTCTTTCTACCAAATTATCAGTGGGGAGTGTAGCTCCACAGGATGTTGTGGTTCTGATGATTTTTTCAGTTCTAAAGGATGGGTCCCTACCAGAAGCTCTCAGAATGAAAACTAATCATCTCAAAAGAATCTGATCTCTGAAAACAAATTAAAACAAGACAAAGGATAGAGTTGCTTCTAGAAAGCTTTGAAGCTGAAGTATTATAATTGTATTCTGACTTTATTTGAGGAGGTTAAAGCAGAAGCCATAGAATTGCAGGATGGCAGAATGGTCTGGGTTGGAAAGAACTGTTAAAGATCATTGAGTCCAACCCCACTGCCATGGGCAGGGACCCCTTCCAGTAGATCTGGTGCTCAAAGCCTCATCCAGCTTGGCCTCGGGCACTTCCAGGAATGGGACATTCACAACTTCTCTGGCGAATAAAGTAACCTGGGTAATAAATATTGTGGAGAAGGTCAAGACAAAGCTGTGGATGTTGAGTGTTGTTCACTGCTGTGAGGTGGTTGTGACTAAGCTGGACCTGGATGACACATGGAATTGCTCAGGATCATAGTTTTTTTCCCCTGTGACTTCGGTGTTTTGAGCTTGAGTATGCTCCTCTAAAGAAGAGGGTTTCCCTTTGAAATTTTCCAGTCTGTATAGCATTATTACTCTTGATTCTTTCTGTTTTGCCCTCCCCCAGAATCACCTGTCACAAGCTCTGTCAACATCCTGACACTGTAGCTATTTACACAAATTGTGTTTCTTCTTATTATTATGTAGGAATCTAAAAATTGGTGGAGAACTAGACTGTACAATTAAATATATTTATTCTTATGACAAATCCTAGCACCATTTAGCCACACATATTTCCAACAGCATGAATTTTGTGCAGTTCTACTTCAGAGAAACTAAATTGATTTTTTTCTTCATGGTCACTTGGATAAGCAGCAAAAAGATATATGACAGCAGCCCGTGTTTTAGAGAGACAATCTCCTGTGATATCAGCAAATCTGACAAGCCTGACCCTGAAGGTTACTCCAGTCCCCGCAGACCCTGGAGAAGGTTGATGTGCTATCTTTGGCCTCCAGCTAGTGCCAGGGACATAAGCTACACTTACTGTTTACCAATCTGGTATCTTACAGAAGAAAAGATAGGTCAGAAACTCAATTTTTTCCTGTCTATGCTCTATTTTTGTATGAGTGAAGACTTCCGTTCTCCTGTTCTTTATCCTCTCCTTGCTTTTGTGCAGGGGCTTCTCTGTGTCTCAGCCAGTTCTGACACAGTAGGGACCTATACAAGAGCAACTAAAAATAAATATCATAAGTATTCCTTGAGCTGAAAAATTTTTCTCTAGTTCATCATTCTGAAAATCTCAAGAAGTAGAATCAAATTTAATTTTTAAATTACTAAAATATATACTTTTTTGCAATGGCTCCTTTGGAAGTTGAGCTCAGAGATAACTTTGGAAAACCCTTAGTACTTAGTTCTGGCTGAAACCTGCCTTTCCTCGGGTCTTCTTTCCACTGAGGAAGTATTTCAGAGGAGGAGTCTGCCCTGACTGCCTCCAGATTCTTGCTTCTTTCACTGCAGGATCTCCATTCCTGACCGTTTGCCTCTACACAAAAAATCTTTTTCCTTGAACAGTTTTCCAGATTCTTTCTGAAAACCGAGTTTGTTTCTGTTACATGCTGCTGTGCCATATGGACACCAGGAAATGTTCAGAGTAGCTGTGTTTCTAAGAGCCTAAAGGTATTCTGGCTTATGCTGGTAAATCATCTGCTGGTGGTGTCTAGGATTTGCTTGGGGAAAACGGTATGTACAGTCCCAAAGATGAAATTCATGCACCATTTGTTCCTCTGCTACTCGTGTTGAAGTTAAATTTAAGAAACTACAGGCCACAGAATTTCTGAATCTATTTGGGAGGGTTTTGGACCTCTTTAGCCCTCCACCACCTTCCAAGGAGTGAGTGAAAATTGATGTCACTAAAATGAGGTAATGGTGCTTTTGCAAGAAGTCTCACTTGATCATGTGGATTTTCCATTTTTCCTGCAGGACCCTTGGCTTGAAGTGACTGACACACATAGGTGTAGTGAATTGCCAGATGTCACTGTAGCTGGGTGATATTTGATCCTTTCCCTTCTTAACTGCTCTGACAGCCAGTTCGACCAGCATTAGCAAGATGTAAAAGGAGTGGAATTGAAATTGTGAATATTTTCTTATTTACATGTCTTTCTATATTTAAACAGTAGTTGAAATGAAGATTCCTTTAAGAAAGCTGGAGTTTTACAAAATACAATGAGGGAGTTATAAATGGCTTTAATGAAACTAATGGCATTCATGAACAGTAGGAAGTCATGTTTTCTATGAATTAATGAATTTTGACTGCTTCCAAGTTTTTGCCTTTGCACTCAATGTGTGTGTGGTGTGTATTTGGGAATGAGACCATCTTCTCTGTTGTAGTTATTTGCAGGAGCACCAGGTCACTCCTCTCCATGAGCTTAACAGAAGTGACAACACCAGTTGTCACACAACATTCCCAAGGTGGATGGTTGGTAGGAGAAGGTGAAGTAGCAGGACTCAAGTTAGTGTTTTGCTTTAGTTTGCAAATAAATTTCCTTCTTCATGAACGCCCTTTATCCAGGGGAGGAAAGTCACAAATGTGACTTTCCCAAATGTGATTACCATCTGCCTCTAGTGGAATTAACATGGTAAGTTGAGTCTTCCAATCTCTGTGGCTAACAATAATTCTTTTCTGATTTGTTCTCATATTGAGTATTCATTCATTCTCCTTTTGTTTATTCTTTGAAAAATAAACTAAGTCTGCAAATGTTTGATATTGATGTTGGGTCAGACTTCAGGTTTTGATATTTATCATTTGTTCAATGAAATGGAACTTTTTAAAGACAGTTAATAAATCACTTTGTCAGCTGAAAAGTGAACCAACATAAAAAGAATGGAAGTAGTAAAAAGGCTTTTAAAAATATCTTACACATATTCTGTGACTTCCTGTGAAAACTTTGCAAGGAACATTTTCAGTCAGTTTCCTTCAATCCATTCCTGATTGCCCCCTGAAAATTTTTATGCAGGGTCCAGCATGAAATATATGTGCACATGCCAAGGTGAAAGATAAATGTACCTCTTTGTTCTCACTGTTTCCTCTGCATAAATCCAGTATATTGTCATGGAAATAGCTGCAGGACCTGCAGCTCGCCTCTATAGGCTGGTGTGAAAAGACATATATATCAGAAACTTCCAGAACCAACATGGCATTTCTAACAACAGACTAACACCAACGATGATATGTGACATTCTTGGTAAAGGTAATTAAATGCCCATTTTACTTGAACATTTTTCTAAATGACAAAAGGCTCAAAGCATTAAGTACTATGATTTGTTCATTATAAAGAAAGGGAGCTTCCCTGGGATGGGCAGAGCTCATTGGGGGGATGTGGGCAGATGATGGAATGCCAGCAGGGCAAGGACGAGCCAGGACCCCCGAGCTGAGGGGTACAATTGCATCCTTTCATCTGACCCTCATTGACCCTCATTCTTGCATGGTCAACTCTGAGGACTTCTACACTATCAAAGTGTGAACTGAATCTTTGCTTAAAGCTTAAATACAGACTCCACTCCTTTAGGTGTGAATTGGTTTAATTTCTGCTTACAAAATAATTATACAGTATTACAACTCTGTATCATGAAAACCTTGAAAACTTATTTCTAAATTTGCATCTCTTCTCCATGTAAATGACCTCATCTGTGAAAGGGTTTAGTGTGAATTCAATATTATTGGGTAAATTTCCACATATAATCAAAAAAAAAAAGAAAGTTCAAGAGATGTAAAAAACTCAGAGCATGGAATGTCTTTAATAACTGTTATTAAGAGAAATAATTATATTCTGCAGCAAAGTCAATTTATTCAGCATTTGGTATATTGGACAGCAGGCATCTTTTGTGCATGTTGATGGGTAACAAAGTATAGCACTTTTAATACCCAATTTTTTATATCAGTGACTGTTTTGGAGCATGTGCTTGAGCGTGTGATATTCATGCCACCATTTTCAGCCATTCTCCAAAGCCTGGTGATTTTTATTTCATAACAGTTGAAAAAGCAATTTTGCTTTACTGGAATCTGTCATTGGACTGCTTTGACAATTACAGGATGTCCAACACATGCAGGATAAAGACAGGATAAAATTAGAACTGCTGCCCTTCTTTCAATTGTGCTATCATCAATATTTAGGACTTCAGACAGTGGGACACTGAGGTTTGCATGGTTCTTGTATTTCAATGCTTTCATAAAGCCAGAACTGAACATTTTAAACCCGAAGGAGAGATGATATACAGAACATGAGGAACCTGTTAGGATGTCATCAACACACCCTTGACTGATGATGTTACCCTAATTAGAGCAAGTTAACTCCATTTATATGTGCTACTTCAAGAAGGTATTTCTGACCATAACAAGCAGCAATGGGCCAGCTAGTCTTCTTGAAATGTGGGGCCTAAAGCCATCCTGGCAGAAGTGTGTGTGTGCTTCATCCCTTTGAGGAAAGTACTGCAGAAAAATGTAGATGCTCACAGTCTAATTCTCATTTACAACAGCACACACTCACACTGACCTAGCTGTTAATACAGAGACTTTAGAGCTTAACAAAGGTACAGGCAACACTTATTTTTATTCTGTCATACCATGAAAATGGAATTTACAGATTCTTGCCCTGATGGGCCAATGAGGGCAAACAGTGTTCACCTCGCTTGCACAACAAGCCTCATCGTCTCTATACAGCTTCATCCCATGAATAAAGGGAAAGAATGGCTTTTAAATTTCATGGAACTCAATATAAAGAACTCTGTAGAGGATAAAAACCGAGGTCCCGATGCTGTAAACACTTTCTTCTTTGGGACATTTTACTTTATTCTTCCCCTTGTATTCCTCCTGTGATGAACCATCTTCTTAGCGTTTTGTCAAACACTGATCTCTCTTGGGAAGTGCAGCATCCCTACCAGGACCTGGGTTTTGGGGTTGCCCATCTCTCACATCCTCCCACACAATCAGCCTCGACAGACATCTAGCTTTGTCTTTCTCAACGGTCCTCGAGAAAAAAAAAGTAATGAGCATTTCTGCTCACTTATATAATATGGTTCTTATTCTCCGCTTTTAATTCTTTCTCTCGTTGTTGCCCCCTATTTGCTACCAATGAGGTTCATTGATTAGTTATGTCAAGTTAGGATGTAAGTTCTCCCAAGCACGTGCCATCCTTTGTGTTTATATAACACCTGTTTCCAGGATGCTAAATGCAACGGATGCCAAATCCGTATTGGGGCTGCTCCTAGGTCCCACTGCCTTACAGACAATAACATTCCCATTAGTCATAAGAACACATGGTTAATGCTTCATTATTGTTTGTATAACCATGAATCACATGACTGTGTGTTTTTCCTATGAGAAAAGCCCTGTGATTTCAGCAGCAGTGTAGGCTGATTTCATGAGCAGGTAGCACAAGAAAATTTTATCCTTGAATCCTGATCATCCAGCAAACCTTTTGCTTTAGATTCTCATGACATGATTCCTTTGTGAGGATATGATTTCTCTGAATACTTATTTTCAAGGAATAACTCCTTTTACTGGGTTGCAGGTGATGTGAAAATATAATAACACATTATTCAAACACAAAGCCTCAGTTAGGTTTTCAAGAGAACTATACAACCTTGATTTCAGTTGCTTTGGTTCATTTCATATTTCTCGAGGCTCTGTATTCTCCAAAATGCTTCCTCCAACCAAAGAAGAATAAAACCATTTCCATTTGGCATTAGTTATTCTATTTCTTTTCAGAAAACAACAGCAGTCTTGGTAGTGTTCATGCTCTGCTATTACGGGCTAAGAAACCTTTTCCTTAATTATATTTTTGCAGACAATGCCTTCATTTCACATTTCCCAAGACAGATAATGCCATGCTGCAACACACCAAGTCCTGGTACACCAGCCATACACCTCATTATCCCAGGTCATGGGATGGAATACAACAAGCCTGGTGTAAATGGATGTCATGAAGCACAATGTTGGATGTCAGGGATGAGTTCTTGACACACAGCACTTCTCTGCAAAATGTTGTGTGGTGACAGAGTGCCTTAACTCTATGGCAGCTAAAGGCAAGGAACTGAAAGTGTGTGCAAGAGCGTTAAGAACTCCAGAGCTTGATAAAATGCTCCTTTTTAACATCTTCTAAGTAGAGGTGATTATCTAGTTAAAGTTGCAAGCAAAAACGTTTCAATATAAGAGGATCTCATACAATTGGAGTCTCTTGCTGCTTTTCATTATGCAGGAACCAGGCCATTCAGCTCTGAGAGAGAGCATCTCTCTCCCTCTGGAAATCATAAAAGTCAATGACGCACCTTAATTGACTACACAGGAAAATTTGGCACTTACTTGAGGAGAATTGCCTTTGTTAGACACCTAAGATGTATGTACAAGCAAATTGCTAAATTACGCTGACTTGATACAATCCTCCCTTTTATTTCTTATGTTAGAGGTATTCTGGCCTCATTAATTACTAATTTATTAAATGTATGGAATTAGTTTACAGTTTAAAAAAAATATTACAACCTCTAAAAATTATTTTTATTATGTAAGAACAGAATCCAATGATTTTAACAGACTAATCAAGGTATCTGTGTCAATCATGTATAAAAAAATGTAGCTAAAACTTCCTGTAATCCGAATGAAAGCAGGAATTAATTTTGCAAACAGAATCCATTTTAAGCACTCACACATCCTGTAACCAGTATGGGCATGGTATGCATAACAGAGGGATGGAACTGTAATAAATGAAAATAGCTTATTCTTTGGGGGGAAAAAAAGAAAACATATCAGCTTTCCCAGGGAAAAAAAAGAAAAGACAAAAAGAAGAAATTGACGGAGCACGGCTCCTCCATCTCATGTTCTATTCATCAGCCTTTCATTACCTCTGGCATTCTTGGGGCATATTTCCATGGTGTTGTCTCCAGACTTGAAATGCATTGTAATATTTTGATGGCATTTGTAGTGTTCTGAATCCTGTAAGCAGCATTCTTTCTCTCAAGGTGATGCAGCTTGGAGGCAGGAGAGTTTGCTATTTGTAGCAACAAAATTGAGGAAGAAAAAGATCACTTTGAGCAGATTACTCTGAGAATAACACTATTTTGTGCAAGAACCCCCAAAAGTGTCCTCTTTCAGCTTGAATGGGCCTGTATTTTTAAGCTGTTTCACTGAAGCCTGAAGTACACAAATGGAAGCAAATTTTAAAATGCTTTTGCTTTCTGGGATTTTTTTTTTTTTTTAGCTATTATATCAATTATTTAAGTCTATCAGATAAAATGTAGTAGACTGAAGAGAGTTCACTTGCTGCTCAGTGCTCTTCATTGAAAGAAGTTGAAACTCCCTCCCAAAACAAAAGCGCAGCTCTTTTGCAGAAATTTTGTGACAGGACTGTAAAGCTCAGTAAAAGCTGCAGTTACATGCCCATTTGCTCACTGTTTTCTCCTGAAAGAAAAATGTTTGGGCTACAGTTCTCTGCTTCATAAGCCTGCTTCATTTCTCAAGGCCAGGATCCACGCATCCACTGATGCTCTTGCAAAACACTGTACATAGGCTGGTGCCACCCTCTTCTCCTCCTCCCCACGTCAGAAGGGCACTTGTCTTGTGCTCTGGTCCTCCCAGACTCCTTTCTTCGACCTGTGGTCAAAGTTGCTGTGAGAGCATCCCTGAGCACTAGAAGGCTCCTGAGCTCTCTACATGCAACACTGAGTCAGGCACTTCAGGATTACCAAGTATTATATCAATAGAAGAGGTCTGTGTGCACACAGTATGAGTCTGTTTGTCTTCCCTAAAATTTACTGGTGTGACTCATGACTGGCTCCCTCTTTGCTGTTAATGGCATAATTGAAATACTTTTACAGTGGTCAATTTAACATGCTTTAAACCCAACAGTAAAATGAGAGAAATGGCAATTACACTCCCACGCACATTTTGTAATTTTTAATATCCATGGGCTGAGTAGAATATATTCTTGTTTGCTAAATGCATGGCAGATTGCTGGTGTGCACCACATCACTACACTCTCCTCCTGGCTCAGGCAGGATTTCAGTGGGCTACTCATTGGGGCTGGAATGGGATCAAGTCTGCCTGTATGTTGCTCTAGCCACACGGAACAAAGGGAAGGGAAAGCAAGGTAAAAGGTAAGGTAAGGTAAGGTAAGGTACAGCAATAAAGAAATATGAGGGGACACATGGAGAAGAAATTCTATTAATGACAACACAAGAGAAAAATACTTAGGGAAAGTGCAGGATGACACTCTATCAATAGATTGCAGAGGGCTGATCCTGTGCAGAGGGATAAATGAGGAGGACAGACAGCTGTAGTGAGAGCCAGCGAAGTAAACAGCTCAGGTTGGTACAGAAGAAGGGATGAGGAAGTGCTGTGAAGCATGTGCTGTATGGAAATGGGAGGCTGAAGGTGTCCCACTGCCTTTTCTTTCATTACATGACAGCATCTTCTGGTTGCAGAGGAGCAGACTGACTCAGAGAGAGTGCAGGTATTAGTTCTCCCTCCAGAGCTGGCCAGCCCCAGGCAGAGTTACAGGCATTTCACTCAGTAGAACTGTACTCATTGCATTCACAAGAGGTCTCAGCAGTCAGATCTGTGGTGGTGACAAATCACCCAGAGGTCAGTCAGCCTTGTCACACAGGCAATGCTTCTAATGACTGAGCTGTTGGGTGTGGGCTTTGCCAAGAACATAGAAGTTGCAAACTGTCACGCTGATCGTCTGAAGAGTAACTTTCTCTTTGAGGCAATAACCTCTGTTTCTGCAGGAGGGACATGTCTGTGACACCTTCTACAGCTGAAAACATTTAGAATGCACATAATTCAGAGGTGAATCCAGACTGACTGACTAAGCTACAAATGCTGCAGGATATATAGTATTTTTCTGAGGCAATTTGGTGCAAGACTCTGCAAAATGGAGACTGGAATTGCATGATTCCTTAGGGTTGCTGGCAAATTAGCTGGTTCTGGGCTTCCCTTTTTCTGCAGATTTTCAACCCTGCCCAGTGCAATCACACACACAAATGCTTGAGACCCCTCTCAAACAGTTACTTGGGTGCAGAAAATGGTAGTTTATGCTATTGGGTGATGTGCTGGTATAGTCATACATCTTTAGTTTAGCTGAATGTGAGTCCATTCAGACCCAGATTCAGACTCTGTGTAGGACAAATTTTATTTGATTCCCAACATTTCCTCCTGTGTCAGCAAGGTTTACATGAAGGATGGATGTTAATGGGAGCTTTATACAGGAGCTTTGCTGGGCAAAGAACTTTACCTAGTGATAGTATGGTAGCTTCTTGGTTATTTATTAAAATGACAGAAGATGTATTTTAAAAAGTGAATATTAATATACTTTGAAATATACTGGAAAGTATTTTTTATAGCTAGATGAAGTGATTATAGCACTTTAAAAATCAATCACTGTTCCTCTTTTAAAAGGTTCTTTGCATTTACCAAACTGATGAATAGCCTAATTAAATTCAAAGGAGTTAAAAAAAACAAGTTCATAAACTGAAGCATGCTGAAGTGCTATTTTGGGGAACACAAAATATGACTATGTCAAAAGCCTGTTTGGTGAAGCAGCATGTGATGAAAGCTGTCTTACTCAATTGCTCCCTTTCTGTCTCTGATAAAGCTTTTGAATGAAGAATGGCAGTGCTGTTCTCTGACGATCAGAGTGCCTGTTTCCACCTCACCTTTTTCACTTCCAGTAATGATGTAAAACAGGAGGAAATTATAAATGCAGTACTGTAAATTACTGCTCTCCGTTTTTATTCTTTGTGGAGTTTTGGATGCATAATCATTTTATTTCTTATTTTAGTGCCCAGACAGAGCAGAACTCTGTTGCATGAGGCACTGCGCAAGCATAAAGTGGGAAAAGTTACTTTAGTGTGAAGCAGCCATGAAAAAAAGTTAAAAAAATTCTTCTCCTCTCTTGGATTAGAGATTTAACATATAGGACTGCTTTGCTACAACTAAAATATTTGCAATTTTGTATCTTTAGTTATATAACTAATGTATATCTAATTATTATTTATTTATACTTGCTTCTTCTTTTATCAGTTTATGATCTATACTGAATTTATGTCTTCCTTCTTCCTAAAACTTCAGCACAGTGAAGCAACAGAAGATGGCTACAGACATTTACATTTGCTTGTTCTACATTTCTACTGAAGCTTTTTTTAGTTTCTCAGGCTTCTTTGGTTCTAAATACAACAGCAGGAGTTAAAATTTCCTTAAAAATGGTCAACAGACCTCCTATATGAGAATTTAGCTAATCTGGCACTTGGATACTGCAGAAATAAACTCTCTTTTCTGAATATGGAATGGTTTCTTCTCCACCTTCCATGCAACACTTGCAGGAACCTGCTGTCTTCAAAATTTTGAACAATTGTCTCAATTTAAATTAGGTGAAAGAAATAGATGGGAGAAAGAATATTAGGGGTATTATTTTTTTATCCCATATTTGAAAAGACTGCTGCAAAAGAAGAGCTTGGGTAGGGAAAATGATAGAGAAGAAAATACGGTTGTGATTAGAAAAAATGTACCATGCAGGAAATAGAGATAAGGTCCAGAAACAAACTCAATAGGTAGGTGAGAGATGAAGTTGAACTAGGACTAGGACTGACACTCAGCACAAAAACCAGAAGCAGTGCAGCGAGGGAGGAAAGTCAAAAGACTGGAAAAAGCAAGAACTGCCGAAAAAGTGCCAAGTCTAAGCAACACAGAGAAGGAAATGTTAGCAAAGAGCTTATCAGACCAGTCTAGTGAGAGAGAAAGGAAGATACAGTAGGCGTGGAAGAGTAACATATAGCTCCATGTTGGCCTTAAGTGTGGAGTACCACAGTACAAAACAACAGTCAGGTGTCAGCTAATGTGAGGAAAGGGACAAAGTACTTTGCTACAGTGATAGATCTGTGGGTTTTCAACACTCTGCTCAGTGGGATGTGGGTTGGCTTTTCTTCAGACTGTCACCTTTTGAGGCATGTTCAGGATTACCCTTTGCCTCGGAGGAGAGACAACAAGAGCTTACTCTGATTTTCTAGTTGTCGCCCAATGATTTAGCAAAATAAATAGAACTTCAAGTGGAAAGAAAGCTACCAGGAGCTTCTTTTCTTGTTTGTATTTCTTTTTGCTAGTGGAGTCTGACATTACTTTCTCTTTGCTTCCAGATGCATTAGTACACACTATTCTACAAGAATAATGTCACTGTCACGTTTGGACTGACTTCTGCCACTGACTGACTTAGAAAGTGAGGCTTTCTGGAGGAGATAAGCTTATAAGTAACTCCATAAAATTTCTACTTGTCTCATTTTTACATTGTGCAGAGGTTATCAGGCAGCCAAAGCTCAGTCACTCTCAAATGCAGTTCATGGCTCAGGAATATACAGGTGTCAGAAGAATTTATTGCAGAGTGGCACAGTCTGATTTCAGCGTGTGAATGGTCCCTCTTGATGAAAGCACATTCTCATCTCATGATGAGAAACCTGTGATAAATTTAATAGTGTTTGTTAACTTTTTGGTTTTGTAAAATTCATGTGTCTGGAAAAAAAAATCAATCTCCTAACCATTTTATTTAGACATTGAAGCTGTTAGTCAAATCCTCAAATTTTTTTTCTTTTTTCTCTTCTTCTTTTCTTCATTATTTACACTTGCATTTCAGTAGACTAGTGCTAGTGTCTAGGGCTATCTAGGGCTAGTATGAACAATACCTGCTACCAGTAGCTCCTGGAAAATGGCTGATGTATCTCCATTGAGTAGTGAGTACAGTTGAGCATCTGGTCAGCTGAATTTTGCTTCTCAACCCAGCAGGTGTTTCTAAAGCGAAGCCACAACACTCATTTTGTGGGATGCAGAGAACCCTGCAGATCCATCTATCCACTGCATTGTACACGTAACATCTTCAGCCACTGCAATGATAAAATTCTATTGCCTTACTACCAAACTAAGCATGTCTGGTAACTTTCTAAATTGTTTAAATTTGTATAGATCATTATGGAGGAGAAAACACACTCTGCCAACAAGCTTGAAGGTTCTTCTTTATAGTGTGTGAGCATTAAACTCTTCCCAAATATACTTTTGATAGCAGAAAGGCAAAGAGCTTTTGTCCCTAGGGTCATTCTTACATAAAATCTTGTAAAAAACTACAAATTCACAGCCTAGGAAAAAAATTCATCCAGAACTTTGGCTAATCTTTGGCAACATTTTAAGTAACTGGAAACAGAGTCTTCTAAAGGAATGTGTCAGGAAAATTGAACTGTAGGAGGGACTGTCAGCTATGCCTACAATTTCTTATATACATCTATTGGAGATAACCCTGTATAAAAATCTTAAAATGGTTAGTATGAGCACTGCACTTTCCTAATAATTTTCTTTATTTGAGTCTGATAATTGTCCATTAGATCATTGTTACTGCAGTTAATCATACCTGCTTTTCTTGAGAAGGTTTGCTTTCTTTGGATTTAAGTTTTATCTGAAGTTACAGCTATTTTTATTATCACCTTTAAGGTCTAGAAAGAGCCTACTCTTTGTTTCTGGTGTCTTGGTACATGCAGATAACATTTATGTCTTGAACAAAGTCCAGGAGAAAATGTGATTGAGACCTTTTACTGCTACCTGGGTGACCCTTCTGCACATATCTAGATTTTGGGAGTCTGAATTTAAGCAAAATTAATCCCATCCCAACTAGAGTTATTCACTATTACCCTCCTCACTATCAGATGAAGGACAAAGAAACATAAGCAATTCTGAAAATCTTCACCTTCATTTGCAGGTGTCATCTGACACTTTAATGTCATTCTCCATGAATAATGAAGATACTCATGCTGAATCTGGATTCATAGCAGGCAAAAAAATTTGTGTGCAAATAAATAAACAAAAGGTTAATAGTTCGTTCACATCTGCCAACTCTGTGGACAAGGCTAAAATTTTCTCATTTTTCTCACTTTGTATAAAACTGATTCAAAACAAAAGCTCTTATTGGTCTGAGGGAATATCAGGTCTCCCCTGCTTAACATGTAACACATGGATTCTTAAGAAGCTGTTGGCTTTTGTCACTGCCGGAGAAACCCTTCATTTGCATTTTTCAGTAAGAGTCTGATAAATAACAGAAAGTCCTTCTTTCCTGTCAGCTCTTCCTACTGCTTCAAGCCAGATGGAGCGTTCTCTTTCTGCTTCTCCCACCTTTGGTTTTGAAAATGCAAAACTATTTATTGTTCAGCAGGAAGCCACAGCTTGTCTTTCTCTTCTCATCCTATTTTGTATCTCCTGCTGCTGTAAATAGTTCCAGACTGTGACTTTTCTTCAAAGCTCCTCCAAGCTTATGGGGGATGATTCTGACCCAAGTGTTCTCAGTTGCTCAGTTGTCCCCAGGGATCCCAGCATTGCCACTGTCCACAGCAATCCTGGCAGCACCAATTCATCTATTCTAAAACAGACATCTAGGACAGATAAAAGCGTCAAGGATCTTCTCCAACCATAACACTTGGGAAAGCTGGCAGCTGCAGCAGAGGCATGGGCAGCTGTGTGCCTGTAACCTCAAGGAAGACAGCATTGCTCTGGTCATTCCCGCTTCATGTAAAGAGGGTTTTCATCTAAATTACACCAAGCTTGAGCCTCTTTATTTCCATACTGATATTTAAATAAAGTTAAAGTTCTGCAGAATTTGATGGCACTCGTTTGGAAGAATTGAGGTTAGAGAGGAGCTGTTTCGTCAAGCCTTACATATTTAGTAGCTGACATCTTCTACTATATTTAGCTTGTGTACTGAAGAGCAGATAGCTGATTATGCAACAAATTGAACTTTTTCCGGCCTCTTTGCAATGAGCAGGGCATTTAGCAACCTGATTACAACTGTAAACAGTTAATCATTATTGCAATAAGGACTGCATTAATTTAGCATTAAACTTCTGGTATTTTCAAAGCATTTTACAAAATACTGGAGACTTGTAACATTCCTGTGAGTTAATTAAGACCTGACAATTCTTCTTGTTTTGGGAGACTCTCAGGATTAAGGGTCCCATCTGGAAAGAAATGGAGATGATATTGACTCACGTTTCAGTTTTAACATTAATAATACTGATAACATTTAATTGAGTGTTTAAGCTTATGTAATTTATGTGCCTTAATACAGAAACTGCAAAGTTATACTAAGCTACTGCTGGCCCAACTTTTCCAGAAGTTTCTCTTACTATTTATAATGAAGGCACAATTAAGCCCTCTGATACATCCTAGTACTGTAACATTTGTTAAATGTGTGAGGAAAAAGATGAAGTCTGGAAGAAAATTCATGCAGCAGAAAGCCATTCAGGTTTTTTTAATCCCCAGCTAATGGTGAATCAACTATGTAAGTATCAGACATAAGGAATTTTTTTTTAAGAACAGTATTTTTGTCAGTGTTTAATTTCATGTAGTTGGCACTTTCCAAAGATTACTGAGGAAATGGGTGGAATCAGGACTTTGAGATATGAAGAAATTTCCCCAAATATCCAGGCCTTTCATCTCTCAGTACTCTCCTCTAAAAATTAAATCCTCATCCTTCAATGAAAGAATGAAACAGATTTGTGAAGCACCATTACTGTGCTTTATAACTCCACAAGTAAATCAGGAAAGATGCTTCACAAGAAACAAACATCTTAAATGCTTTGGTTTCTCACAAAGTGCTAATTATCAGTACTATGCTGTATTATTATTCTTTTTTTGATCAATTATTTTAATTATTTAATAAAATACCATGGTAAAAGAATGATTTTGACAGGTTAACTGTGCAGTAAATTGGCTGTTATTAGTCAACAATGTTTCATAATATTATGTTTGTGTATATAGCTGTAGGTAAATTGTCAAAGTAATATAACACATCAATAAGGAAACCTGCAGTTCTTGTTCCTAATCTCACAAAAAAAAAATGTTTGAAATAGAAAAAAAAATAAACAAAACATCTGTAGCTGATTTTATTGACTTATTGTTGCTCGATTCATTCATGCGTATGCAAGGTGTGGGCATAGCCATGGTAAGCCTTCTGATGTTCAGCCATTTAAAGACCACAAAAGTTATTGTTGATTAAATAATGTACATTTCGTCATCTGCCAAAGAGTCAGCCCTGGGGCGATGGATGAATTCATATTCTGTATTCCCTAAAGAACCACACATTACCTGTGCATTACCACACATTGGAGACAGCAAGGCAGATCGTTTTTATCTGAAACAAGCTGTATCTCCCAAGATAACAGCATTTTGTATTTAAATTAATATATGTATTACTGCGTGCGAAATTAATAGGTTACTTTTGTTTTTCTTCTGATAAAGCCACAAAGTCTCACTTTCCTTCTCTGATTTATTGACATTTTGATGTAAATTTTAATATGCTATCTTATATGTTCTTTCCCCTTTCAGTAAACCAGCTGACATTATATTTTGTCATTCTGTTTGACCATGACAAAAAGTAACCACAGATTCAGTAGAACTTCAATTGTTCTCCTTTAAACATTGATATTCCATCATTTTGTGCAAGCCACTCTTCCAAAGGAAAATATATCAGACCTAGAGTGGCAAATAGAATTACTCATTTTTCATGTGATACCATCCTCCCTTAACCACGTAACATCACCTATCAGGCTGTAAGGAGGCAAAAGCATGGCACTCCAAATTAATGACAAAACACTATATAACTCCTGTCCCTTTAGTTTTCCAGTCTCATTCAGCCTCAAAGGAAAATAAGTTTTTCTCTTTTCTTTTTCCATCCATAGAGTCTTGTGGGTTTAGTGGGGGTATTTTTTCCCTAATAGCAACTCTTGGCATTTGGAGAGTAACGACCTAGTTCGCTGATAAATTTCTACAACTTAGCATTTGTGATTTTTCTGACCGGGCAAGAGAAGACCTCAGATACAATGACTGAAGCCCTGAGTGCTTTGTGACATTAACTGGGAAGCTGATGCGAACATCAGCTCAGACTAGGAGCGAGTGTGGCAGTGTCCAAGCCCACATGGGGCCGCAGTAACAGCGGCTGGCTGAGCCCACAAATGCGCCCCCGCTCAAGACAAGTGCGAGGCAGTGCCATTCACTGCAGCCCTCTGTGAGGAAGGATAGCAGCAAGTGGCTTCCTGCACGCTGCCACGGCCTAGGAATGCATGCACCCCTGTCTCTTGCTTCTCAGCAGGCACAAACTACTAACTTTGTACCCTGCAGCAGTCTGGTCATGTATCTCAGCCTCGTGCAGGAGGCAGGGAAGAAAGTGTCAGCTTAGAAAAGCTCAGCTACAGGTTGCTGGCAAAGGAAGAGAGAATATTTTGTCGTAATCACAATGTGATTGAAGTATTGTTAGAGGTGTTTGTCATACCACATTTGGTTTCTGATGCACACCTTCCCAATTGTGTTCAAAGGCTTAAAAGTTTTGATTAAAGACTTTTATTTAAATTACTGAGCATTGGGAGCATTCAGAATTTTCTGGGTGACAACTCTATTACTTATGACAGACTGCTTTGTTATTGGTGAGTGAAAATGTTAAATTTATATGACACCAGTGTATAAATTAGCTAGAAAAACTGCTTGGGAAGTCACTGTCTCAGAGGCTTGCTGAGATCAAAACTCAGTTTTGTATTATCATCTGATACATGAACACCAACAGGTCCAGAAATTTTACTCCTTTTGGGATAACTGTTACTAGGCAATTTTTGCTCTGTTACAAGGACCTCAGCACACATGTTGACCAGCGCAGATTGCTGCAGTTTGGTATCTTCTTGCTCATCATTCTATTTTTCAGCCAGTATGTCTTTTATGAAAAGCACTATATTACTTTTCATCTTTTGTGCTATTTTAACCTAGCACAACCCACTGCCTTTTGTTCACATATGTAGCAGAATGTCACTATGGTAATAACTGTGCTATTTTTTTCAGCTGTTTTAATGGTATGATAACATTTGTTGGAAGCTAGAGATTTGCTGGGGTACTATTTCTCACATCTGGAGCATATTGTCTACTAAGGTTTGTTCTGTTGATTCAATTTCTGATTATAAATCCAGCCCTAAATTTTATTTGTTCTCCCTGGCTTCCACTCAGTGATCTAAATTTGTGGGTTTTTACTCTTTATGTGTAATTTTCCTTAAGACACCCTGTGAAAATCACTATGCAAGCACAATTTGTGCTGCATGGTGTTATTAAGTATTCTCTTTTGAGTTGTACAGTGAAAGAACTGTATAATTCATTTTGTTGTAGCTTCCCAAAGAAATATATTTAGCTAAAATATTTTTCATTAAAAATTGATGTGTCATTTAGCTACTTCCCACTGATTTTAAGTGAACACAAATGGGATAGACTGGAGGTTTTTTGAAAGGTGTGTTCATTTCATGTATTTTCTTCGGGTTGAATCTAAAAAGGCTTCCACTGGTAAAATACTATTTTAAAGCTATCACACCTAATTTATTATTACAATGTTCCTATGGAGGTCAAGATTTTAGAGTAAGATAATCAATAACAGAATGTGTACTTCATAGTTGAGACATGTGAATCAATCTCCTTTTCTTACACTTTGAATTTTAGTATTACAGATCAGATGGAGCACCATGGTATGCAGTACTGCTTAAAATATTCTTCTGGTGAGAAGGCAGTGTGAGAACTGCTATTTTAAATTTAAAAATCCCATTTTTACGTCAGAGCAGGATGTGATTATACACTGCTACTTCGCAGTTCACCATAACAGTAGTGAATAGTGAAAACTGCTGCGAAAACATGGTTGACTGACTTTCTCAACAGATTTTAACCAAACTGCACTTCTGCAGGAACCATCTCTGGTACATTAGACTTCTAACAGGTTTTTTGTGGAGTAAAAAAAATTTGGTTTCTTTGGAGACCAGTTCTTAGAGAAGTTTTCTTTGGTGCTTTGCAGAGGGGTAGCTTCGTCTACAGAACGGCAGCCAAATTTTACTCTCTGATCTATATGATCGACTTTCATTTATCTTCATATTATTGACAAATGTATACACAAGCTGATCTAATTTTACTGTGCTATGGCTTACATTGACAAAATAAGTTCCAATTCAAATAAATCCTATACATTCCCTTCTTTAATAAGCATTAAATTTGAATCAAAATGCCATTAAAAATTAGGAATATCTCCAGATCTCAATATGCACTGGAGTTCCACTAAAAGTAATAATGGTACTGAATCAAATCCAAATGGAAAAACCCTTTAAAGTGGGCAAGGGAAATTTAGAACTCAGTCTGAGTTTACGTGACTTAAATCTGTTTCTAACAGTTGAATTACGAAGTTACAACCATTCCTTGCTTAACTGATATATCCAGGGCACAAAAAAACTTGGGATCCTCTGCTAAGCTCTACTGTAGTCCAATTTTGACTTGTTTTTGAAGGCATTGTCATCCTTCTGAGTAATGGAAGTACAAAAGTATTTCTTCTGCTCTTGTCACTGACTCTTTTCATCAGCTTCTCCCTGTTTCACCACACCTCAGTGTCACATACTGTCTCATCTGCACTCTTTCTATTCCTCAGTCAGTGTACTGCTGGCATATATTTTTAATTCTCCTTCTTTTGTGGAATCTTGCTTCATGCCCATTCCTCTACCCAAATACTGGGGGGGAAGGGGAGAGGGGTGAGGTGCACAGATCTAGACTGAATAATTCAGAAACCAGATTTTTGCCTCAATTTTTTGTTCCTAGCTCATCAGTTCTTGTAAATTGCATTTCTCCTGTATATCCAGTGGAGTGAAGAGTGTACTTTTAAAAGCCTTCAGGAGGAGGCCCTATCTGCCTAAATTTTAAGTAGAAGATAAAAGCCTGCATTAGGTACATGGTTTGTCATGCTCTGTGACTCTCTCAGTGGAAACACAGGAATATTGTTTAGGCCAGTACTTCCTTAGCATAAGACAACAAAAATTGAATTTTCTTTCTTCCTGTCCCTCTTTTAGGTAATTGTCATTGACATTTCAGATGTATTTCCAGTAATTCAGATTTCCAGCTGTGTAGTTCTCTGACCTGCCCTAGGCTTCTCATGGTCAATTTTACTTTTTCAACATCTTTCAAAATCCATCCTTTTCTTTACATCTCCACCAGCAAAACTTCATGTCATTTTTTCTTCTTTGTTTTTTCCAAGTTTACCGTCTCTAGTCTCTCTCACTGAATATTTTTTTTCTTACAATTGAAACATTCATTCAATTCTGCTCTAAACTACAGTTAATGTGACATCTGAGATCCTTGACTGAGTCCTTACCTCTTGCAAGATAAAGCATTAACTCTGCTCTCTCCTACTGAGAGAAGTAAAACCAAGTTGCTGTGTAACTGTGGGTCTTCTCCTCATCCAAGTGCCCTTCTGGCTTTTACTCCCTCTCTGTTGTTCTCCATCCATTTTCTTACTGTGATCATTTCTTTGCCTTTCTCCCCCTTTTGGAAGATTTTCACGTAGCTCTAGCTCAAGGCAGTAGAGGTGTGGACAATGCAGAATATGTGATGGCAGGTTCTTGTTCTCAGCTGGCCTGGCACGACCCTCTTCCTCTCCCCATTAACTATGGAAGGAAGCAAAGACAGCAAACCCCTGTTAGGCCAGCTACCCACTGTGTTTCCTTCTATACTATTCTCTCTGCTTTGTGGCTTTCTTAGAGTGCATTAAGGAACGTGTCTCCCTATAACTCCCTATAACTCCAGCCTTCCAGTCCAATAATGATTCCCTGAGTCACTGCCTAGTGGATAGGAGCCATGGTGTTTTCAGGTTGTGTTGCTGTAGAGAGCAATTTATCCTTTCAAATGTGAAGCATACTGGTAATTCTGGCACTTGTACAAGATAGTTTATGTGTTTGCTTCAAATTTGTTTGCTCCAAATTGTATTTTTCATATAACTTTTATTTCTACAAGTAAGATTTATTTTTAATATCAAATCATTCATGCTATGAGATGGTTTTTAACCTTCCTTCGTTCTATGTGTAAACTTCAGTGAAAATAATATCTTGATTAAAATATTTGTCTTAGACTTGAATGACAGGGCAAATATTAAGATGTGATTCTGCACCACAAGAACTGCAGAGAATGAAACAATTTTTACAAAACACATTTTTCTCCTGCTCACTTGAACACTGAATGACTAGTCTACCTTCCTGGGAACAGCACTTTTGGTCCTAATTGTACTTTTAGTTCCCAGGAGAGAGTTGCACAGGACGGAAGACACCCATCCATTTTAGCATTTGTCTGTTCTAGCAGATTTCCACTCCCCGTGAAATACCTTGAGCTGATCAGCTGTTTTCCCCTACAAATTCACTGCACTTCCATGCATTTACTACCATGTCTCACTGACCAAAAAAATATGGCCTGTTGAATTTGTATTCTGTCTGGAATAGTATTGTCAGGAAAAAGCAATAGAAGACTTTAGTTACCTGGATCTTCCTTTTCATTCAGAAAAAGTCACCTCTCCCTCTTCACTAGCTCAGTATGGAGAGAGGGGTCCATCTAGAATTTTTATTCAAGGATAAGGACGAATAAAGAATTACAAGGTTTATTATATGATCTTTTAGCTTATTTTTCTGCCACTGCAGAACTTTATTGCTGCCACACAAAACTTGTAGTGCTCGGACTGTCTGACTTCATATGATGGATAACTGAGAATGAAAAATTATTCAGTAGTAACACCTCACATCACTCCAGTGCTATCTCACATGATGATAAATGCTTCAAGTGCTCTGAGCTCAGACTTGTAGAAAGGAGAGATTGAGGATGTTCAACAAAAACAAAAGCCAAAGTGAATGGGCTTTCAAGGAATGATGAGAGTGGAAGTATAAAATAAGATGTTACAGTGCTCTGATAGAGGAGACAAAGCCTCATTTGTGTCTGATTGCTGGTTCTTGCAGTCTGGGAATGAAAGGAGAAGAAACTTGCCAATAAGACAATTTTATTTGTGAAATGAAGTAAAGTAAAACTAAATACTAGATATCCAGTTCCCTGGCAGAGACTAACAGGACTGACATAAACCAGCTTCCCTAAGATCGTTTCAGCACTGAAAGTTTCCTTTACATGGATAGCTTCCAATAGAGATTTTTTGTGTTTGCTTCAGTGGTGTCAAAAGTCTTTGCTTAGCAAACAAGTAACTGAGCCTAGGATTTACAACATCTCCTGTGGTCCCTTCTACCTCACCAACTGGTCTGGGACACCTCAATGGTAGAAGGGGCATAACCAATAAATCTGGCTCAGTTTTCTGCAGTGTTTCCACACTGACTTTGGGTGATAGCTTAGAGGTATCTCTCAGAAATGCAGCAACAAAGGTGGGAAGTATGTTGCAGGGGTCAGGAGACTATGTAACCCAAAAAGCTGTCTGAACGGTAACACTCAGAAGTAGTTTCTCTAAATACCTCTCTGCACACAGAAGTTTCCTAGACTTAGCAGCTTACATGTGTCTAAAAGGAGCTAGATTCTGGCACAGGCTGTGAGCACTTAGAGACATGGAAGCATCTAAACACTCCATTGATGAGAGAGCTTCCTTGCACAAATGGCACCACAGGCTCCATGAGGGCCATGCATGGCTCCACAATGCCTGGAAAGGTTTCAATCAGCTGTGAGCTAGGAGGCGAGGAGGGCTTTGAAGACACTCCAGAAGGGGAGTGGGAAAACCTTGAGTAAGCAGTAATTAGGGGCACTGTTGCATACTGCTATTTTGTCATGGGGTCTCTCCAAGAGGCACCCCCATGGAGCTTTCCCCATATGAAGAGAGGCCTTGCCTTCTATGACTTGGACTTTGCAGGGATTGAAGCACATATAGAAGCTGGGCTGTAGGACCAGAGGAGTCTGGCAGAAATCTGTGGGGTTGCCAAGGTGTTTGTGCATGGCAGAAGTAAGGGGTCTGAGGGTATCACGTGCTGACTCCCTGGTGGGGCCATTCTATGTCCTGCAGCCCTCTCTGGACAATGTCCATCAGACATTTGACACTGTCCATCATGAATGAGGCTCTGGCTGCTGTAGAGGTCTGGGCTGTCCAGCATCAAAATTTCTGTGCAGCAGGGAAGGGAAGGCAGTTTACCCTTGAATAAACATGACTAGCCCCCAGAAATGGAAAAGCTGCATCTTGCCCTTTGGACATTTTAAAGGGATTCTGTGCATGAGGGTGTGGGGGGCCCTGAGCTACATCAGGCCACAGAAGGCCATGAGGACAACCTGTGGGCTTGGGGAGCTACATTATATGAAACTGTTGTGAGGACTTGAGGGAAGGCCAGAGACCAGATGCCCAAATGTACAAAAGCAGCCTCTCTTCAACACTCCTACCTCCTCACAAGACAGTCTCTAGGCCACCACAGACTGTATGCCATCATGTCCTAAAGATGATCTTGGAAATTCTCCTACCAGATGTTACAGACATAGCCCATACCTCAGTCCACCTCCGGTATTTCACATTTAAATAAATACCTCATTTAAATGAATACCTATTAAATAAATGCTTCACCTGAAGTAAAGTCTGAAAAGCACGTCTTTTTCTACAGTCAAGAAAAAAAAAAAAAAGAAAAAAAGAAGAAAAATAAAAGGAAAGCAATAAATAACTTCAGTTCCTGCCATGCAAGATTGTTTCAGGTGTCAAACAGCGATCAGTTACTGCTCTCCAGTTAGAGTACTTGAGGTTGAAGAAATTTTCACCTTAGACTTTACACTTAAAAGAAATGAAAAGCCAACATTGCTGTCTCAATTTAGTTTCACAACAAGTAAATTTTAAAATATCTAAACTGACAGTCAAAATTTGTTATATAGGGAACTGATGTCAGATACAGCTATATTCAAAATCTTAAACTGACAGAAAAGTTTGTTATACTGGGTTTTTGTGACATGCTAGAGTAAACAGGATTTTGCCTGACAGCTTCTCAGGCAGGCAATCTTACCATTCTTGTATTGTGAAAATATGTTAGCAGTAGAGCACTGTAAGGGGTATATGCCAATATGCAACAAAACCTGTGCAGAATTTTTAATGCCACTTGGAAATACATGATGTAAAGACAGCTTCAGCTTTGTTTTACTTGATGGACTTACAAGAGCATTAGAAAAATCAGATAAACCTGCTTAGAGTATCTAAATTCCTGAAACTATATTATATATTTCTGAAGTGTTATATTTTCACTACTTTTGCTAATTTTCAGGTTAGCAGATCTTTGATTTTGCAACATTTTATTGTCACAGAGGCATAATCTTTTTCTTCTGTTTTGTTGTCACTCTTTGGACTGTTTTTACTTCAGATCTATCTAACAGTGTATCTTAGTTACAATGAGGAAGCCAGAATTCACCAACTATTTGTGTTAGGTACTTCTTAATATTCAATAGAATGCACATTATTCCAGTTTTCCATTCTTCAGAGAATGGCATTTATAACTCTACACAGGTAAGCTAGGATTCTCCTGGTACTGTACTCTGCAAAATGACAAATTACTGGATGTCTCTATTCATCACCAAAGTGTCACCACTCTAATACATAGGTTCTGTGGCTGAATGTAATTAAAGTATGCATTATTGATGTGCCTCTGCAAGAAAAGAAGCAGCTAAAATGTACTTTTGTCATCAGTATAATTCCGAATACAATGGCATCTGTGGTTATTAGTTTTACCTAGTATCCTACAAAAGCAGTACCATTTTAATTAACTACCTGAGGTAGTTCTTTCCTCTGCTCATTAAACAGCTTTCTGTGATTTCCCCATCAGAATAACTCTGTTCACTTTTCTCATTAATCTCCCTCCACATAATCGGATAACAATTTTATTTTCTTTCCCTCAGTTACCCCTGTCTTTTCTCTCTTCAGTTAAACTAAGGTCTGATCACTATTTCTTCCACTTTATTCATTCTTCTCCTATGAACTACTGATTATCATTTCCTTAAAACTGTGCTTCTGTTTTTCTGACTGCTACGACCTAGATATTTCCAAAATTTCTTTCTTGTGAAATATCTGGAACATTAGGTCATTCTGTATTTGAGAACCCCCTCTGTGAATGCTTTCTCTGCATTCTCAAGTGCTTCAGGACAACCTAGGAGACTGATGGGCTCAAGGCTCATTGCAATGCATGATCCATTCTACAAGGAATATAAATGTCATAGTGTTGAGGAGTATTGCCTTTCACTAAAGAACTGAGGTGCAGAGATGACAGCCTGCCCGTGCAAGTTCATGGCAGAACTTGGAGATACTGGGAAATTTAATGTCTTTATTACCAAACCACCTCATCCTTGTCACTGGTAAAACTGAGTCATGGTTATCAGTCACAGATGAGTACAGATGATTCAGAGGTTCATTAATGAAGCACTCTTTGATGTTGTTGGAGGCTGAACTAATTAGGTTCGGAGATACAGCCAGAATATTCAAGAATCTTGTTGTTTCCCTTTGCTTGTAATTGCTGTTCTGCAGTACAGCAGTTTTCTGCGCTAGGGGATTTATTTCTAATTTCTACAGAGTATTACATTACCCTTTAATGTAACTCCCTGGTGACATTTTTAAATGATTCATGCACGCTTCATATGTACCAACTTATTTTTAAAAGGAAGGTGCAGAGGAAAATCTTAAAAGACACACATCTGTACAGGGAGCCTTGCTGAAGGCTTCACATTCAAGGAGTCAGTGATCTTGGATAGGTCTCATCCGCTCTGTTAGGGCTGATATTTAGGGCTTGAGAAGGCCCCATGTTATTAATATAATATGTAACTTATAATATAGCATTCGGAAAGGTCAATGCTACATGGATCAAGGGGTGGTGTGCATCGATCCTGAGCAGGAGAGCACTGCTCATTAAGGAGGGAGTGAGCCACACCACAGGTCAGCTGAGCAGGCACATGCCAGTATGCACTGGGCTGAATATCCAGCGTGGCCTTCAGGCCGTGTTGTGCCATCTACATCCATTGACCGTGGGATGAGCTCCACCAGCTCATGGTAGCAGGGGAGCCTGCAGGCAGCTCCCACCAGACACTACTGATCACAGCACCTGCTTGGCCTTGACTTCATCTAAAAAAGGGTAGCAAGAAGTTAATGTGTGAGCATCCTGTAGGAATACAGTATTTTTATTGGCCAAAAAGCGAGATCTTCCCTCCACAGACATGATCAGCTCTGCATAGCTTGATGGGGAAATTCCATTCAGTCTTAGCTCTGATGCTGCATGAACACCTGTGCCCTCCATCTGAAAAAACATAACATCTACTCACTATCTGTATTTCTTGCTAGTCTGTCTCATTAAAGCAATTATACTATTGAGTCTTTTGTTGTCAGGCCCTTTTTATAGAGGTCCAGGAAGAGCCCTGCATAGGCTTGTTCCCTCTCTCGCCCTCCCCTAAAACAACCTCTCCATCACTCTTACTGCTCAGTACAAAGACTGAGTAAGGACTTTAAGTAAACACTATTCTGATTTTTAAATATAGCTAAAGAGGGAAAGCTGAAAGAAAAAGAAAAGTGAGGCAGCTTCTGGTAACTGAATTCAGGATTTGTCTCTGACTTACAAATTGTTTTGTGTGGTCACTCTTTATTAACAGAATGTATTCATTCATGTAACTTAGTAATGGGGGACAAATCATCATAGGGGAGGAAATAAAATCCATGGTATACTTATTTCTAAAATAATATTCTCAGCTTGGAAAACCAGCACCTGAGGACTTTTGATTCTTAGGCAAGAAACTTACTGGAATCTCTCTACACTTAGAATAATAGTTATATTTTTCATTCAGAAAGTCAGATGATGATATGATTAAATCATGGGAGCATAAATCAGGATTCTCATCCAGGTGACTTTCATGAGAAACTTTAATTAAACTTTGATTAGGTGCAGATTGGAGAGGAGAGGTATTTTTGTCTTGCCTATCCACCTCTGTGTTCACCTCTCCGTTTGCTCACTGCCTAATAATTTTTGAAGCTACCAGTCAATCTTAATTCATTATAACAGACAGTCTTAAATATATCAGATACACAGCAAACCAGATCCCAACGGTACTGCTCCTTAGAGAACTATTTGCTTTTTCCTCTTTTCTGCTTTCCTTTTTTTTTTTTTAAATCTTTATGTTGTATAAGAGATGGAAATATTTCTGTCCTTTTTGATCAGTCCATAAAATCAGTTAACCTGTATCCCATTTCTAGCAGTGACAGGAACAAGAAAAACATTTGTACAAGCACAGAATTGCCTGTCCACAATAGAGTGGCCCCCCCACAGTGGGATCTCTATTCCTATGCCCTCTTAGTTAATAGCTGTATCTTGGTGTGAACAGGATTTTATATTCCTTTTCTTTCCTAGGTTGGCTTTCTGAAGGCAAAAGGAAATTTACAGTTTCTCTGCCTACCTGCTTGTGCATCCAGGTGTGTCACACACCCACCAAAAACCAGTGAATCCCCTGGGTATTTTTAGCAAAACCTGAAAAATAAGAGAAGTCTGGTAAACCATATGAAAATTAATGGTTCTGTAAGGGGCTTTTATTAATGTTCCCACTCAAAAAAGGTCTGGCAAAATTCAACTGCAATACACCTAGCTTGGGAGCTAGAGTGCAGATAGAGAGCTATAGTAACGTTGCCTCTGTCAAATGAGCGTCAGGGGCTGGGGAATGAGAGCTAGGACATATGGGGGGAAAGCAGATGGAGGGACATGGCATACAGTAAATCAGTTGGATTGCTGTTTACAGGCAACTTGCTTCAGACACTGTTGCTTCAGTAATAAGAAAAAAAAGGTATAAAAGGATGATAATTTTCACGTCAGTCTCTGTATGAACATCAATCAAAAATATCGTCCTCTGATTCTTTCCACGGGCAAAGGTGTCCACCAGAGAAGGTTGCAGGCACTCCTCTGCAACAAGTCTCTTCACATTATTCAGGAGGAAAGGAAGAAAAAAGGCTCCCCATCACCGGGAGAAAGTTGTACAGAGTGTTTGCAGGGAGTGACTCCATTGTACTAGTAAATTTAACTGAGTGATGTGTTTATGAATTTTTTAATCCATGTAAACCAGAGTAGTTTAATTACATATAAAAAAAGGATTGCATAAGCTCTGTAAGGTGTTGAATATTTAATCTCAGCCTAAGGATGCAGCATGTTCCATTAGCTGAAAAGCCCTTGAGGATGTGTGAAAGCACTGGATGAGAGTGTCTCTATGTTAGATAGGAAAGCATGCATACATGTATGTGTGTCTCCATAGGGGAGAAGAGGGAATAACTATAGGCAATATAATATTGTGAGCAGTACGTTGTATCTCATAGAGAGGAAGGAGGTATTATATGGAAAGATACAAGCATCCTTCATTATAAAATCCTATTTTATTAGTGCAATAATTTTGACTTGAAGCATCGTTTTGCTTTGAGACATGCCTTTGATTTTCTTTAAAGAGAAACAAGAATGCTTATGTAAAGTCTGAATCACATTCATATACTCTTATCTGAGTATCAGGACGTTAAATAATACCTTGTTTTTACTATTTGTCTTTTGTTTAAGATGTCTTTGTTTTTATGCAATCAGCTTGCTGATGAATGTTCACATTCCTTGTGGCTATTTGAAGAAAATAAGATTTAATTTGGCAAGGTATTTATTGTTAATTTGATAGATAATTTGTTCTCCACTGACATAAAGAGACTTTATTCATTCAGTCATTTATTTTGCTCCTGGCTTCAGCAGAAGCATACTGTAAAACATATGAATTCCCCTAACTCAGTTCAGAGATGCATTCTCTGCAGTTCAGGTTCACACCTTCTGAAGAGCAGGGATCTGAAATGAGTTCAGCACCCGTAGTGGAGAGATGTAAGTTTGGCTATGCAGTCATGCTTGGTTAAGCAAGAACATCCCTCTTAGAAGAAGGTACAGAAAACTGCAGCTAAAACTTTAGTTTTATTCATCTGTCCTTGCCATGTCTCCTAGATTAACCCATTAATAGCATGTAAGAGTTTAATAATTTAAAGCTGTTCCATACTTAGCTCTTATAAAACATAAAACTTGTCTTTTTTCGTCTGTCACAGACCTGGAGCCCATGTCAGCTGTGAGTTAGATAGTAGCAATTTAGTGAAGTCCAGCAACACAGGGACAGCACTGACCAGTGGGTGCCTGGTCCAGAGGATGAGGCAGACCTTGCCTGGACACAAGGATCACTGCTGTGATGTGGCTGATGAGAGTGGGAGAGGAACAAGTTGAGCAAGTTGGTGCTAACAAGGTATGTTTAGCTAAAAGTCTGTTGGTGCTAACAAGGTATGTTTAGCTAAAGGTCTGTAAACATCCAGGGAAAGGCTTAGGGTAATAAACAGCTGGTCTTCACCATTTCCTTGTGAACATAAAGAGATATGACAAGCAGTCACTCCCTTCCACTGCTGGCAAAGCAGATTGCTGAGCAAACCAGATTGCTGCTTTGCTGTCTCCTCTTTGATTTAGTCCAAGCTGTCTACAGTGAACCTTGGCCCACATTTCCTTCCAGTCTGTCATGGTTTAACCTCAACCATCAGCTCAGCCCCATGCAATTGCTGCTCACTCTCCCCCAGAGGGAAGAAGGAGACAATCAGAAGAATAGAAGTGAGAAACAGTTCAATAGGTAAAAGAAAAGCCACCCACACAAGCAAAGCAAAACAAGAAATCCATTCACTGTCCATTGCATAGGCAGGCACGTGTTCAGCCATACCCAGGAATGATAGGCTCCATCACGTGCAGTGTGACTTGGAAAGATTAACACCATCACCCCAAACTTCCCCCTTTCCTTCTTGCCCCGGTTTTATATCCTGGGCATGATGCCCTATGGTATGGGGTATCCCTGTGGTCAGTTGGGGTCAGCTGTCCTGACTGTGTTCCATCCCAACTCCTTGTGCACACCCAAACTATTCCCTGGTGGGGCAAGAGGCAGAAAAGCCTTGACTCTGTGCAAGCACTGCTCAGCAACAGCTAAAACATCCCTGAGTAGACAAACACTGCTTCCAGGATAAATCAAAACTAGCCCATACCAGATACTCTGAAGAACACTGTCTATCCCAGCCAAAACCAGCACACAGAGCCATGAGGTAGAGGTTGCATTGCACTATTCTCCAGGAAGGTCTGGAAGGACTGGCCTGCTCTGTGTCCATGTGACCCTTCCTCCAGGGTGGGTGAGGTGACCAGCAAACCCAACTGAGCCCACCAAGCCCATACCTTATATGTTGCAGGAAAGGCAAAGCCCATGGTGAGGGGCTGCAAGGCCCTGGGCTTTCCCCTTAAACATGTTCCAAAGTGACTTAAAACCCTGAGGCTTCAAGTCATGTTGGGTTGTTGCAGGTGCCAGAGAGGCTTGGGTCCTAAATGATGAGGGCCTTAAGTGTCAACTTAATTCTTTTGACCAGTATAACCTACAGGGTTTATTCCATTTGACAAGTTTAAACAAGGTTTTTAATGAACTTTGGCACAGTACTCAATGACAGAAGCAAGGTTTTCTGACGTAAGCCTGGGAAATGCATCAGTGTACCCACATGACAGAAACTCTCTTTTCTTTCTTTGTGAGGCTTTGGGAGTTGTAGCTCTCAGTGCTCCCAGTCATCACCTGCCTTTTAAACACACACAGCAACAACTATGTCTCACTGGACTTCAAGGGTTCATCCCCCCCACTCACAGACAGCTGCCCTCATTAATGGCTTCTCACCACTGAAAAGGTTGGTGGATGTGCTGCCCTTCCCTTAATAAAACAGAACAAAAGCCAAACAAACAAAAGGAAAATCCTGTTTTCTTTTTGCTGCTGTAGCAAAATAAATTTGTTTCCAAAAGCTCAGCATGAGCAGCACACATACTGGAGAAGGCAGCAAGGCAGATGTAAAAGGAAACAAGACCTCTCAGTCAGCAGTGGTGATTTTAAATCTGTTCACCCCATCCTGTGAAAACTAAGTTGAGAGTGTAGATAGTGACTGGCTTCTATCCCGGTGGGTTTAATACCTAACTGAAATCCAAGGCAATTTAACCACAGCAAGTCAGTGCATTCATTTAAAAAACTAATTGCAGAGAGATGCTTCTTGAGATTGCTCAAGGCAAAATATATCCATGCTTTAGGATTGCTTTGTCAGAGCCTCACCCAGTCCACATTAGGAACACCACAAATCCCATTTCTCCAAAATGGATGATTTTAACTCTCATTTTTGCCTTTGAAAAATGTCTTTATCACTCCTGGTTATCACCTGGAAGATATAATTTCACTCAATGGATTTTCACTGTTCCCACAACTTCTCCAGGCATATTTCAAGAGATGTCTCAGCTTTAGTTCTCTCACTGTCCTCTTTCCCCTAATCCTTTTCCTTAATGCCATATAATCAGACAGAACACTATTAGTCAAATTAGAGTGCAGATGACATGCCATCAGCCAGAAGGAAGAAAAGGGATTAGAGGCTGGTTCAGACACATGGCAATATTTAATTAGTTGACATCTTGTGAAATCCTGTGAAATTTTTGGAGAGTGGTGGTAGGGAGTAGAAGAAGGGTTGCTACAAGGTGATGGTGATAATTTTTTCCCATAGTCTCCAAAGGATGTGATTGATTACTCTGAATATTTTGAAAATTGTCATGGGTAGAGCATTTTTCTCTATCTAAACAGTTAATTTCGGCCTTTTAATACTGTTCACAGATGGGAAGGTGCACTGGGTCATTTACAGTAGGACTTCAAAAGAGTTTAGTCACAGGACTGAGAAAATTCATGGGGATTGCCGAGATTTTAGCCATTGTTCTTGCTGGCAGGAAAGGAAAAATCCCAAACTGGTAACTGAGCAGACTCCACAGCACACAAGGTTGGAAGATCCTCAATGGGACACCTGGAGATTGAAGCTATCCAAAGGGAGATGTAAGACTCTGCAAGATGTACAGGCTTACAAACATGTCAGAAACAGAACCCAATATTTTGCTCTTCAAAGCCCAAAGACTGTCAATAAAGTTTGAAACTTGTTTTAAAGCTGTAGTGAAACTGGCACTGAGAATGTTCATTTCCCATAGAACAAATGAGAAAAATGAGATCTACATTTGTTTTATATTTCCCTCTGTTTTCATTAACTAACCTGTTACACTAACAATTACTAACCTGTTGCTAACATTAGCATGTAATTATCTGTTAGAGTAATCTACACTTGAAGTACTAATGTGACAAAACTCCAGTTGTACTCCCATTTCAAATCAAATTACATAAGTGACAAAAAAAAAAAACTTTCAATTTGGACATCAGGAAGAATTTCTTCACTGAAAGGCTTGCCAAGCATTAAAATGGACTGTCCAGGAAAGTGGCAGAGTCACCATCCATGGAAGTCTTCCAGAAACAACTGGACGTGGCACTTTGTGCTATGGTTTAGGCGGCAAAGTGGTGTTGAGTCCAAGGTTGGACCCTGAGATCTTGGAAGTCTTTTCCAACTATAATGATTTTATGATTTTATTCTATTCGACACCAGCATAATTTTATATCAGGCATGAACAATAGAAATGCAGCTTAAAGCAAAAGCTGGGGCAAACAGGATAATTTCTGATGAGAAAAAAAATGGTTCTTTGTTAATAAAATAACATAGGATTTGCTATTTGGTTTATATTTCATCTGGAAAAACTGAAATACAAGAGTATTATGAGACAAAAAATCCAATAACGATAACATCTCACAAAAATCTGAAAAGCAGTAACTCCCTCAGGACAGCAGACAATAAGAGTTTTGAAATTTGAGGTCATGAAGAGGTAAAGATTAGTAAATACTGAAAAAAATTGAAGACAAAGGAACAAAAAATGGTGTGAACACGTGGAATATTTCTTTTTAAAAGACAAACCGAACCTTCTAAGAAAAAGATATACATTTTTTGACTGCAGTCAAAACTCTAAAAGGGAAGAATTGGATCAAAGAGTCATTTCCAACTGATAGACAAACTCCTCCTTTTTTGGTGGATAGCCAGTATGTTTGCAGAACATATGGGGTTCTGCAAACCTTGGAAGCCATGTTCTAGTACATAGTCTGTACTCATAATCTTAATTATAAGGCAGCCAGTAGTTGATCTGCACTTAGTATTTTAAAAATTATTAGGAAATATAATTTTAATAAATAAATAATTTAAAACAAATAAATCAGTAATTTAATAAATAAATAATTTAAAACAAGTAAATCAGTAATTACTCATCTTTATGATACTATATTAGATCCTACTTTTGAAATGTCTTTTTATTGTACAATTTTGTTACAATTTTTTCCTTATAATGCCATTTTAAAGGGACTTCAATAGCCTGCTAAGAAACTAACTTTTGAATTTGCATGAAGCAGTCTTAACAGAAGCCCCTATTCATTCCTCCATATTGTATATTTTTGTTAAAATTATGAAATAAGGGCCACACTGGCTCACAATGGAGGTCTCTTTAGCCCACTACCATGTCCTTGGCAGTAAACAAGGGGGGATGCTCAAGGAAAGAACAGGACAAACATGTAGGATGTTTCTCCTGTACAATAAACCCCTCCAAATCTCTGTGGCCTGTACACTTAGTGGTTTATAAGCTTTAATAACCACTATGAGCCATGAAAATGGGTTCTTCAGCTCAATTTTTCTGTGTGCAAAGATATACATCCAGTTTTATTTGCTACATGCCAGGTTGTTGTACTGGGCATACAGAGAAGAACTTATTCCTATTCACTTTCAGCACACTACTCATCTGTTTAGACTTCTGCCTTATGTTCCCCATGTCTCTCTTTTCCAGACTACTTCCAGCATCTCAGTTTACTGAGAAATCCATTAACTTGACAATCTTTGTAGCTCTCCTCTGAAGCTTCTTCCACTTCTGTCTTCTTATTTCCCCTGTCTGTACATTTAATTGTTTTCTCCCCTTTTTGAGATGAAGCAAGCAGAACTGAATGTAATGAACCATACAGTGGTGGCATAACATTCTGCCTTACTCTCTGTAGTCTGCTAACCACTTAATATTTAGGTTTTTGACCTCTATCAGACATTGATTTGGTGTTTTCATCAATGCATCCAGAACACTTCAAAATGGCACTTATGAGTAGATATACATACAAATATGTATAATGCTGCATTTTATATATGATACACTCTTTCTTTCCCCTCATTTCCCTGAAGGATTTATATATGATACACTCTTCTTTCATTTCCCTCAAGGATCAAGTATTATCTGAAAACTCTTACTTTGCCACTTCCCTTCTCCAGGCGCATGCACATGCTTCACACAGATCCATGCAGAACTCACTTATGAATTCCTGTTTTCTAAAGAGCTGAGAACTTATTCCTGTGCTGTGTTTCTTATCCTAACCAATTACTTGAACAGGAACCACCAGCATCCCCTGGCACTGGAGACTGCCAAAGGCATATGGGGCTGCATTCCTGGAGCACAACCAGATCACGGAGGCATTGGTTATCCCCTTCTGCTCAGCACTCAATAGCTACATCTAGATACTGTTCTCCAGCACAGGAAAGACATTGATAAACTGCAGTAAGTTCAGTGATGGTCAGGACTGGAGCAGTGTCCCTGGGGCAGTGCCCTCAGCCTGGGGCAGAGATGGTTTTGAGAACATGGCACAACTACCCCAGTACCTATAGGAAGCTTGAGGAGATGGGAGTCAGACTATCCAATGTGATGTGCAGTGGGAAGATAAGAGACAATAGGAGTTAATTTAATCTTCTCTGAAGTTTCACCTTTGCTGTTAACAAAAATATTTTAAAATCTGTGGACTGTCTGGACTAACTTAAAAATCAACATGTAATGTCCATGTCTCGCAATCTCTTAAAACTCATGGAAAGTAGCTCTGTTATTTTTGAGGATTCTGAAGTTTCTGAGTCCCATTCTGAACTGGTTTTTACCTCAAAATGATTTCCCTTTGTGATTCCACTTTGCTGATCATATATGCATTCCTCACTAATTCATGGGCAGGCATAAATAGAAGACTGACTCCAGGGGACATTTTGGACTAGTTATCTAGGCAGGACAAATAGGCATCTCATTGATGTGATATGGGAAAAAAAAAATTAACTATTGAATGTATTGTTAATTAGCCCTAAGGGTTATTTCGGAGTCAGAGGAAATAAATTATCATATGAAGAGGCATGCTTTTCAATTTTCAGTTCTATCTAAACTGTAAAATATTTTGAGCATCTAATCAAACCCCAGAATGAAAAAGCATCTATCAGATCTTCCATGCAAATATCGACTAATTGATTAACCAATTAATTTTTCTAGAAATAATATTTTTCTTCTAATTTAAAGATCTAATGGTTAAGACTTCAAAATAATGAAATAATGTATTTTTATTGCTTTACAAATTCTAAGGGGGAAATTTTAAGAGAAATGGTGAATATTCAATGTATAGAATTAAGGACACAACACTAGAAAGCTGTACAGTTATCCTACAGATATTTTTTAGTGGACCACAGCTTAGAGCAGTGAATGATGCTTCAGTCATATATACATAGAGCAACAGTCACATCTAGTGGCCATAAAGTTAATTATTTCTATATACATTGCATGGCTAATCTGAGAGACATTTTCTATATTGAGTATCAAATGCTATTATTTTCTATTTATATTGTATGCATATTAATAAAATTTGAAATACAAGAAAGGCACATACATATCTGTGCAAAAATCAATACTTTATGATTCTGAATTATGTTAGAGTAAAAACTGCTACAACATGAGTGGAGATAAGAAAAAAAATCAAAAAGCACTTAAAGATACGCATATGGATACAGAAAACATTTTGATTTTGGCATGGTATAATGCCATTTATTCATCTAGTCAATTGCAACATGCCAAATGGTAATATAGCCAGAACAATCAAAAATAAGAGGTTTTTATATCCTTGAAAGCAGAAGCCTGCCATATATTACAGCAAGCAGAGGCATACAATATTTCATTAAACTAAGTCTTCAGGGCATGTTAGAGCATAGAGACAAAAATTGTGATTAGCCTGGATAAGTTGCTCTTCTGGCAAAAGAGAAATCTACCTAGGCAAGGAAAGGGAAAAAGAAACCTTCCTTGGGATCAGACAGGTGCCCCATGGCCAGCACTCTGAAGGACTTCAGAGAGGCAATACTGATTTCCCCAGCTTCCCCAGCATAGTCATTTACCACAGTACCTGGCCTTCTGGCTGCTCCACACAGGGCCATCAGTGCCTTAATTTGCAATGAAGAATGACCAGCAGTTCCTCAACAAAAGATTGTGCATGGCCCTATGTATGGACAAGGGATATTTCGGCTCCCCAGTCCATCCCTATGCAGGATGAACTGATGATCCATCCAATCCTGACCTTGCCCTCTGGCCTCTCTTCAAGGCACAGGCAGGAGGGGGCTCCGTATGATCCAACAGCAGAGTCTTACAGATGGACAGGCAATAATAAGCTGAAACAGCTGCTGAGAAGTCAACCGTCGCAGAAAGTGATGGGAGTGAGTGCAGCCATACAGACAGATGGAGTATGTGAATCATATGCTCTCTCACCAGCCTAGAGGCAGTTCACCCTGCACACCATACAGAATAACCTGCAAGGTCAGGTCTCCTTCACAAGCCTGCATGGATGTGCAACACCCACCGCCTTTTACATCATTCACAAGGAGTTTTATTCCTTTGGCCTACATGATATTCCTCTCAGATCCTTTCCCCTAATTTCCTCTGCCTTATCATGAGCTCTTCAATATCACAATGAGTGAAGAATTTAAATATATGTAACCTACTTGGGGATTTGAGGTATGGGATTTGGATAACACATCCAGAGTATACATTCATGCTACAAGACTGCAAGTGTTCCCTGAGAGTGCAATTTGGTACAAACCAGATATACCACACTGAGAACGATAGTCAACTTTCTTGGGAGGTGGAAGTAAGCCAAAGAACAAGCAGAGGACAATCAAACTCCTTCCATAATTCCCAGGATCTCTGTATCACTCTCCAAGTTTGAAGGTATTATGTTTTCTAGTACCTGAAGTAAATTCAAGGGAAGCAGGTCATTCCTGGGTAAGGCATACATTCTGGGTCAAAAGCAAAGGGAAAAGTTCTGAAATACAGAGTTTCTATTAATAAAATCTAGGCAACAGTAAAATGAGACATACCAATGTGTATTTGTAGCATTGCTAGTATTAGAGGTTACATTTACACTTGTCTAATTTAATCTTTTATCTCTCTTCATTCACAGACTATACAGAAGTCATAGTTATTTTCAGTGCACTAGTTCAAAGTCTTCTTTTATTAATTAATGAATGAGGAAAGAAAGACTGTTTCTTTACATTTGCATTGAATTTGCTAATGACAGTTGAGTTGCACAAGGACATTGATGGAGCACAGTGACCAGCACAAGAGGTAACAGTGACAGGTGGAGAAATACTTCCTGAAACCTGTCACTGGCCACTGCAATAATTTTCATTTACTTGTTTTGCAGCATGAGACCTCACTGAAGAATGAAGCTGTATGGGAGACATGCAAGCAACAAATAGGCAAACCCACAACATATGTTAGTAGTTTTTGCTATTTGGTTGCTAGTTGTTTCCTTTTCCCTGTTTGGAGATATTGCACTATGTCCATGACCAAGACACAGTAGACAGAACATAGCCACAGGTGTCATTCTTCATGGCTGGGCATGTGTGAATATGCTCATCAATCATTCAGACATGTCCAAGGCACCTCAGCTTCTCACACCGACTTCAATCGAGCTCCATTATTATGAAGCCATGTTTAAAAAGCTCATTTTAAACTTTATGACAATGACTGCTGTTGGATGGCTATAAGCTTTCTGGAAGAGACAGGTAAAGCAACAAAAGTGTGCATTACAGAGTGTTGTACTGTACATTACTGTACATTACAGGGTGTTTTGATTGTATTGGAATGGATGATGATTAAGATGACAAGGCTGAGTACCTACGGGTAAAGATCATAGGAGAAGTTCAGAAGTGCATGTGTCATGGTGGATGTCTGTTATAGACCACCCAACCAGGATGAACAGCTGGATGAAGCATTCTACAAGAGGCTGGCAGAAGTCTCACAATTGCTGGCCCTCATATTCATGGAAACACATTTTCCAGATGTCTCTGGAAATACAACACAGCAGACAGGAAGTACTCTAAGAGGTTCTTGGGGAGTGTAACACAACTGGTTCTCCGGGGAAGAGAGAGACCACACCCAGAAAGACTTTTAAACTCTTCCAAGTTTCTCTCCACAGAAAGATGCTTCATTATTTAGCATTATTATTCTTTTCTTGTGTGTTTGTTAAATAAATAGTTTTTTCTCTTCACTTTCCTCCAAAGAAATATTTCTTTTCCCGAAACTGGTAGAGGAGAAGTAACTACAACCTGCTTTCTATCAAAAAATAATTTTCTCTAAATTTGTCTCAAACCAAGACAGCCTACCAGAGGAGGTACCCTGCTAGATCTTTGTGAACGAAGGAGGACTAGTGGGTGATGTGGTGGTCAGTGGGCAACTTGGGCATAATGACCATGAAATGTGTTTTCTATAAGGGGTGAAATAAGGAAAAGCACCAGCAAAACTTCCAGTTTGGACCTCCAGCAGGCAGACTGTGGCCTGGTTGGGACATTGATTGACAGAGCCCTTTGGGAGTGAAAGGCAAAGGAGTTCAGGAAGGCTAGATGTACTTTAAAAAGGTACTGTTTAATACTCAGGAGCAGGCCATCCCCATGTGTGGACAGACTCATTGGAGGAAAAGCTGATCTAGTTTAACAAAGAACTTGTGTTGGAACATATAGATGGTAGGGATGGGTTGACAGTCAGACTTGATGATCTTAAGGGTCTCTTCCAGCCTTGGTGATTCTATGATTTTATGATTCTATATGTTTTTACTTGGTTACTCTTTTCTCAGCTGATTTAAGGTGAAGTCTTGATTTCACATGCCACAGTTTTCACTTAAACTTTCAGGCTTTGTCCTTTAGCACAAGAATTGCAGGGCTGTAAGAAGCTTTCCCTAAACTATGAGAGCCAAGGGACAAGCTAACTCTGATCTGTTTCAAATCCAGGATATTTTTTGTAGCACCTTTAAGAAACATGAATGACTTTGAGTTCTGAATGTTTGCTGCCCTCAAGAGGAGAACTTTAACAAATATCTAATTCATGACTTTACTCGAAAACAATCACTGAGGGGTGCTGTTTTTATGTTTTGCAAAACAGAAACACATCCCGGCCATTAAATCTCCAGAAGACTATGTTGTTGAAGAGATTGCAGTCTGAAAAATTTAGCTTTAGAGTTCTAAATAGGTCTAAATATAGAGTTATATTTTTAAATCTGATACAAATTAAAAATACATACTAGATAGCTGTCACCTCACCATTACCAAATCATTTCAATTCACAGACTTGACTCCCTATGACCCTGAATAGAGACGGCAGTATCCCCACTG
>VZTN01037519.1:343-15971 GCA_013400515.1 Erpornis zantholeuca | reverse complement strand
CTGAGTTCCATTATAGGCAATATGTACATATTACATATATGTGTGCAGATATGTGATACATTTTCCAGCCTTTCTAAGGTGGGGCTTTAGAGTTTAAACAGATGTAGGGAATCTTCAGAAAGAACTCATAAGGATTTCATTCCATCATATATAAACATTAATTGTTTTACTTAAATTTGTAAAAGTGTGTTGGTTTTGGCTGGGGTAGAGTTAGTTTTCTTTCTAGTAGCTGCTGTGGGGCTGTATTTTAGATTTGTACTGAAGACAGTGTTGATAACACAAGAATATACTAGTTACTGCTGAGCAGTGGTTACACAGAGTCAAGCCTCTTTTTGGGGGGGGTTGTCCTGTGCAGGGTCAGAAGCTGGGCTTGATGATTCTTGTGGATTCCTTCCAACTTGAGAGATTCTGAGAGTCTATAAGGCCTTTTATGCTTCTCACCCTACCCCACCAGCAAGCAGCCTGGGTACACAAGAAGCTGCAAGGGGACACAGCCAGGACAGCTGATCCCAACTGACCACAGGGATGTACAGTACTGTCTGGTGTCATGCTCGGCATACAAAGCCTAGGAAGAAGGAGGAAAGGGGAGACATTTGTAGTGATGGTGTGTTTTTTTCCCCAAGTCCTTGTTATGTGTGACACCTGGCTTTCCTGGAGATGGCTGAACACCTGCCTACCCATGAGAAGTGGTGAATGNGTCCTGTGCAGGGTCAGAAGCTGGGCTTGATGATTCTTGTGGATTCCTTCCAACTTGAGAGATTCTGAGAGTCTATAAGGCCTTTTATGCTTCTCACCCTACCCCACCAGCAAGCAGCCTGGGTACACAAGAAGCTGCAAGGGGACACAGCCAGGACAGCTGATCCCAACTGACCACAGGGATGTACAGTACTGTCTGGTGTCATGCTCGGCATACAAAGCCTAGGAAGAAGGAGGAAAGGGGAGACATTTGTAGTGATGGTGTGTTTTTTTCCCCAAGTCCTTGTTATGTGTGACACCTGGCTTTCCTGGAGATGGCTGAACACCTGCCTACCCATGAGAAGTGGTGAATGAATGCCTTGTTCTGCTTTGCTTCTGTGCATGGCCTTTGCTTTACCTATTAAACTATCTTTATCTCAACACACAAGTTTTCTCAATTTTACCTTTCTGATTCTTTCCCCTACCCCAGCAGCGAGGAGTGAGCGAGAGTCTGCATATGGCTTAGCTGTCAGCTGGGGTTAAACAATGTCATAATGTTGTCTGTATAAGGGTATCTGTATTTCATAAATTTAAAAGGAAACACAGTTGTGTTGTCTAACAAAATCCAACTAATTAAAAGCCTAAAAACTCCAAAGTGACTTTCATGTAACAGAATAGCACTTGAAATACCAACTGCTTTGGCAATCACCCTATTAGAATAGTATTCCTGACATATTTAAAACAACAAAAATCAGTGTGAAACCAGCTGGAGGAAGAAGATGGTACCTATGTTAAACAAAACCAATTTTGATCATTTATATTTGTTATCTCATAGACTGTTCTCCTGCATCAAGATGTGTGCATCCCAGTGGTCTGGCCAATTTCACTCATACATGATGCAGGGACAAGGGTCAGTAGCTATCAATTTCTAATTAAACCTCTTGGATTCCTCTTGCTGACAAAGAGGTTTAAACATAGTTTTAATTCACTTTGTGAATTATTCACTATGGCATAAACTTGTGCTACAGAATCTTGTTTAATGATTCCTCCATACACTTTTTGGAAGATTGATACCCATGGACTGTGTATCCTCATTTGGCCATCTTTGTGGCTGCAACCTTGCTGTCATCCTCCTGATAGCAGAGTTCAAGTCTTCCACTCAAGTGTTGTCATGCCATGGCCCCATGAGAACTAAGGCCTTCTGGTCTTGCTGTAAACAATGGATTCCTTGGTGTTCACCCCTTTGACTGACGTAAACTGTATTCTTAGTTATCAGCATATGATGTTCTTTAACCTTTGATATTGTTTCTTTTGGTGCTTTCATATACATACAATTCCATCTGTAATTCATTCTAATAATCTTTGTATTTCTATCACAAATCTCTGCAAGTTATACAAGGCCAAGTTTGGGAAAAAGACTGAACTGTGTTTCAAGCTTCAGAGAAACATGAAAAATGAATATGCATGCTCAGCTCTAGAAATAACAAGTATGTATTTATAGTCAGTAATTTCTTTGTTCATTTCTGCAGCATAGTTAAAGAAGGGCCTCTGTTCTCACAAAAATATGTTTTTAAAACACAACCCTACTAACAACATTGCCACAGAATACTACTAAATGTTGGAGGCTCAACTGGTGCTGAACTGCAGCTGCAACGTTTTGCTGAGGCCAGTGCTAAATGAACCCTATCTTCTTGAATTTTCAGGACTAATAATTTCTTTGAGCAGCATTATTGAGAAAGTGTTTAAAGAAATATACAAACTTATTACTATATCCTCTTATTACATCCTCTCCATATGGATATAATTTCAGACAATTTTAAACATGTTTGTAAATGAAAACACACACTAAAGACATTAGCTAAGTCTCGAGAGTCTGTGACACAGAACAATAAGAATTCATTCTGGTAACTCTGACAGACATATTTGAAATATGATTATGTTAGAGAGTAATGCCAGCTGTTGTTCACTAATGATCTCATAATTTTATATGTATGCAATGATCTTTTTATTTTATATTTATCATGGGAAGGACATGATAAATTGACCCAACCAAGTAAATAACTTCCTGAAGACAAAGCTGAAGATACATTGTCCATTAGGGAAGATTGGTTATGAATACTAAAAGATGAGTAAATCTTTTTCTCTCTGTGAAGAAAGAGCACTGAACAGTTCACTCTGAAGATTTGATTCCCTTGTCCATGCTGAGCTGTTTTTAGTAAAAAAAAAAAAACTGGGATGGGGCCTTCTCTGAAAATCTTTATTAAATAGATACTTAAAAAAAATATGCAGGCTCATAGCTATCCAGGCACTTTGCAGAAGTCTCAGTACAGAACCTAGTAAAAAAACAAACAACAAATCCTGTAAACCCAGTTTCCCTGACAGAGTGTGTGGTGGGCCACATGCAGTGGCCAAGTTCCCATATGTAGTGCCTTAGTCCCATGGTATGTTTTACTACGGAGTACTGTGTTGGATCATCTCCACTCTGCACCAGCATAAGCATGGAGCCTGCCTCGGATACCAGCTCCCAACTGCTCATGTGAGACAGTTTTCAGACAGATTTATTCCTTTATTGGTTCCATCATGAGCCACACCAGCACAAGTGACTGGGGAAGCCAAAGAACGAGAGTGAATGGCCAACGATCAGGCTGGGAAGGAGTGAGAAACTGTTTCTTCTGGAGGATTTGTGCTGTTTTATGCTTACACAGTAATAACAAGAGCCAATAGGAGATTAAGGGAGACAGAAGGCAATGGTAGGAATTAAGTCACATCTTGACATCCACCTCACTCAAGGATCATCTATCCCCATTATTCCCTGAAGCCAGTCCTCTCTCACAAAAGGGGCATAAGGAGGAGTCTCTACTGAGCACCTCGGTAATTAATGACCTCACTCAGAACACCAAAGTGCTTGCCTTGCCTAGTACAATTGCAGTGAACACATCCTCTCACGCTCTAACTGGTCGGATGATTCCTCCTCTCCACCTGTTGTAACTGATGCAGGGTTGAAAGAAGGAGTGGGTGAAATCTGAAACATAGTGACTAAGGTAATTGCTTGCAACTGAAATTTAAAGAGCTCTTGAGCAACTCCAATTGAGAGTTTGAATAGAATAATTTAACTTTAATTAGAGAAAGAACGAACAGCCCAGTACTTCCATGTTCACGTCAATGCCTGAAAGATATTAGGTTCATTTTGGGATGTTTCCGTGCAAAACAGAACTGCCTGACGCAGAGAGAATCCTGCAGTTTAGAGCATTTAGAGCATTTGCAGAAAGATGCATGCTCAGACAGAAAAGAGATTTGAAGCCCAGCATGGGACGTCTGGGTGTTAACATCAGGCAGAAGATGCAGCAAGTGTCCTCAGCCTTCTCATCCACAGTGCATTCGGCTGCACGTGAAATCAAATCGATCGCTGGCTGGGCATCCTGACAGGCCTGACCCATGAACAGTGTGGGAATCACTCAGGGCTGTCAAGACTGGAATGGTTTTCCCAGGTCTCAGATGGAGGCCTAGAAGCACATCCATACAGGGAGCATTCAGAGCAGAGTTTATGTGGAGCATGACATCTTCATGCAAATCTAGCTAACTGGAGACATTTAGATGTTCATAGAATCAATCATAGAAGGGTTTGGTTTGGAAGGGATCTTGAAAGGCCACCTAGTCCAACCTCCCTGCAATGAGGAGGGACATCTTCAACTAGATCAGGTTGCTCAGAGCCCCATCCAATTGAACCTTCACAGTTTCCAGGGATGGGGCATCCACCACCTCTGTGGGCAACCTGTTACAGTGTTTCCCCACTCTCATTGTAAAACAAACTTTTCCTTATATCTAATCTTAATCTACCCCCTTTAGTTGCTCTATTGATACAGGTCCTGAAAAAAAGCTTTTCTCCATCTGAAACAAGCTGCCTATGGAAGTGGTTGAGTCACCATCCCTGCAAGTATTTGAATAGATGCAGATGTGCCTCCTAAAGACAAGTTTTAGTGGAGGGCTTGGGAGTGTTAGTCCAACCATTAACCTAGCACACTAAACATAAGAAACCTGAGCAGCTCAGGATTGAGTTTAAAATTAAAAAATTCTCGGGATCTGCAGAATCTCAGTAAAATGGAAAACTTTACCCTTAAGTTTGTGTCCTAACACTGCAGTTGTAATCATACAATTAACAAAAGAGCTATGTTTTAAAGACTGTCACCAAAATTAGGTTTTTTCTTTTCATGGTATCACTTTCAGGTCTGTTAAAAGTTGATTGGCACACCTTCCTCAAATTCTGGGTTTTCCTGAAGAACCTGCCCTGCTACTTGGCAGTGCACGTAATTTATACGTACCTGAACAATCTGTACCTGGTAATTAGATGAGTTGTTTATGGTATAACTTTGAGACCAAGGCAACGGAATGGGGCAGAAATTCTCAGGGTTAGTAATAAATGTTTCCAAATTATAACACACAGCTTTTTCATTGAATGGGATGTGAAATATTTTGAGAATTTGTTGTAGTTTAATGTCGCAAAGTATACTAGGAATAGGATACATGAGACTTCTATTGAAGTCAACGTGCTGCCAAAAATATAAGCTTCTCCCCTTGAGATGCACTAGCAATGGTACACAGAAGGAAAACCAACTTCAAATAGGCAGTGAACTAGGTATGAGACAAGTGAATAACCATCCTGTCAGAATAATTCTCTCCACTGTGGTAAGATCAGTCAAAGTTTTACGTAATAAAAAAAAAAAATAAAAATCTGATCATGGCTGTCAGACACCATCAGTATTCTAAAAAAGTTAAGCACATGGTATCCAGACATCAAAATGTAAAATTGTGATTTATGATTGAAAACCAAAGAGGGAAGCAGATTGAGTTACACACGATGTTCATGTGGTACAGCTTTTGGTTGTTTTTTTGGTTTTTTTTAATACCGTGTATTTTTAAGGCAGTGCTCTTCAGGTTTATTTTAGTACTTGCATAGAAACCATGTGGCTCTCTAAAGCCATTAGTGAGCTGGAAGACAATGCTGATGGTAGCCCACAAAATGGGAAAAATAAATGAAGTTTGCTAGCAACCCTCTCCCACTTCTGCTAGAGAAAGAACAAATGCCAGCTCCATTTCAATGAAGATTAATGTCTGACAAACATGCCATAATTTCATCAGACCTGCAAAACATAAAATACACAAACAGAAAAACTCTCAGTAACCGAAGTCCCCTTTGCTTCACAGTGAACATGTTAATTCACCCTTGTCTGCCAAGGTGACTCTAAATAGAAACTTGCCTGAACCAAGCAAAGTGATCCCTCAGGAATCAACCAGATTTACACTTATTACCAGCTAAAATGGCTGAAGAGCCACATGTCAGACACTGCAAACAAGACATCTTTCCGAAGGACATTCTCTGTGTATGTTTTCAGATACTCCATTGTTCAGGGGTTTTTTTGCAAGTTTGTATTTAAGCATGACAGGTAGAAAAATACCTTTGAAACTTCTGTTCAAAGTTGAGATTTTCCCTTAACAACTTCACCAAAAATTTTATTTTGAGCTCCCTATGGCTTTTAGGTAGTCTTTTCGGTTTGGGTTGGATTTTTTCCCCCTTTTAGGTAGTCTTTTGGGATTGATTTTTTTGAGTTTTGTTTGTTTGTTTTTTGTTGTTTGGGGGTCTTGTTTGTTTTGTTCGGGTTTTTTGTGGGTTTTGTTGGGGTTTGGGGCGTTTTTTGTATGGTTGGGGTTTTTGTTTGTTTTGGGTTTTTTGGTTAACTGGTTTTCGGTTTTTTGGGGTTTTTCTCCTCTTTGCTAAACAGTTGCACTGGTACTCCCACCGCCGGGCGTTTTACCCTGAACAATGAATCAGCAGAAGAAGAAGAAAAAAAAAAAATCAGTAAGTAAATGTTTGCACACCGGTGATTTGAGTAAAGGAGGCTCAGAGGTGACCTTAGTGCTCGCTACAACCATCTGACAGGAGGGTGCAGCCAGGTGGGGGTCGGCCTCTTCTCCCAGGCAGCAAGTGACAGGATGAGAGGGAATGGCCTCCAGATGTGTGCCAGAGGAGGTTCAGGTAGGGCAGCAGGAAGGAATTCGTCACAAGAAGCGTCACTACATATTGGAATGGGCTGTCCAGGGAGACAGGGGAGTCACCGTCCCTGGACGTGTTTACGGAAAGGCTGGACTTGGCACTCAGTGCTACGGTCTGGTTGACATGGTGGCGTTCGGTTGTAGCTTGAACTTGATGATCTCAGCGGTCTTTTCCAACCTAAGTGATTCCGTGACTCTGTTTTCGATTCGGAGGACCCGTACTGCCGGGCGCAGTGCCCGAGCGCGCAGTGCCCGAGGCCGCAGCTCGCGGCCGGCCGGGAGCCCTNGAGGAGCCTTTCCCGTTCCACGGGCTCCTGCCCAAGAAGGAGACCGGTGCTGCCGCCTTCCTCTCCCGCTTCCCCGACTTCGACGGGCGGGGGGTGCTGCTGGCCGTGCTGGACACCGGCGTGGACCCCGGGGCGCCGGGCATGCAGGTAGAGCGGGGCGGCGAGGGCTCTGAGTCATCAGACGCGGCCCGCAGTGAGCTCCCAGATCCGGCCGGACCGACCCCGGGGGGACGGGGACGAGTACGGGGGCGGCCATGGCACTCGGGCGGCCCGAGGCAGCGGCGGCGGGAGCGGGGAGGCCCCGGAAGGCTGTCCCGGGGACTGTCCCTGTCACGGGGACTGTCCCTCTCCCGGGGACTCGTGGCTGAGTGTTCGCTCACGGTTCCCGCCCAGCACGCGTGAGCGGGGCTCGGGTGCGGGAGGGCGGGGAGATGCCGTAGCCAGGGTCTCCGCACCGGTCACTCCGGGTGCTGCTGTGAGGATCCTCCTCCTAAGCCGTCCACAGGCGTGTTATGGCACTCAAATCTCTTGGGCTGCCTTCTCTCACGCAGAGCTCATTATAAAGGAACGCTTTGTGTTTTTCTTAAACCTTAGGGTTACTTCGGCAGTAGGTAGCTCGAGGCTACACAGAGCCGCCTAGTTCTTTTACATGAAAATTGTATTTTTGGCACAATTTGCATACCCGTCTTTCTTACTGTATTTCTTGTGCGTTTTATTGTAATAACAGTCTGCATCAAATTCGATTCTGCTAGGGTTTTTTTGTATCTGCCAGCTTTGTGTCTCTACTCGGTTTTGTCAGTTTCTCCGTGTGATGTCAGTTTTGGCATTTCTCAGCACTTATTTTTTCTAATCCCTGTCTCTTTATCTTGTAAATTTGCATGTGGCTTTTTGTGTCACTGCTGCTTTTTTTTTTGGTCAACATATTTTCCCTGAGTGATGGCAGAAGAGTCCATGGAAGAATGACTCGGAGTTGTATGCAACTCACTTGGGTGCTGAATCCTTTGTTTTGTTTTGTTGTGGCTAAGCAGGGCTTGTGTTGGTTTCCACCCTTTCTTTGGTGTAGATTTAACTCCTTTGTGACCTTGTTCTGGGTCTTGAACCTGGCAGATTGTTAGTTCTGTGTTCTGAAGTGACTCCTTAAAGGATTCAATTAAACTAAAGTATGAGTTAAGAGGACAGGTTGGGTGGAAGGAAGGAGTGGACAGCTGTAACTTTGATTTAAGCTGAAATGAAGCTGGTGTTTTTGGCAAGAAGTTGTGGATAAGTGGAATAGTAATTGGAAAGCTTAATGAAAGCAAGCCAAGTGGAAAGCAAGATAATACCGTGAGCAAAGCAGAAAATAGAAGAAGACAAATAGGAAGATGTGGATGATTCTAAAGTGCATAGTCCTAAAGTTTCACATATAAAAGCAAAAAGCCCTAAGTTTGTAGAAGTTATGAATGAGGAGTAGCCAACAACAACAAAATGGCAATATGAATTTATGGGCAATAGTGGGAAGTTTTATTCCGATACAGGTAACCCAAGACTCATAAGGAATACTTATGAACCATCATGATCTCAGTATTGACCATATCAGTTTTCTCCAACTTGTTTTCTTTATGCACAGGATAAAATTTCAGGTAGTGAAGTAAAAGATTTGTAAAATAAGTAAAAAGTTCGGAGGGCAGGGTGTGGAATTCATGTTGCAGTGGGTCAGAGTAAGTTTGCGGGGTTGTTAGAAAAACCTGTAAATAAGTTCTGTGGTCTTTCCACAGTGCCCACTGAATAGACGTGGCTGAAGCGACTTGCTAAACCACAGACTGGGGAGACGTACTGCACAGGGAGTTGCAAAGGAAGCATAGGCAGCACACAGTGTAGAATAGCTTTGTAGGTGTTCAGCAGGAGAATGTCCTCACTCTCTGGAGTATTTGGCAGTTTACATTTTGCCTCCATGCGATGACTCAGTGTCCTGGGCACAGGCAGTGACACAGCATAGCTGTACTGCAAGAAGTGGTTTCTAACCTTGGGACAAATTTTGGAATTTTTTTTTTACACCCCTGTCTTTGCTGCTTCTTTTTCTTACTGTCAGTCTTATTGTCAATTCCTGGCCTGGCACAGAGTTAGATCTATGAGAGTTGAATCAGTTGCTTAGAGGGAAGAGGAGACATTATCTATAGCAAGGTTAATAGGTATTACAACTTTGAGGTCCAGTTAATTATTATGGGCTAAAATGAGCTACCCTGTTTTGAATATAATGGAGTTTTTAGTGAAAACAAAACACTTAATTTCTTTGTTGCTTCCTAGTGTTTCATTGTTGGGTAGGGTTCCTTTGCTTGTTGATTCTGTGGCTTGGTTTGTAAACATTGATAGCAGTGTTTGTTCCCTTTTAGGGGGACAGAAAGATTTGGGTACAGAGTTTAACAGGGAAATACCACTATATTTATATTCTTCTCTGGACACTTGCTGCTATAGAGAGAATAGTTATTAAGCTTAACAAACCTTCATAAATCTTCTTCCTGTTGGTTAGCTTTCTTTGACACATAAAATGTTAATCCATCTTGTACTTACTTTCCTTTTATTTATGAATCTTTTGTAGCCAGTGCCCTCTAGGAAGTTCCTTTCACCTCCTCTTCCATTGCTTTTCCACCAGTTGAACAGCAACTGTAAAGTTTAGTTTGTCTGCTTCTTTCATGCAGGTTTTTTCTGCTTTCAGTCCTTCTGATAGAATGTATTTCCTGCACTGTCTGCCAAGTCATGGTTTGTAATTCCTCATTAAGGCACAGTGGCTGATGAAATTTTAGGTGCGTTTAATGGAGTGTTGTGGTTGTCTATGTACAGTCTTTGCTCAACCCCACCCTGTCCTTTCTCTTTTCCTCTTGTGGCTTCTTATGTTCATTTTGCTTCTTGCAAATTTATTTAATTTGTGAAGTGGCTTTTGGAATTATTATTTACTAACGTTAATTTGTAATTTGTGTGACAACGTTTTAGCTGTAGCAGCTAGTTTGGTTTTACTTGCTTTTCAGCCCTGAGTTTAAAAAAAAAATTGCGTGGAAATTATTTTATTTGTGATGATGATGATCAGCTGTCCTGTGACCAAAGTGCTGAAGAACTTTTTCATCTCTTGTGGCTGCAGTAGCTGTCAGCTGGAGTCTGTATTGTATGGGCTGGCAAAAACTTGCTCAAATGCATCTGGCTTTCCCTTTTCCGTTGGGATTGTCATAGATACTGGTGCTCCTCTACTTCTGTTATAACTGATCAAATGCCAGGATTATGCACATAGATTAATTTTGGTGTTCTCGGTTTACTGATTTATCTGTTTTACAAAGTCAGAACTAATGTGTAAGTAGGATTTTCAAACTTCAAGCAGAAATACATAAACAACAAAGAAATTTTTAGTTTTAAACTACTAAATTGTTTTTCAGTTTGGGGATTTTTTTCTAAATGCGGTATAAATTTTTTTTTGTTTTGTATAAAAGGGTTTTTTTTAATTTTAATGGAAAAGGTACTAAAATGTACCTTTTGTCTGTAATCAATTCATTACTTCAGGACTCTTCTGTTCACAGAAGAGTTGATCAAGGTCACTTTATTATTTTTCGTTATCATTTTAAACTCAGAATTACAGTATTTTCAAAGGAAAACAGAGCTGAACTCTTGAGTTTCACTCTGGCGTTGCTGCAGGTGGGCAGTGTGCCGAAGAGCAGTTCACGGCAGCAGGAGCTGCTGGATCAGTTACTTGACTAAATTACCGTGAACCTGTCTGGATCGCTGCTATTAGGAATGCAACCTTGGACCAGTTGAAACTCTGAGTTTCTTGTGTCTGACTGAAAGACTCTGATTTGTTGGTTCTGACAGTACAAACTCACGTGCATGTGTGGGCCTGCTAGATTTCAGCTAGGAGGCAAAGAGCCATAGAATGTAGGAGTTGCACCTTGTCTTTCTGGCTAGGAAACACTTCTAAAACTACCCAAGCTTGCTGCAACATAAATCTGTGTTCTGGCCACCTGTTGCTGTATAACTTGCCTCTTTTAAACAAGTCGCCTTGGATTACATTTTCATTCTTGTTTTCTTGTACTTTGATCGCTGAATAGTTCATTTTGAGTAGAGGCATACTACTCAAAGTGAATGTCCAGTACTGCTAAACTCAGGTTTGGCTTGCAGTTCCTTTAGTATTGGAGCAGCTCTTGACTTTTGTGTGAGTTGAGGTCAAGACTGAAGACATTAATTACAAATGCTTGAAAATTATATGGTTTAGTGCCTATGCACTGTTCTCCAAGTAAATTTTCACTACTGTGTAACTGTTGTTCAGTAGATGTTTTACCAGGTTTGCATGCTCTAAAGATTTTCTTCAGTGAAGTTGAATTTCTATGAACAGAGTAGCAGTGTTGGTTTCTCTAATGAAAATTCTTCTCCAGCAAACCTCTTCAAAAGCAGTATTTGTTACCTTCTAGGAAATGAAATTGATGCTTTTTTATGGTTGCTATGCGTTTGGAATATTTGGAGTTGGTTCTTTTTATTTTTTTAAGCTGTTTAAGCCAGTTTTCATTAGGGGTGTTGCTTGTTGTTTGGGTTGGTTTTTTGTTGTTGAGTTTTTGGGAGTTTTTGTTGTTGAGTTGTTTTTGTTGTTGAATGTTTGTTTTTTGTGTTGTAGGGGTTTTGGTTGGGTTTTTATTTGTGGTTTGGTTTTTCTAAGCCATGAGAATTTGAGACTGTGGAAGTATGTATCCTTGTTTGTTTAGATGCGATAAGAGCCTGACTCTTGTCCTTTTGGCAGCATCAGAGTTACTTGTATGCAACAGTTTGACGATAGCTCCCAGTAGCTGAATTCACAATTCCAGAGCATTATTGGAACAAGACTACCTTCTGTATGTTATGTTTAACATCAAAATTATTAATAGAAAATAAAGGCAACAATACCATATATTTAAATCATAGAAAACAGCATATGTTGCTGCTTTACTGAATGCAAAGCTTTTTTCACTTTCAGTATAATTAATGTATGGGAGATACTAGGAAGATGATTGATTTATTTTTTCTTTTTAAACCAGTCTCTGATGTAGAACTGTAAAAATGTGAACATACGATCAATTCATAGAATCTCTGAATGGTTTGGTTGGGAAGGGACCTTGAAAAGCCAGCTAATCCAACCTTCCTGCAGTAAGCAGAGACATCTTCGACTAGATCAAGTTGCTCAGAGCCCCATTCAACCTGACCTTGTTGAATGTTTCCAGGGATGGGGCATCCACCACCTCTGTGGGCAACCTGTTCCCTGTTCTCATAGTGAAAAAATTCTTCCTTATACCTAGTCTGATAGTCTCCTTTAAAGTCATTCTTCCTTGTCCTGCCTCTGCCTGTTCAATTGTAAAAAGGTCCTTTCCAGGTTTCCTATAGGCCCCCTTTAGGTCCTGGGAGGCTGCTATAAGGTCTTTCCAGAGCCTTCTCTTCTCCAGGCTGAACAACTCGAACTCTCTCAGCCTGTCCTTGTAGGACAGGTGCTCCAGCCCTCTGAATTCATATTCAAGCAAATACTACTGTATATGAAATATAATTCATGTGCCGTATAAACTAGTAGCTACTAGATGAAGTGTGTTATTGCAAGAAAATACCTTTGAGTATTTTTGCTAAATGTTAAATAAATAAGAAATGTATAACTGTACTGTTGGTAACTGTGTAGGAGGTTCCTCTAGGTGAAGGGAACCTTAGCTTCTTTTGTCATGTTTAGTTGCCTGCAACTACTTTAAAGTCCATCAGGGCCAGTTTTGTTTTAATTTGATGAGGCCTTAAATTTATGCTCATAAACTCTTTATAGGGAGTCAGCTCTTCTTTTCCTCACCCTGGCAAAAATACTCCTTATGTAAGTATTAGGTGTTTATAGCCATAGCTCAAATAGATTAAAACACAAAGCAGAATCTTTGAAACAGAAAAAATAAGGTAATGGTAGTTTGTGTTCCTTTTAGGTTCCTTTAAGCTCAGTTAAGAGACTCCAGCTTGTGAGAGCTTGTACTTCAGCATCTTTCACTTTCTTACTTGTGCACTCATTGCTATAAAATTTGTCCAGAAAGAGGGGTCAAAAGCAACACAGGAAGTAATATGAAAACAAATAGTAGTTCTTGCAAATATGTTTTTTTGCAAATTTAGGCTTGGTGGTCAATTGAGGCTGCCTGTGCTTTGTTGATACAATGTTTTTACTTGTTTCTCTTCTAAATCCTTCTTAGAAATAAGTGGATTTGTATGAACCAGAAAGATGGACATATCTTTGAAAATTTATCTTGAGTTCGAGTTGGTTTTATGTCCTTCAGTTAAAGGTTGAGTATCTAAGAAAGCTAGTTGATATTTTTAACAACAAAACTTTTCTGGTTTGTGTGCTAAAGGGTAATAAAGTACATTTTCAATTTTTCTGTGCTCATATTTTTAGATTACAACTGATGGGAAACCGAAGATAATTGATATAATTGACACCACGGGCAGTGGTGATGTAACTACGTGTACGATTGCAGAACCTAAAGATGGAGAAATTACTGGTCTTTCTGGAAGAACTTTAAAGGTGAGTATTTGGTGCTACAGAGATACCATCTTCTTTGCTTAACAGCAAATTTAGCACCTGTTTTATTTTTTAGAGTTCTTTTTAACCAGCTGTCGTGGTTCAAGCCCAGCTGGTAGCGAAGCACCATAGAGCTCACTCAGCTTCCCCCAGCAGTATGGGGAGAAAAGAATCAGAAGGGTGAAATTCTGAAAACTCATGCATTGAGATAAAGACAGTTTAGTAGGTAAAACAAAAGCCTTGCATGCAAGCAAAAAAAACCCAAGGGGTCCATTCACCACTTGCCGTGGGCAGGCAGGTGTTCAGCCATCTCCTGGAAAGCTGGGCTTCACACATAATGGGGACTTGAACATAAATGTCATCACTCTGAATGACCCCCCTTCTTCCTTCTTTTCCCAGCTTTATATGCTGACAGTGATGCCATACGGTATGGGATATCCCTGTGGTCAGCTGGGATCAGTTGTCCCAGCTATGTCCCTTCCCAAATCCTTGTGCATCTTCAGCCTGCTCACTGTTTGGGGTAGGTGAGAGAAAAAGCCTGGGAGAGAGAAAAAGCCTCTACTCTGTGCAAGTACTGCCCAGCAGCTAAAACATCCCTGAGTTACTAAGAGTATTCAGCACAAATCCAGAGCACAGCCCCATATCAGCTACTGTGAAGAAAAGCCCAACTGATAACCAGCAAACCAGATCTTACCCAAATCTAATGCTGCACTTGCTCATCTTCATGCAGGTTGCTTAGTGCTTCTTGCACTTTTTATATGTCTTTATTTCCAATATTTTATGTAGCTGAAAGGGGGTGTGTACAGGGCTTTTTTGGGGGGCTTGATACTCATTTAATTATTAGTCGAAAACAGTATCAGATATAGCTTTGGAAATTGGCTGAAGAAAATATGCTAATATGCTTTAAAAATATCAGCCACAGTTGTGTCATTAAAAGTGCTAGTATTTTCCATGTTTGCATAAGTTGCAAGAGGTATTGTGTTAAACTCATGGTGAATAGTTTTAGAGACTGAATAATCTGTGAGGACCTAGTTGCAGACTGAATTCTCAGTATGCATAGAACAGAAATGGTGTAGGGTTTTCAAAAAGAACACAAAATATAGTAGAGGTCTTGAGTACCTAGAACTGCTAATGTTGCTGACATTTTCTTGATTTCCTGATTCCGTTGATGATGTCATGTGGGGGCATCACATCTCTGGAATCTCTCCATGCTGTCAACTTTCTTCTCAATTTTGCATGGAAGATGATTGTAAGGTTGAATCTGTTGCTCTTTTCCTGCTGTTACTAGGATGAGCAGATCTTGATATACTGAGTCTAAATTGCATCAAGATGTGAAATGAGATATTCAGATGTTCGTTGTGACTTCCAACCATACTCACTCGTGTTAGGGTGTGTCTTTTCATTTATAGTACTGTTATTTGCCCAGACCTCTTCCCAGTAAAGTCAGTAAAGCTGAGGCTTTGTGTTTAAAAAGTAGACTGTCAGGGCAACTGATACTTAAAGATGTTCGATGGTAGTGTCACATGACCTGATACTGATTCTTCGGGAACTGGGTTGAAAATGCCATGTCATGTTGTTGAAACAGTGCTGTAGTTACTGTTATGGAGACAGGTAATTAAACTGGCAGTATTTGCAGGTTTGTTCTGCTTAAGCTCTCTGACACAGTGTTGGGCTTTTTTGTTTGTGGAATTTTTTTAATGACATTAGTTAACCTATTTCTAAATGTACTTTTCTGTAGATTCCAGCAAACTGGGTAAATCCTTCAGGCAAATATCACATTGGCATAAAAAATGGCTATGATATCTATCCTAAAGCTCTTAAGGAGAGGATTCAGGTAAGGAAGTATTGTCTTTTCTTTCTGGTATATAGTCATATTTTACTGTTCTGTTTCTTAATTTTGTTAGAAAACCACAGGATGTGATTTGCAAACATACTTAGGCTGCTGACCAGCACTTGAGAGCTATTCTCTGTGATTTCTATTATTTACATGACCCATTCCTTCTGTGATTTTTTTCAGAGCAACGGGAGGTGGCTCAGTGTTCATCCTCACAATGGTTCATTGAGGCGAAAAGTACAGAAATGATAGCTTTTTTTTTTAATT
>VZTN01037518.1:51774-68974 GCA_013400515.1 Erpornis zantholeuca | reverse complement strand
AGCAGATCAGGCACTGTGGAGGATGAAAAAGGTAGAGAAGCTTTAGGGACAAGCATTAGAATACTGAGAATTCTGTTTCTTCCTAATGCATACCCTTGAGGCCTTAAATGGTTACCTACAAACAGAGACTAGACAGGAATAAAGGAGGTATTTATTGGAAAGGCCTTCAGATGTACACTTTTGGGCTCCAGAGGGTCCTGCCCCAGTGGATCCCAAAACAAACAACAGGTCATGAGTTCTTCACACTTTTATATCAGCATAAATTCACCAACCAGAACCCAGCCAATGATGAAATTTCCCCAAGCCTGCCTCCCTCTCCCCAAGATGATGGTTTACAGTTCTTGGGCCTAGGATGATCTGGGTGTCCTTGGAGAGCAAGCTAGAGAGGCTTTGTTATGTCTATCTTAGCATGAGAGAACAGCACATAACAAGCTACAGGAAACTTCAGAGTTACACTAGCAGTACAGGATTTGAAAAATATAAAAGTTAAAACCTAAGGCATCACCTTTAGTGAGGTATGACAGGGACTGAGAGTTTGTAGTTATTTAGGGGACTGGGATAGCACCAATGAAAGAAATTGTGAACCATTTTCTCATTTTCTCTGCAGCATATACTTCTCTAAACATACCAGTTTTAGCAGAAACGATGGCAACCACCCATGCTCCAGCCTAGATCTACAGCCTACTCACTAAGGTACTCATCCAGAAGACAACAAAGATTTTCCACCATCAAGCTGAAGACACTGAATGTGCTGCAAAGATGAGGGGAAGAGTAAATCCTCCTATTAGGACGTACACCTGTAGTGGCCTACTCCTTTACAAACTAATATATAGTTCAAATTGTACCCACATACCCAGCATAATATTTCTCTTTCTCTCAATGCTCTCCACCTTCTTGCCCTCTTGGACAGGGCTAACAGTCAATTCAATCAAACTGTCTAATTCTATAAGAAGTATTTTCCTAAGTGTGTGTATGTGTGTTTTCAGGGTTTTTTTGGTTTTTGTTGTTCGTTTTTTTTTTTGGTGTGTTTTTGTTGGGGGTTTTTTGTTTCTTTTTTTTCTTTTCTTTGCATAGGCAGTGGGGCGAGGAACAGAAAACAGATTAATGTTCAGAGAACGCATTAAGATCTAACAGAGAAGACAAAGGAGTAAAGTCTTATTGAATAAGCACTTAGGAACCACTACCCAAAACTCTACCCCATTCTGCTTTAATAACTAAGCACCCATTAAAGTCTGAGATAATACCATGAAGTCATTTCTGCTCACCTAAAAAAGGCCAGTACTTTCAAAAACATCCACCTCTACATTTTATTTTGTTTTACATAGAAATAGTTCTACAGTCAGAAAAAGCAAAGAACAGACATGACAAATTCACAGAGGATTTTAGGGAAGTAAGCCATCTACACTGCTCTCCACCATTTTAGACTGAAGATCATATACATGCAGTACGTTGGCTGTTCAGTGACCATGGCCCACTTTTTCTCAGTAACTGTATACATTTGAGGCATATGAGGATGAGCTCTCAGACTAGAAGGAACAAAAGGAATATTATGCGAAAGAGGAGAAAGAAAAAAGTGGGAGTACTGTTAAACTCAGGTTTTTGCTTAACTGAGTCCAAAATAACCATCAACACTTCTATGGTGGTGAGATCTGCCTTTCCCCCACCCTCTATTAATATCCAATTTTTCTCTTTTATATTGTGCTAAAACCAAAACAACTGAAAACCAAAGAAGTACATCAAACAGTAATGCCAATTTACTCCCAACTTGTAGCATGATACACATCAAAAAAAGTCTGTTTATACCTTCTGCTAACTGGAGTTCTGGATTTTAAAAGTAACAAAGTTCTAAAATATTCTGAAATACTCCTAACAGACTCTACAGTTTTAATTATACCCATAATAAGTATTCATTTAGAAAAGTAAACTGGGTTTTTAGTAACCGTCTCCCAACTAAGACACACATCTAACTATACTGAGTGAAACCAGTTGCTTTCATGTTCAAGTAATTGAATGCCAGGTCAGAACTACATCTTCACAGCATGTATGGAAAACAGGGGAACATCTTACATCTTTGACTCACAAACAGCAAGAAAATAGTGAATGGGCTCACCTGTGAAAAGTACCACCCGTAGAGTGGAAGCCATTTTAAGCCATCCTTCAAGACATAGCGGACGTGCCCGAGCGCATTCTGCCTGATTGCCAGCATGTCCGCAATAATCCAATCAACTGCAACGACAAAAGCACAAAATAATCAGTTAAATTAGCTCTTAACTGCCAGTGACGAAACAAAAAGTACGTGTTGTATGTATAAATGTCATTAAAGGTTTCTGAACTACAAGTTCTTGCTTGTTAGGGCAAGGCTGGAAAGAGACACGGCAAACAGACAAGCAGATTTTTTAAATCTATGAAAGTGTTAAGACAAGCAAAAATAATACAAACCTGTACACTGATGATTTGATAAATATACTACATTTTCTTTATTTTTTGGCAAATCCCCGTAGATAATTACCTAAAAAAAAAAAAATTAAAAAATATGCGGTATTACTTTATAATTTATTCTCATTGCATTAGGCAGTGATGAGATCCAATGCAGTAAATGGCTATTTACTAGGAAAACTGTTAGCAAGTTAGCATAATTGACAGACAAACACCCTCTCACTGCTTCATTACCCACCATACAGATAACTGACTTATCAACAAAACTGTAGATATTAATTAATGAGTGCTTAAGAAACTTATTCTGTTCTTGTGCCTTAGCCCTAGAACTGGATCCATGGAAGGTGACCTTCACCCACAAGCTCCCTACATTATTATAACTAAAGTTAATGAGGAATCATAGACATGTACAAAATCACAATTTAATTTATACATCCAATGAATAAGACATGTTTCAGTCAGATGTTTGCTATCACTCAGTCTAAAAGGGTAATTTTTCTTGGATTAGCTCAAGAACAAAATCTCAACCATTTGCCATGATTTTAACCACCAAGAGTGAACAAAAAGGCATGAGATTGAGGGGTGCCTTTAAATTAGTCTGTGGTTTCCAGACAGCAGGTTTTTAAATATTTTTCTCTGTTACCTTAAAGACACACTTTAACCTTGTAATTTCTCATCCCTGCAAGGTACTGGTCTACTAGGGAAATAATCTTCTGAGAGTGTGATGTGACGCTAGAATCCTAGTCACCCTTTTAGGAAGGATTCATTCAATTATTTTCAAATATAAAATGAGAAAGTAATTAATTTTAATTCTGAACTGAAGAACCAATGCAGCTGTTTAATTATCTTTAATAAACATTTTCATTACTTCATGAAGCCTAGTTTTTCCAACCAGTACATTCTGGGCAGACTTTCACCCTTGTTCTGCCACTGGACATACTCCTTGTTTCTAGAAGTTGGCTGTATCAGACATACACACTACTTTGAAATTAGGCCATTCACCAAAAAAGCAAAGTGCTGTATGGAAAGTTTTCCCACTTATTATCATCACTTCCCTAGTCTGGACAATACTGGAATTTTATCAGGGAGAACTAACATTCAGATCTGAATTGGTATCATTTAGTATGCCAAGTCTCATACTGATCCTTACAGAAGGTCTCTACCAGCATCTCTGTAAAATCTGTCCATATCTCAGGTAACCTATGATACTGGATGGCTAATGCCTCAAGTTATTAATTCTAGGCAAAACCCCCACAAAAGCACTGTGTGTTTTACATTCATGCTGATCTTCTTTGAAAATACAACCACACTGTAGATCAAGTTTTGTTTTCAAGTTCGAAATCAGATATTGGCAAAGTGAGACAGTCAATATGTGAACAAGAAGTCATTCAGCATACAGTAAAAGAGGATATCATTTGAGTTATTTTTTTCCAAAAGTGAAAAAGGCATGCACAATAAATTCTATCTGAAAAATATCTGTAACAAGTCAGTTGACAACTATATTCTGAACAGTATCTGAGAAATTTGAACAAGATTCTGGTATACGAGTAGTCTTCTCATTTAGTACCAGAATTTATAACCTTACTGCTGACACTAGATACCACACACAGAATAGAGCAAGGTAGCAGTCTGAGAGTTGACCTTACAGTTCAGGTCCACAAATTCCTCTGAAATAAGTCCTCCTAGTCTCACTTGTAGAGTTAAAACTTCATTTTCCAAGTGTATGCTTTCCCAGCACTCTTATGCACAAAGTCCATAAATACTATTCTCTTTAATTTCAAGTTAAACTGCACTATGCAGTTTCTGGCAAAGTCAATTTAGAGTAAGAGAGAAGGCCCAATACAAGAAATCACTAAACCAGGAGGTCCTAAATGTTATTCGAGCTTTTCTAAAATCTAAGGAAAAAAAAAAAGAGCAAAACAAAATCTGCCCTTGTTCCCAAGAGCTGCCCCACACAAGAAAGAGGGTTTGAACAATTTATAACTTCAACTTGTAAATATTTCCACTTTAATGTACAGTCTCAGTGCAATCAGACCCACAATTTACAGCACTCTCTTCTGACTAGCATGAGTAAAAAAAATATAAAGGATTGTTCCCTTAAAAAAAAAAAAGTATGCTGCTGTCTGCCAAATGTAACAGTTAATCTGTGTAATTTTTTATTTCAGTAAGATTGGATCTAGTTCACTTTTTAACCCCAGAGGAACACCCACTCACTGTTCCTGTAAACAACTATGCAAAACATTATGGCTTACCCTAAGGGTTAGATGTGTTTACGTGTAACAGACCAAAATCTTTTACTCGTGATAAAACGTATAGCCATACTGTCTACAGAACTAAAAAGGAAAAAAAAAAAAAGTCTTATTTATAATTAGTTGTCATTAAACACACAAACCCAGGACGTTTTATTTTAAAGCAAAGGTAAGAACGAGAAAATCTGAAAGTTCTATTTTGTTTGCTCAGATGGCTCAGCCTAAGAGGATACACCAGCTTTATCTGCAGCATCATCCACTTCAGCACTGCCCATTTCACTGATCTGGAGGAAAGGCTTACAGAGTTCATCAAAGGCCAGAAAACAGCTATTCACCTCAGACACTCTGAGTTAAAGAACTGAGCTACAAACTTACAACTGTTACTACAGCTAGCAACTGTAGTAACTAAGAATGGCAACTTCCAGTCTGCAGTCCCAGGAGACACCTACTCTGTGAGCACCCACGCATCTCTCCTTCTGAGACCAAAGCATATTTGCATTATTGGGCTCCCGAAAATATTCATCATACACAACATAGGGGTAACAGTTAAGAGCTTTGAATCCTAAAGAAATGTCCTCTTCCCTTTGAGATGGTGTCTGAAGAAGTAACCTACTTGTGGATAAGCAGGAGAACAGTCTGTCCAGGACAAGACTCCAACTTCTGGCCATCTGATGTGTTTAGGTAAACCAGAGCACCTAATGTATATTATAGCTGCAGAAGAAATACAGTACTCTTCTTCATGGCCTCCAAAAAACCTGAATCTCTGCTTTTTCATAGCTAACTTTGCAGAATTTCTTGCTGCAGAGGCTGTGCAGCCGCTGACTACTTCTCATTCTGCTAGTGCAGAAGATGTTTGGGGGCCACAGTGAATTACAGAATCACAGAATATTCAGAGTTGGAGGGACCCACAAGGATCCTCGAGTCTGCCTTTTAAATGATTACCCGTATGGGGATCGAACCCATGACCTTCATGCTATCGGCACCTTGTTCTAAGGCAGCACTTGAGTGACTCAGCAGGGACAGCAGTGCAGAAACAAGAGTCCACAGTGCCCACTTGTATCCAAACCCGTTTTGAACCAACCTGAAGACATCAGAGTGGCTTAAAGACTCCTAGCCCTACTGAGAAGAGGAGTGCTGCTCCTGGGGTGTGCCTAGCATAAGCAGGGGTGGCCTTGGCCCCTGCAGCCAGTGCCAGGGAAGCAGCGCAAGACATGCTTGGGAGGCAATTTCAATTTCAGCATAAGGTACCTAGTGTTTAATGTATTTCATGCATGGCTCTCTAGACACTACAGGATACATATATTCTACCTATCTATCAGCTTAATGAACTGATAATGCCCTGCCCGCCACACGAAGCAAGTGAGGAACCTGTTCATTTAGAATAGAATGTGCTGTGTTAAAAAAAGGCACAATGAAGCAAAGAAAACAAGACAAAAGGAAGAGAAACATAGCAAGCCAAAGTAAGCAGAGATTTGAGGGAAAATGTTTAAAATGCAGATTTACAGTCTAACACTGCAGACATTACTTTTGTACACGTTCTTTTAGCCATGTTTTGGTTGCTTCACAGCTCAGTTCACACTAATGGGTAATACAGTTAGTGTTAATGTGGGCCTTTCACATCTGTTTACACAGCAGCACTGTCAAACTCAATAGAGTGAGGTCTCAAATAAAGGAAACTGGATGCTGTTAGATCCCTTCTGTGGGAAGACTGGTACCCAGCTGCCATGGATGCCATACATGAAGCTACTCACAGGCTCAGTGGCCACAAGACACACCTCAGGGTGTCCTGTCCAGGTGAAGCTTTAATGCATTAGCAGGTTACAAGTAGTTCTGCTGGGAGAATGCACTAATTCCCTGATAGGCTGATCTAGGCATGCAAATAGGAGCTCCTGGGTGATCTGGTGACACCAGTTTCAGCTTCCCTATCAGACTCTGCTTTTTCCAGTGCAACATATTCAAACTATGGCTGTGCTAATGCGGTAGGTCACATAAGAATGTGGAACAGTCCTGCATGGTAGCCACACTTGAATAACCCATAATTTGCACAGGTTTTCACTGAAACAAGGTGGACACTCCTAACTTAGAGTTAAGAATTTTATTTCTTGCTTGTGAAATCTTTACATACCAAAGAAAAAGAAAGAGATCGTTTAATCACATCATAGCTATGTCAGCTCAGTGAACACTCATGGCAAAAATAACTGGAGGTAAAAGTAATCATACTATGAGAAGATCTGCTTGCAGGTCAACTGGTGATCACATCAAACTCCTAGCAAATAGATTACCTTAATATTGTAATTGGATGTGGCTGGTAGTGGGAGGAGTTAGAAGCTGATCTTCGAGCAGATCTTGTGATATTGTGACTTCTGCTTCAGCAGCATTAAGGCAATGCAACTGGTTATTGCTGGTAAAAACTGAGGCCATCTCATCTGATGTCTATCAGTCTACCAGCACACTTACTCTTAGATCCTCAGGCTTCTAAACCCTCCTCCCTTCTCAATTCAGAGAAAGCAGGTGTGAATTGAAGAATGATGTTCCCATCTTTGCTGTTACTTCAACAAAACTTAAGTTCACTGGAGTACTTTGTGAAAGCAGAGCATTGTGTTCAGGAAAAATGTCCGCTTCAAGCACAGGCAATAGCAACTGGAAAAAAGGATAAAAGCAGGATAACAGGGGGAGAACATTCCTTCTTTTGTGGAGAACAGTCAAGACATCAACACTTAAAAAGGATCATACAGACTACTCAGCTGTACTATCCTCACAAAACGCACCCCTCCCCACTTTACTATTTCTTCATGATGAACAGTTGGGACTGTGGGCTCTTTGGGAGGAGCAACTCAGTTAGCTGGGCACTAATACAACATATCCACTAACATAAATAGTATCCTAGGATGTATTTCTCACTTGCTTGTTAAAAACTCTGGATACAATTTTCTGGTGGAAAGGGTGGAGCTTGCAAGAACAAACCACCAAAACAACTACCATGTAGCAGCTTCTGAAGTCAATACATACCCTGCACAAGCTGACCTCCACAGCATTGCTGCAGGCGTCTTCAGCAAAGTTCTTTAAATTCTCTTAGACTAGAAACGTGCCTCATGAGCTTCCTCAGAGAAAGCACCTCAGACCGTGGAATCTATTTACCCTGTTTTACTAGAAGCAGGCTCAAGACAGGATACAGATAGGCAACCTATACTTGGAGCTGACAGATTTCTCAGGTTTTCAGATGTCCTACTATAAGAATTTTAAATATTTATTTTTCTTCAAAAAAGACAAAGAAGCACTTTTATTCACATTTAACAGATACAGGTTTCACTTGCCTACAGCATAAAGAATATGAATAGAGCAGAAGAGGAAGGACTTTGATGTTTTCAGTTGAATTTTCTCTATATCTGAAAAAAATGTTTATAAACTTTCTAAAAATTCCTTTAGGACACCCAGCTTTTAAGTAATAATCATACTATTGCCACACATCATAACCTCTTTAGGGACTATCTGCTCAGTACAGAATTGCACACGTCTGAAGTCTGTTGCTCAGACAGCTCTAGCAAGCTCAGCAGCAAACCATAAAATCACAAAGCAATCCATTCAAACATTCTGCAGCTATGTATTTTACTGGGGTTCAATGAAGAAAACCATTGCTAAGAGATTAAGCTCTGGGGAATATTGAACAGATTCCTATATGTAATGTAACTCAATTTTTTAAAAAATACATTTTTGATTTGATTCACGAGAGAGCACAGAACTTTAGAAAATACACTTACTGCCATTTTATTGCCTTTTCGTAATAAAACTATAGTAGCAACCTACATAGATTAAGCAGGACTAAATCATACTGTCAGATGTTAAATATGAAGTCTGTACATTCTTACTTTCATACTAGCTTTTAGCCTTATGGTCTAAATTGACAAACTGTTATGACCAGTTATACTTCATTCAATGTACTAGATACATGTATAGAAGTCATTTAGTTCTGATGCTGACTGTAAAGGCTTTACAGTTTCTGAGCTCAATTAAAGATAATTGCCCCCTGTATCCCCTAGCTATCTGATGAATCCTTAAAAAAATTTTAAAAAAGCATCTGTATATCTTAACTGTTCCAGTCTTGATAAAAGGAAAAAAGAGCAAGATTTATCATTACTTTAAGATTCTGGCATCTAAAGTCTGAATAAATCCTACTTTAAGTCCAAATAATTTACAGATCTTTCTCCAAATTACTTGCTCTTGATTACAGTACAGTTCACTGGCATGAACCCACCATTACAATCAGTGACCACCTGGGAAAAATCAAAATTAGACCATCTAACTTTCATCATAAATCACCAGTAATGGATTTTTTTATTAATAACTGCATGTAATTCAGACATATGTGAAAGGAGATTATTTATACAATGAGGTTTCAACAAGAGTGTTTTTCTGAACATCTGTCATCTTGATATTACATAAAACCTGAACATGCCTTCTAGTACAAAAGTGGAAGTAACTATTCCACATGTTTCAATAGGAGAAAGTCTCCTTTATAAGCCTTTTGCATCTCTGGAGATTTTTTCATGCAGATTTTTGTAATTTCTGTAGAAGAGAGGCAAAGGAAACCCACACTTAATGTAGCCATTGTTTACTACCCTTCTGTAGCAGAAAATACTTAATGTCCATTTAAGCCCACTCTGGAAATACCCTCTGCCCACCACACATGAGCCAGAAGCAGGAAACCTTGTGGCAGTTTGCAGTATTTCCTCCAGCCATAGCTCTTTGTAACAGGAAATTTGCTTCTAAATGCACAGGACTCTACAGAGGAGTTCGCATCTTTATTTGTAATACTGTTACAAGTGGTTTGTATCAAGTAGAGACTGAAAACTGCTGTAAAGCCATCAGTGAGTTAACGTGAATGACGATGATTAAGAAACATCTCTAGTCTCTGCCTGTGATTGTGGAATAGGATTTTTGAAAGCTTCTCCACACATCATTGTCAGTAAGTATTTAGAATTTAAGCACTCTACACTTGCACAGTGCAGGCAAAGGAATCACTGCACAGCACAAGAACATGTAAGGAGGTATCCGAGACAATTCTGGCTCCAGAACTGAACACAGTAAACTGATCGGCCTCAAAAATCACCACATTAAAATCACTCTCCTGTGCTCACCACCACAGCATGTGAATGCACCAGTTCACCTGCAGCTTGCTTGGGACTATGCACTATGTTTGCTTACTCAAAAAGAAATGTGCCTGCCCTTCGATTCCCACGTAGCCTTAGGAAATGGAACAAAGTCTTCAAGTCAATCTGTAAGTTCACCAGGAAAAATTACTTCACTAACACAATACAGTTCAAACTGTATTGAACTGTACAGTTCAAAGCAATCCAAACTAATATTTTTCATATCTAGTCCTGTGCTAAAATACAAATTTGACCAAATCATGTGTAGCTTATTTTACCTTTAAAAAATCAAACTAGCAAAAATGCTATTTCCTGCTGCCAGAGGATCTAGTTGTAACAGAGAATATGACAAGTAGTATGCGACAGAAATGAAATGAACAAAAGAAAACAATTTCCCTGGATTTTTATATCAAATCCCTTCATAGGATAAATTTGAACTGACAGAAGATAGATTAAAGAGTATTTTTCCCCTGCTTCCTCATAATTGTAATGTCAAAATCCCTGACATCTGAGCCTACTTTATCTAACACAACTAAAACTGAGAAAAAAGGGATATCCCGCCTGCAAGCCTAAGGCAAAATGTTTGAAATAACTGCACTCAAATATTTAACTCTGAACAGAATCTTCTCTTAGCAAGAACAGTGTCTGATGGTAAAGTACCAGGAGAAAAAAACATCTAAATTAACAATCATCCTTACATAAAGTATCTGGACATATTATGTAAGCAGAAGAAAAGGGCATGGAAGAGCACTGTAGAACTCCACAGCCCAGCACCTACCAAAACACAGTTAAACACAGAAAGAGTAAAGTGTATAAAACTCATGCAGGTTAAAAAAAAAAAAGTGATAAATACAACTTTTATTTTCAATTGCAACAAATTAAGCAAATTCAGGACAAATTGTATTGAAAAATGCATATATCAAAAATCTTATGATATTAACATCAAGTATATTTAAATAGAAAATTTTAAAATCAAACCATGAGATTGCAAAACTTACTGGTCAAATACGTGGAATCGGAATTTGTAAGAGCATTCACACTTGCCCTTTGACTCCTCAGCTCTTCCTATCTGATACACACTTTCTAATATTTTCATATGTGCATGCAGGTAACTTAAAAATGTAATCACACATTTTATAAATCGTGGACTGCAATAGGGCTGATATAAAATTCAGATTCAGTTGTGACTTGCCTATTAGAAAACATATGCTAGGCAAATCTCCACACAAAGCTGCTAATTTATAAACCCAAACAGCAGTTTTGGTTCAGGTAGCTGATACCTGATTTCTAAAAATGCTAACAAGACTTCAGTTTAAATTTATTTATTTTGTTTTTTATATATCAGACAGTAAATGGAGGATGATCAGGACCAGCAACTGAATGTGGAACCTCTCCATACTAAATTCTTTCCAGATTGTCCCAAAGCCAAATCTGCAGTACACTGGAACTCTAGATGGTATATTGTCAAACAAAAGTCCTGAAGGACACCACTTTCACCTTCAGATCTACAGTCAAAGGCACAGAATAAAAATGAAGATATATACAAATATCTGGTCTGCAATATCTGAAACAGAAAGACCACAAAGTTGACACACCTAATCTATCTATTTTTGCTGCCTCATACCATGGTTGAACGTAAGAGTCTAAAATTAGGCATACATCTCAGTTTGAAAGCTGCATCCCTCAGGCTTAGCAGGTATCATTTAATTTCTGTTCCAATAACACAAAAAACTTTGCTGCATACTACAGAAGACATATATGTCTGGAGACAGCTGTACACTGAAATCTCTGATGAAATGAAGCAGGGTAAACCCTCTTAATGGAGCCAGAAAAATTTCATCACAGCAGAAAAAATTAACTGGGCTTCTTTCAAACGTTTACCACACCAACATGATACACTTCACTAGCTTCTCCTAGTTTCTTTTCAATCTGCACTGCACCAGTCCCCACATTTCTATCACTCCCTCAAGACCTTCATTATTTCTACCACCCCAATTAAATGACAAGTTATGATTATTTTAACCTCTCAACCTGCCTCACAACAGCTAACATTGTTTCACAAAGCAGCAATGCAAGCAGGTGCTAAATAGGCTTAGTGCTGCAAGCTACACAAACTAGGAAGCTCAAGCCCTCGGAGGCTGCTCAACTCCCACCTGAGCTTAGAGGTTTGCCTTGATGGCAGCTCTGCACCTTCCTGCCCAGCTCCCACACCATCCCAGTATCCTCCCACTCCTGAGCTGCCGCTCAGGGAACTCAAGTGCAGGTTCCCAAACCCAGGCTCATGCCAAAATGCAACTGCCAGCACTTTCTTTCCAAACACAACTGAAGAAGGGTGAAATGTTATGTTTCCTTTCAACTTTCTGGTTATGGCCTTTGCCTGGGAAATAGGTCCTCATCTCAAGAGGAGCCAAACCCTGTCACTCATAGCTACCGACAGGAAGCAGTTAGATGCCGAACCCGCATCCTGCCATGATGAAACCTGGTTATGATGCCTCTCCCAGGGAGGAGAGGGAAGAACCGTGTTCCTAAGACATGACAAACCACCTCACCAACAGCAACCCAAAGCACCTCCTGGTATGCTGCGACTTGGCCATCAGACATGTGCTGCCTCTTGCCTTTCTACCTTGGGCCCTCAAGAATTACCTGTTGGACGGCTGAACAGCTTCAAAAGGAAAAGCAGGAAGTAAGTAAAGATAATCTTGTCTGGGAAGCTTGCTGTCCTGGGAATAGAAATGGGCACAGACATCCACTTTCACTGCAAATTGGTCAACAACTCCAAGACTAAGCATTCATCCCAATCTCAGACACCAAGCTATCCTCACCTTTCCTAGAAAGCCAAGATATGAAAAAAATCCCATGCTCTACTCCACTGGAAAGCACTGTCAAGAGTTCAGCAGCACATTAGCTCCACAAAGTTTTAGTTTGCTCTAAACCTAGGTAGTTTTCAGCCCTGTTGAGACACAGCAAGTGCAAGCTTCAATATGAATCCAGGAAGCAGACCACACTGTTTAAAAGGCATCTCTTGTATTTTATAAAATAATTGTTCAGCTCTGCTAAACAACACCTAGGTATTATCTGATCCTTACAGCCTTTCCAGGGTCTTATAAAGACAGTGAAAACCAGAATTTCATAATGTCTTTAATAAAAACACCACTTCAAAAAAATTCTATTCATGAGGAAGTGGGGGTAGGGAAGACAGCTGACACAAGTACTGAACAAAATCCATGTGCATTAATTCAATTATGGATTTCATTCAATTGTCAAAACCTTTCAGATGAAAATGATCCTTTAGGAAGCAGTCTGAGTGATAATTTCTTCATTATTTCTTCACCAGCATTCAGTACAAAATATCAAACACAATTACAACAAAAAACTTGAAGAACATTTAGTCCTCATCTGGGCTGAAACATGTGCACAAACACAATAGGCATTAATTTCATCACCCTGACAGCAACTGGGATAAGATGCTCAGGGTCAGAGAGAGATGAGAGCATTCATCATATTGAATTACTAGTCCTTTCAGCCCTTCAAACATCCTAATCACATGCATATTTGCAGCCATTCTGGTTTTCACATTCTATGGTTAAGATTCAACTCTTCATTGTCTGTTCAAGATATAAGAGACCAGACTTCCTTAACACAGTAAAGACAAAAGCAGTAACACAACTACAGTTCATCAGCTACTTGATGATTCAGAAACCTGGGCCAAACCAACTATTAGCACCAGCAGATGCAAGTGTTCTGAAGTGCATGAATTGCACCTGTTTTTACCAGTGGGTGCTTTGGCTTGTCTCTGCTAAAATTAACATCCTTTGCTCTCTGAGACTCTTTTTACACAGAATTCTTCTCTCTCTACACAGTGTTCAAGCATCTTGTATATATTCTTCCTAGTACTGTAGGGCACTTGCATCGTATGACAGGACAGGTGAGAAGCAACACAGGGCCAAAGCAGGGGTATTGTCTCTATGCCACTTTCCAACACACCACATTTACACATTCTCATTACTTAGAGTTTATAATCTTAGAGATTATTGAGCAGCACTGTCACAATGCCACAGATAACTTTATTTCATATACTTATAGCTCCTTAATAGAATTCATGGACACCTGCTAAGCTGTAATTGCACTGACAAGCTTACACAGCATTCTAGGATTTCACTTTATAGTCATACTGGCTTTGTCCAGTTTACCTCACAGCACTGGGACGTTGTTGTTGCTTTTTGGACTCTCAATACTGGTTCTTCAGTCTTCTATAGCCAACTCTTGCATGACAGTCAGCGAAAAGGACTATTTCTGGCAATTCATTAATGAATTCTAATATTATTGGAAAACCTAAACTGATGCCAAGTTAGCTTGAGTTCTCTTAGGCTTTGTAAAATAAATGGTTTCAGTGGAAAAATATTGAGTCAGACCCAAAATTTAAAAAGATAAAGTATTTACAAGTAAATACTTTTTTACTTACCAAGTAATAAACTTACAGTTACTTCATAAGCCACTGTCTAGGACATAAGATACCCAGAGCTCATAGCAATTATAGCTCTGCATTTTTTTTAGATCTCAAATCAAATACTTAAGAGAAAGAGAAAGACTAGTATTTCAAGATTTTCTATTAGAAAGATCAACTTATCATCTTACATAGTTACATTTCAAAACAGAAGAGTTCGCTACAAAGTTAAAAAGCCTTCCTAGCATGAACTACGGTTTTTGTTTTAAAAGAATTGGCTAAAAACATCCAAGTCAAGAAGAACAAAATAAAGAAGAAAAATACACTTGTGCATACAGTCATGAGGGGGAAACAGGTTTAGATACTTAATGGATTAACAGCAGATGACAGACAGAAATATGACACTTTGACAGATAGATAAATAGAAAATAAATATCACAATACACTAGTATTTGAGTCAAAAAAATAGTCATCCATGTTTATGATCCTAACCAACTTTACCCTATTAATGCCCCACTCACATTACTGGGAATTTTGGCAAATTATTTTAACATCAGACACCTCAAATATCCACAACTGGTTCAGAGTGTTCTTGTATTGAAAAACCACAAATACCTTGAGTGTAAAACCAAAGAATGTTCAACAGTACATAATGTTAAAGACCTTTTAAATACAGTAAAACAGCAACAGTGCTAAAAAGAGTCACTTAAGCATCTGTAGAATCCTAACAACTTGAGTGAGACTATGCAACAAGTTCCAGTATTCTGATGGATGACACTGTTGTCTCCAATTTACCCAGTTACAAGAATAAATATCCCAACACACTTCAATTGATTGAATAAATTAACAGATCTGAAAAAGATGCAGAATTCCTCCGCCCCATGGCTGTTATGGTGCCTTAATGCTGGTACAGCCCTACAGCTGCCTTTACGAAGCTACTATTTTTGCTAGTTTACTGGAATTAAGTTTAATGATGCTACACTTCTGCATCTAATCACATGCCTTAAGACAGCCCATCCACAGTAGCTCTCAGGTTACCATCCCAATCTCACACACCCAGGCACATGGTTAACTTTCCACTGTGAGTTTCAAGTTCAAACACATGCAGCGTTCACAAGAGTATGTCTAAAAGGACACCCTGTTTCTCTCCCTTAAACAAATGGGGACTATCTTCCAGTTAAATGATACATGGATTTTTAAGAGTTGCAACTCTTATCTCTCTACACATGTATCATATTTTCCAAGTTTTTATTTACCTTTCAGTGGCAGTTACTATTTTATTTATCCTATGACATATGCCTCCGATTCCACCATTTCTTATCATTATTTGTTGCTTGCTGTGATGAAGCATCTCTAATATTAATATTGTCCTAATCGATCTCTTGTAAGTGGCCTGTAATTGATCACTGCCATTTCTGTGTTTGCATGAAGTTTATCAGTGCAATGGAACAGAGGTCAACAAATAATGGCTGCCTTTTTGTTTCTTTTGATTAGCATTTTCCTTTCTTTAATGTCACAGGCATTTTTGGGATAAAAGTTCTTTTTAAAAATTCAGAGTGTTTGCTACTGTCTGTACACCAATTGTAGGCAACTTGAGTAGTTGTTCCATTACAACTTATATATTGATTTTTGGCTCTCATTCTTAGAATAGATTAAATTAAACTACTATACTGCTACTGTCAGCAGTTAATGACCAAAGTGTGTTACTACACATCAAGGTATCTGCACTAGAGATACTACATAAAACAAAAGGCAGATATAAGTACTTAACCTGTGAACTACTGCTCCCTCTTCCTTTTTTTTTTTTTTTTTTAAATATATAAAGCACAACACAAGTTAGCTTATTTGGACAAGAGGTAAGGGTGAAGTTACGTAAGTTACAAGCGGAATCGAAAACTACCACTAAAAGAAGATCTTGCTTCAGTTTCGTATCTGTTCTATTTATTCTGATGTCAAACTGTGCAACTCTTGTACCCTTAGCTGGCTTTGCGGGTTTCCTGAGAGCCAGTATGAAGCAAGGCCTACAACTGCACCCAAGAGTGGAAATTAGGGGAGATCTAGCCTGATTCTGAAATAAATGCTTCATTAGAGAGTGGAAAAAGGCCTTAGCTGTAAACGAGAAGATCTTACTTGTATGAGCTCTGTCACCTGTCAACCTGTACTGGTACTCTTTGCTCTCAAGCACCTAAAGCTGATATTAGCTTCAAACAGACTTCTGTATATTCAAAAAATTTTGAAGGCCATGTTTAGGCACAGAAAGCACCTGTCATTTATTATTTTTTACATGCAGAATTAGAAGTCTCCTTGCCTACTTTGCAAATTACAGACAAATATATAACTGCTCAAACACTGAGCACTTTGTGAGGTATTATCACTAGGATGCAAACATCCCTCTGATCACACAAGAGAGGCCTCCCATTCCAACTTATTAACCTGAAACTTAAATCCTGAATAATCACAGTCCATGGCTGATCCAAAATTTAAGGCCAAAGAGTGACATGAGGCAGACTGCATGAAAACTGAAAATCTGTAATTATTTAGAGATAAAGTAATCTAGTTATTGAAAACTTGTACGTGTATTATGTTCAATTATAGCTGATGACAGCTTTCTCATCTGCTGCCAATTTAATACTACAGATGTGTAGCACAGGCCACGGGGGTTCAAAGTGTGAAAAGGCGGCTGCCATTCAAGTGCTGACAGAGCACGACCGGTGTCGCATCTCTTCCGTTTCCCCGACCTGCAAAACGAACACAACACCAACACTCCGTGAAAAGCATCACCAGAGGAGCAGCGGCGGCTACGGAACGAGGCGGATCCTCCGCGGTCCCGGGCACAGGCCACGGCCGCATCTGTCCACGGGCCCCACGGAGGGCGGCCCGAGGGGGCCGGGGCGGCGAGCCCAGAGCCGGCACCACCGCCGGCC
>VZTN01037518.1:0-51324 GCA_013400515.1 Erpornis zantholeuca | reverse complement strand
ACCATCCCCGGCCCTGTCACTATCCCCATCCCCGTCCCCATCCCTCCCCAGTCAGAAGCGGCTGCAGCGGGGGCCGGGCTGCTCGGCTCCGTGCAAAACGAGGCACACGCGTTTATAACTGATGAGCTTAGTTTGTATTAATTGTAACCCAGCAGAGGTTAGAAGAAAATTTACTCCTTTTTCATGGCCGTCCCCCGCCCCCTCCCCCGCCCCGCACTTTCGGCGAATGAGTCCAAAGTGCAGCACTGAAAAAATCGCAGTTGACCCTTTGCCAGCTCCAGGCACAGCGATGCTCAGGGTTTAGGAGGCATTTCACGTGCCCAGCTTGCGCTTGGACGCGTTCTCGCACAAGCAGGCAGCTGCCTGCCTCAAGTCCTCTTCTCTGACCCCCAATTTCTCTCCCTCAATAACCTGCTGGCAGCAGAAGCCAGAGGCTTTTGAAGAAAATGCAAGAGGTCTTGCAGAAAACAGTCAAATAACCTTCCCAGAAGAAATTTCTTACTCTAGGCTGTAGTGAATAAAGTTAATAAGCTCTTGGCTGTAATGAATAAAGTATTTATTCGTGATCTTTAAAAAATAAGTTCTATCCTGAAGCTTGTGGAGATCTCATTGTTTTGAAAGAAGTGGATGTGCAATACCTTCTGCTAAGATGTGTTCTTTGCCAGGTTTTAACTGGGACAAGCTTTGTCCTTTGCTGTTGTTGACCTCATGCTAGATGGTTTTTAGTGTGTGTTGAAAATGGCATCCTTCAGTTCATTAGTCTTAGGTAGAAAAAGACATCTCTTCACCAGTTTTAGACTGCTTCCTTTTTATTCCTTTGAATGTTTTTTCTCCATGTTACAAAGACTGTATTTTCTTTGCTGTATTTTATATTTCATGTTTTCCTTTTTTGTTACACTCTTTGAATTTCATTTTTTCTTTCCAGATTATGCTTTTTCAGCATTCTTAATATTTTACCATCCCATACCACACACACGTGCCCATGTTCACACACTTTGTTTCTGCTTTTCGTAATTGGATGTTTTCTACAGGTTCTTTTAATATATTTCATCTCTTTGTGAACTGTATGTTATCAAATTTATAGATACCATTTTAGTTACATAAAAAGTACAGAGTCCATGTACTTTGGCTTAGGGCTTAATTTACTAGTATAATTGTATCAGTACGATATTGTAATATGGGATTGTAAAGTCTGCAACTGAATGAAACCCAAACCTTTTCGTTCAAGAAATTAATATACTACAGTGATGAGATCTGGGATGCTGCCACCAAGTCCTTGCTTTTCTTGATTCATAGATGCTTTTTATCTTAGATCCCTCCAAATAGTGCCACAGGAATTTGAATACTGGTCTTTCACATTGTAGATTACAGGCGAAATAAGAAAAATGTTCTGATATTTGCTATAATTTGTCATTTCTAGTCTTATGAAAGCACAGGCCCTAATTACACCTCCTTTAACAAAATTGCTTCCTGTGCACTTTACTTTCAGCTGGAAGAAGAAAAATCACCCAATTTAGGGTGATTAGTACTCTGTTTTGGATATTAAAACTTCAAACCTGTTAAGGTTTTATTTTCTTCTTGACATTTAAAAGAATGAACAAGCCTGATATTTTGGGGGAAAAGCATTGGTGAGCCATGTGTAAGGTGCTCAGTCTGTTTTGTGTGAACATAATTATTTGGTATGAACCTGGTTATTCCAGCACTGGGTTATTCTGCTGCTGGTTGCAGAAAGTAGCCAAGCTCACCAAGCTCTGGAAAAAATACCAGTTGTTAATCTGATAGTGAAAAATACCAGTAACTGCCTCTAGAAGGAACCACAAACTGTGTTGCTAAGCACCAACTCTGAATATTAAGGGAGTTTCCCTTTCTGCTACTCACAAATCTGTGTTTCACAATTCCGTCACCCACTCACTGCAATTGTCAATAGACTAAGCAAAGCCAGATAACATTAGATACAAATCAAACTCCCTTGAGCTTTAAAATTTCAGCCTTTACATATGGTGTTAGCTTCAACAATATCCTGGAACATGATTTAATGGTATCAGTTCTGTTGTTAAATGTTGAGAAACAAGGCACAGGTATTAAGGCCAAAGATCCAGATCCAAATAAGGATTTAAGCACATGAGTTCCTGGAGTCAAGGACCTTGATTGGGAGCTTAGGCTTGCTCTGCATGTCGTTCAGAGAGCTAAGCAGTGCATAATAGGATCCATGGCCATCATTAGTCTGCACAGGAAGTTGATTACGGTTAGCAGACTCAATATGTGTTTGTGTAGGGTCAGGTAAACTGAAACCCTGGGGAAAGCATTGTGGCCTACGTATGTTCTTAAAAGTTCTCATTCTGTATTTCAGAAGCACACGTGTCCACTTGAGACCCGCAACACACAGATCTCTCTCAAAGTTTGGTAACACACTTTATAAAACGTGGCTAGAGAAGATACTAACAGACTTTGGAGGACTGGATTAGACATGTTTGTTGAGGATATCAAACTCATACCATCTCTGAGGTAGGTGACTTGAAGGGTAAGAGTAATGAACATCTCTTGTGTTGAAGCTGCATTTTTGTAACAATTATTTAATGTAACATAAAAAAATAATTATCTTAGATTACAGTTAAATTGGTTTAGACAAATAGACTTGTTTAGATTACAAGTCCTCTAGATGTGTGCCTTTTTTCTAACAATGGCCATGACCTTCTGCATCTCTTGGCATTTGCTTAAGGAAATGAAGGCTTCCTTGAATCCTGCAGTCCTCTCCAACCTCAGGTGAGAAATGTGGTAGTTCTTGTCCATCCCTGACTCTGTCCTTGCAGGGGTCCTTCTTGTTCCTCTGTCCCATTAGACTCCTTGTCTGCCCTCATGCAGAAAATAAGGTTGCACAACATCTGACCAGTCCACCTCAATAATGTGTCTACATGCCTGTGCTCTGCTCATTCCATTCCTTACCTTCAGGTCTTGCCCAGAAAGGATGTCTCTTACCAGCAGACAAAGAGGAATCACAGTTGGCCAGCTTATGTTCTGAGCTAGTTCTTGAGGATTTTTCCTGGGTAGCAGTGGCCAGGGTTGTGTTTGTGGTGTGATTTACACAGTCTTCTGCATCATGCCCTTGCAGTGATAGAGAAACTCAGGTTCAGCTGTACACTAATTGAGGCAGGTTTCAGTTCTTCTCTGCCTCCCAGGAAATTCTGTCTTAAGGATTTGGTTATACTTTTTGCCCGTACAAGTCAGTAAGAATGGCAGATACAGAAGAAGTAAGGATGGGGAAAACTTCTTCCCAAGCTGTCCCAGCCTTCTCCAAACTCCCCTTTGTGGTTCAGGGTCTGGAGCCAGGTCTAATTCACCAATAGATTTATCCTGCCTGTATCTACTCATTCTTCCCTTTACCCATATTGGTTTTTAGCCCCACAGAAGTCTGTGACAAGCAGTAGAATCTCCTTTTGTTTAGAACCTGCCTTATTGTAATTTCATTTTATGTACCTTAGAGCTTGTATTGAAAGAGACAGAAACCCCTTTTCCACTCTCTTATTTGTGCCACTCATGATTCTCCATAACATCCCCTTTAGGCGATCTGTTTTCATACTGAATTTTACTCAGTTTTGCCCCATATGAGAGCTGTTCTTGCAAGCTTCTGTCTTACAAACAGAGGCAGGATTACTCATGGCATTTGCTAACTTTTAGAGTTTAATTTTGCAAGTCATTCTTCTTTTACAAAAATAAATCCCAAATCTTCATGTTCATTCATAAGACTTATCCATAAAAATAACTTGCAGAGTCTCTGATACAGGTCTAGTATAATATGTCATCATTTAATAAACCAAACTAGTAAATGAGGAGAAACACATTTTTTCCAGTGATTCTTAAACATATCTGCTGACACCAGAGATTTGGGGATTTTCAAGACTCTGCAGATTGTGGAGGAAACAGTTTTAAGGAACACAGACTCTTTTGCATAAAGCTGGATCACTATCATCTTTCATCTGGCTCCAAGTTTGTCTTTCCTCTGTTTCCAGTTTTCACCCCAAAACTGTTTCCAGTTTTCACATCAAACTCTGAGTCTCCCTTCCTTTGGTTCTCAGTTCTGTCTCTACATATTTTTTTCCAATCTCCTTCCCAGGCAAACCTAGCTAATTCTGCTCCCATGACTCCATGCATCCCATTCACATTTCTCACACAATGTCCATCTCTTTTTTCCTAGTGAATCCTTGTTTGCTCCTAATTTCCCCTGAGAGCTCCTAATCCTGTTATCCACTCTTCTTTATGTCAAATTCTCTTTGCCAGAGCAATTCTAATTTTTACTTCCTGCCTACTTGGTCACAGTCCAGTCTTTCCTCAACAATTCTCAGCCACAGCTTCACCCTAGACCAGCAGTTCTGGCTTGGCCTTTTCCCCCTCATTCGGTCAAGCTCTCAGTCCCTTTGTATGTAACTTGGGTGGCCTCTGCCTCTGTGGCACTTGGGTGCAGGAAGGGACAGCACTGAGAGAATGACAGAAATAAGGTACTGTGGCCTTCCAGCTGGTCCTTGGACAGCCTGAAGGGGTCAAAACGTGCTGTCTTTCAGGAAGGACAGCATCCATACAGCCTGTTCAGTGAGCCATGATTTGTGCATTTTAGCTGGTAAACTTGGGTTCTGTATTATGCAGTTACAAACAGATTTATCAGAGGTTTGTGACTTCACCAAATTTGTGCCAATTTTCACAGTAGGAGTAGAAGTTGTGTCCTTAGCTCAAATGCTACTTGTGACCTTATCAAACAAATCCCTGCTCTAAGGCCAAAAGTAATAAAAATTAAAAGGCTTATGAGCAGCATAGCAGAATAGCAGATTTTCCATAGCTATATTCCCTAAAAGAATGCAGTTTTGGAAATTTCATCCCTAAGTTTTAAAATAAGCAAAGATGAGACAACAAAGAAAAGCTCTTTGAAATTTAAAATGAAAATCTACTAATAAATCTGACTTTGATACCAGGTGATGCTACAGTTCTTCCCTACAATTAGGGCTGTGTTCATAGTGGAAACCCAGCTGAAGGACGAGTTAATACTTAATATAGAGAAGCCTGAGAAACCTAGGATCATGAAAGACCTGGGAAGAGAATGAGTGTGATGTGCCTAGATACAGATATAGCTGCTTGTGTTTAGCAGAACTAGAAAAACCAGCTGAACTGTATATATGAGTGTTTAGGGAAGACTTGGTTACCTCCTTCTATCTAAAGTCTTTGTTCTATACTACCCACAACCATCTATTAGGGTTTTAGTCATACTAAACCAACATTTTTGCATGGACAGTATGGCTTCAGTATAAGAAGACTGTGATACAGGAGTATTTTGCTGTAGGAATTTACACCATGCTGCAAGGCTGCCTGAGACTGACTTACGTCAGTAAGTACCTTGTCCACGAAAGAAACAGGTAGGCTTGCTCCTAAAGTTCTGCAACTTTAGGAACACAGGCTTCTCATCTGCTGTTATACAAGTTATTTTGGTTTCCCATTTATAAAATCAAAGTAATTCTTATCTCACAAGGTCATTGTAATAGCAAATTAAGTTTAGAGTAAAGAGACTCTTGTGATCAAGGGATGACACGAAATCTAAGTTTACCTCCAGACTGCAGACCTGACATTATATATCTGTGCTTCAGTCCCCTTGGTGTAAAATAAGGATAATATTTCCTCCCCACACCCTTTATTTGTTTAGATTGTCAGTAGAGCTGGTTGGAAAAAACCTAACATGTTTTTAATTGAGCATTTGCTGACTCATCAAACTCTAGTGTTTCAATGAGAACCCTGCTCAGCTTCCTGACAGCTTGCTGACCTGGATCCTTGGCAGAGATCTGGGAAGTGCTGGGAGCTGTGGCTCTCAGGGTTTCCAGGCTAATTCTTCCTTGATAGCTGGAGCTCTCAGTGTTCACAGCTGTGGGACAGCCTGCCGCGCAGGGACTCCCACTGCTCATGGCTCTGGGGCAGTCCACCTCCAGCTCCCTGGACCTGCACTTTCACACCTATTTTTTCTACATAGGGTATTGTTCCCAACAGAAGGACATTATTTTATGAAGTAACAGAAACTATTGCAAAACAAAGTTATTCTTCTCCACTGAACTTTTCAGAGCAGGACCGTTTTGCTTTAATGCTGGTAAGTTGCATAAGACAAACAGAAGTACAGCCCTCTGCTTAAAAATCAATGAACTATGTAGAAAGAAGAGCGGCACAGCAGTTAGTTAGTCCTTTTGCTGCCTTCCACAATAATTTTGTCACAGCTTCCAGTCTCAGATCACTGGAGACAATGCTCAAGCTTTTTGCCTACAGATGAAACACTGGTGTAAGAACACAGCTAGAAATAGTTGGCTGATCTTCACTCTACCTACTCCTTTCTGCAAAGAGTATGTAATACCTTACCCTGTAATGGGAAGATGATGTCCTTACCTGACATGGTAACACCAAGGAAAAAATGTAATAATGTTTGAATAATATATCCAGCATCAGCAAAACTAGTCCCTGTTCACCTCCAAAGGAATAATCTGAGACATAAAGCAATCAATGACTTCATAGAAGATTCACACAGGCAAAGTCACAATTCTGTGTATGTTCACCTGCAATTTGTGAATGAATAGATGTAACAGGATAGAGGGTCACCCACTCCTTGGCTATATGCCATTTTTATCCCTGTATCCTGCAAAGAACTACTCAGGGAAATAAAAATAAAATATACAGATGTATTAATGAAACAACCATCTCAATGCCCAAAGACACTGATGGTGAAATTCCCAGGCCTAAAATGCCTGCTGGTGACTTTGGCAACGACTTTCTGTCTTGAGACAAAAGCATAGAAATTTAAAATGACACATTTCAAGAGATTATCAACTTCAAGACCTTTTCATTAAGAAAAGCTAAGGATAGTTATTTCATGTTTTATAAATGCTTTTGCTTAGAGAGATGAGAACCAAGCAGCCATAAACAGAGAATCAAAATGATAAACCAGGTGTGAACACCCAAGACCACTGGATCAAAGCAATAAACCTAGCACCACTAGTATTCTACCTAAATAGATTTTTTGAAAGGAATAGTATGTAAAAAAAAGAAAAGAAAGAGAAATATTGTCATCTCAAAGGTGGCTGCTGTATCCTAAGGAAGAACAATCTCCTGTGAACTGTAAAAGTGAGAACATAATATGCTGTAGATTTACTCTTTGTGAGATACATCTAGCTCCTCCCCACATACATAATCATTCTGTTCAGAGTTCTGGAGAAAAGAAGTTAGAAACAGAGCTGGGAATAAACATCACAGGCTGCTGAAATTATGTTCTTTCTCCAAAGGGGTCTGCTGGGAATTGTCACACTTGTACAATGGAGATTGCTAATATAATCCAGAGTAAATGCAAGTTATCCAGTTCTACCTTGGGCAATATAAAATGTATTCATTTCCCATTAACCAACTTGAAATGCCTGAATGGAGGAATTTATTGACTTTTTAAATTACTGTTCATCCAGCAGGAGTGTTTTCATGGTCTGCCGAGGGTAGGCAGAATATGCTGTGTGCATGAAGAAAACAGATAACATTGATTCCACAGCTTGCAGGGTTTCACTTATATCAATACGTTGTGCTATATTTAGGAAAAGTATTCTGGATAGCCTTTCAGTCTGACTTCACAGGACTCCATTTTTTTGATAGAAAAAATTACCAAAAAGACTAAAAATTGCTATAAAAGGGGATGAAATGCAAATTGCATTTTAATATTCTTTAGTAAGGTAACTGAAAAATTGCAATAAGAGTTATCATCTTCTCTAGAGTACTCAATACAGTGCCAAATAGAAGATTAGTGATTAAAGTGGAGAACCTGAAGGTCAGCATTAGAACTGCAGGCAAGGTGAGGAACTGGCTGAAGAGAAAAAAGAGCTAGTATGAAATCAGAGTTCCTCAAAGACTGGTCTTGAGCCTCATATTCTTAAATGTTTTCTGTAATGACTTTGCCACAAAAAGTAGATATGTGCTATTGTTCTTTCTCAGTGGCACAAAGCTCCTCTGGTGAAGACAGAGGAGGTAGAAATACCTGACAGTAATGGCAGTGACCCATCAGACTACTGCCTGGGGTGTGCTGGTTCATGTGTAGACACAGTGAAATTATTATCAAAGCTCCATGCTTACTTACAGAGAAATAAAGCAATCATTTCTGTTCAGTTGCTTGTCTTGCTCATTTTGACATGGCTGACAGTTAAGCTGGAGGCAGAGTTTCCAAAAACACTGCTGAGGGAAAGCTGAAGAAAATTAGCCTTACTTATGTTTTTATCTTGTTGTCTGCTTTGCCAGTTCTTTTCCTAAGTATTTCATAACCATACTGATTCTAACATTAATATATTAAGTTATAATTTTTGTTAATATAGTTGAATTATTTTCTGTTGTGTAATTCTATGCGACAACAATTGTGAAAATTACCTTCAATACTCCTTTCATAATCCTGTTGTGACGTATTATTGTAATTTAACTTTGCACTTCACTTCTAGCAGAAGGTGCCGGCACACTCCTGTATGGAATGTGTACATATTTTTCTTTCTGAGCTAACAAGCAAGGTCACTCTAACCTTGCTAGGTTAGTAGAGCCTTTTCTGTTTATTGGCAGAATGGTAATGCAGTTGTTGCGTACAAAATAAATGCCTTAAAATTATATCCTTCCCAATGCAGCTCTGTAAAGGCAAAACACTGAATGTTAACAGGATGGATGAGAACTGGAGAATGGAAGTGGGATTAAATGTAATTGTGCAAAATGCAAGTCAATGCACCAGGAGATTAATACAAGGTAATTCTGTTAGGTGACAGAAACTTATCACTTGGAAATGAGATCTTCCTAACAGGTGCAGAGAGGCAACAAAGTCTAGGTAGTTTTAAGATGGAGCTTGATAATTTTATAAATGGATTATGACATGGTCCTGAGATAGCAGATGACTGGGATTTGATGACTCAGATAGTCCTTTCCTTTTCTGTATTCCCTTTATGGTGGATGTGCTGCTGGGGGAAGAGCCAGTTGTCTCTGGTAGGATGGAGAGGTGCATACGAGGAGCTGTGAATCAGGTTTTGCCTGATTTTGTTTTTTTAAAGGTTTAGGGACTACTCAAACCCCAAAGAAATATTTGCAGACAGGGGTGAAAGAAAAGGTTCTGGTCTCATACAATAAGTCTGTCTTGTCCTTGTAATCCAAATTAAAGAGAGGATCTTGGACTGTAGGAGCAGACCATCTGGGAAACTAAATTAGGGATACCTGGTAAGAGCACCTGATGTGGTGTCTGGTGTAGAGCAGGAAAGCTGAGTAGGTAGTGGGAGAAGGGTGTTCTGCATCTGTGTGGGGTGGTGGTGTGCACCCTAAAAGGTTTTTCTAGATCACAATTTTGCAAAATCAGACTCTCCTTAGATATAAGGAAAAATCAGACAAAAATATTTATTTCTAGAGATTTACAGGTTATTGAAAAATGTCTGGCTGATAACCAAAGGATCAAAATGTCTGAGTCACAGGGATGAGATTTGTATGCAGCACTTAAAACCCCCAAAAGTTGATCTTCCAATTACATGGGACAAAAACAGGAGAAGAAGTCATGAGTCATTTTCAGAGTTAGAAAATCCTTAGATTACACAGACAGAGGAGTAGGATTAAGATGTTCTTTCCGAAGTATAATTACCAATTATCCAAATTTATCCTAGGATATTTGCTAGTGGACTATGGTAGCCATTTACAGTATCAACAAAAATATACACATAACATTTCCTGTTTTGTAACATTTTTTGTTGTAAAAAAATAAGGGGCAGTATTACATAAATAGATACTTGAAGACATGCATTTATTTCCATATAAATTCACTTTATTTTAGTCAAGCAATTATTTAAATAACTTGTCTATCCTTTTAAAGTAAGAATACAAATATTCTGCCCCTAACTGAAGAATACCCATACTCTCATTACTCTCATATTTGAAAGTTAATAATATTATACCTCTATTTTACAGACAGATCTTTTAGGAGAATATGTTGTCTAACATTCCCAAATGTAAAACATTTAAATGAAGAAAAGAATGAATGGAATTCCTTTCACACAATTATGGCACTATAATTAAAGACAGAATATATATTAATCATTTCCTTTAAAACCAAAAAGGAACTTTGAAATCCCACAGGTCATTATGTTGGCAACTCATTAAAAACAAGACATTTCCCATGCAGCAGCACAAGTGTATGCCTTAGTTTCACAGAACAGAGTCCTGTAAAACTAAAGTTAGAGTCATAAGAAAAAAAAAAAGTCAATGGAAGTGATGAATACAGTTAAATTTCCATCCTTCTGTTGTAATAAGCATATAGGTATATGAACAGATAATTTCCAAAGTTTTTCATCAGTCAGTACCAGCACAGAAAATAGATAACATTAATCTAACTTGGCTTTGACAATATAAAGAAACAAATAGCAGCAGATCATGTAATATCCCTTTTCCAGCTGAAGGGAGCCATTTACAGAATTATATTGTGATTTTTTACTTTCTGTCACTGCAAGAGATATTGTAATCATATTCTGGCCTGAGAAATCTACCAGAGTCCTGAAACCTTACCCAGAAACTCTTTTCTCATGGGAACCTGTTTAGGGAATCTCCAAAGTCCTAATTACTTCAATACAGAGAGCATCTGTGGTTACACCACCTGCAAGAAAATTGCAAAGGCTTTTAATGTATCGTTGGCCAAATCCCAGGTACAGTCAGGAAGACATTTCTACTTGTTCTTGCGATTGCAGGAATTTATGTCAGTGATGGCCTTTTCTCGGATGTGTTTGGCTTTGATCACAGACAACAATGGTGAATTTAACTACATGGTAACTGAGTTATTCTGGGGCTTTTTCCTTGCAGGCAATTCTACAGAGGCAGTAATTTTAAGTAGGATTTAATTAGAAGTACTGTGACATGTTTTGATTGTATTCACACTGGGTGAGGAATGTCCCTTTTCTCCCCGTTGGGTTGAAGCTCTGAGTGCCTGGCTCAGCAGGGAAGGGGCTCTGGGAAATGATGACATTTGCTGTAGTTCGGCTGTTATTAGTGCTTCCCTGCCAGGGACACTGTGAGTTGGCTGGCAATGATATGGTGGCCAGAGTAATCCCTCTGAAAAACTGAGGTCACAGCAACCCTTCCAGGGGCTTTGTGGACTTGGAGAGATCACCATGTCAGCTGCCTGCTCCCCTCAAGGCTTACCTCACCTCCCTGCCCCGTCTACCCTTTCTCATTGCCAGGGTGAGGTGGGAGGATAAATGCGCTCTGAAGCAATAAAAGCCTCCAAGAAATTGTATTGATTTTCTCCAACCAGTTTTCAATGGCAGGCTTGCCATTTAGGAAAATGGATGCTTGTTCATCTCATTAATTGCACTGTGCAGAGACTCTCATCTTAGTCTTTCACAGTCTAATGCTCAGGATTCTGATCATACTTTTCTTATGGGGCAATTTCACAATATAAGTTGGGTATGGAGCAGGTTGTCTCCCCACAGCCCTGTGCTCACACATGGCTTCCCCGAGCTGAAATTTAGATGTGACCACAAGTGGATCAAGCAGATGATTCCACTGAAGATTAATCCGTTGAAACAAGAAACAAAGGTTTATCATTTTCCCAAATCAGCAAGCTGATCTATCTCAATGTGCCCATACTGGATTGGGTCCCCTGCAGAAGAGGTGGTGGGCCCACCCTTTTTTGGCAACAGTCAGCCATCACAATGACTTAGTGTGATCTCACTCCTCTGGTTAATGGCTTCCTTTGAAGAGGCAAGAAACTGAGGTTCCTTCCCACTTGCTGTGGATTTCCCAGGGAGGCTGGCGTCCACATTCCCATTTTACTGAAATTACCAGCAAGAGCCCTGTTGCTGCCAACAGGAGAGGATTTGAGTTCTCAGACAGCATTTTGTATAACAAAATGGAAGAAGCAACTGATCTTTGTCCCTCGGAGTGTGAAACAGAGGAGAGTGAGGTGTGACAGAAGCAACTACAAACTAAACACAGTTTTAAAAATAGCCTATGAAATTGCTGGGATTTCACCTTGATATGATGGGATTTTTGAGAGTGGCCCTGCTGAAATTAATGGAGATTCTCCTTGTATTGAGGGAAATTTGTATTCTGTCAGTTTGCAATCACCCAGATACATTTTCTTTGCTCCATTTTGCCAATTTTAGTTTCCTGTTTGCATTCAAACAAAGATTTCTTTCTCTCTAAACATCGCTTTTACTGCCTTAGGAGCATTGCCAAGCTTGTGCCCTTTTTAATTCTTTGCAGCTAGGCTGGAGCTTTTAATTCATGATATTTAAATAACATTTCAGCTTGATCATTTAACTCTTTCCTATCTCAGCTTACTTCCACATTTAGCTACGTAGTAGATCTTACCTAGACAAGTGTTAAGGCTTGAACCTTGAGCCACGCCCTCATAGCATATTACTTCTATTTGGAAAACGTGCATTTAGCTTTTGGGTTCTGTAAGAACTTGCTCCATGCCAAATGGGAGCAGTGTTTTGAGTTTAATACATTGGAGTGAATTGCATTATATCCTACAGAGATAGGGACATGCAGAAGAAAAACACCACGTGGAAGGGGTTTGAATAAAATTGCTAGTTCAGAGGCTGTGGCTCATACTATGACTATTCAAATGAATGCTCACTACTAAAGGAGCTCCACTTGAAAAACAAGATTGGAAAGAGAAGAAACTGGGCCAAGGAGCACGACTGCTTACAGAGTACTTTGTGACAATAAGACAGAAGCTGTAAAAATTCTTCCTTTTTTTTCTTTTGACTTCACAGAAATTCCTGGGATTACCACGCTTAACTTCAAGTGCACCATACTGGTTGGTGCATTCTTAGTGCTCTTTCCAAGGAGGGAATGTTGTATATCGAAGCTGTGGTCATTTCCTTACCTTTTTTTAGGATTATGTTCTTACTGTCATAACTATCATTTTACTGGTCTGCTGGTATAGGCATCTCAATTCTCATTTAAAAATATCCTGGATGAGAGTATGTGCTGGCCACTACATTGAGAGATCAGGCTTGTCGTTATATAGAGGTAAACTGTGATGTGTAGAGCATTTCTACATAGACTACAGAGCACTCACTGATTGAATGACTTGGGTTTTTTTGGTTGATCAAAGGTTTGTTATGTTCCCACATTCTGCCTGCAATGGATTTGAGAAAAAGAAATATTCAGTCCCCTCCACAACATGGAACTACCAAAGTCTTCAAAGATTTTGTCGGAGGCGGCTGTGCAGAGAGCTCTCTTTTCCTGTGCACAGTCAGATTTTCTCTGTGATGAGGAATTTTCCATTATCTCAACAGCCTCTTTATCTGGACCAAATGAAATTGAGTCAATGTAAAAAGGAGGTATTTTTGAAGTGAGCCATACTTCATTCAGGGTACAAGGATTTAAGTGGGTGCAGAGTTTGCATACCATGTAACAAATCTGTGAACAGGCTGTGATAGTAATACTTGTGGAAGCGTTGGCTTTTTTTAAGGAATCAGCATTTTGGTATTGCATATATTACAGACAATTTGCATTCATTTTGTACACAAATTTGCTACTGCATAGATACAAATTTGAAGCTATTTTGATTTAAAGTGTCAAAAGAAAGCAAATATGACTTCCTGAAAGCGTCTCAGCTTGTTTTTATGTGTGCTAAACCATTTTGCTGTGCTCTTAGTATTAGGAATCACACATCTTACGCCTTACACTATGGAGGTTCTCTGAGTTGCTGGAGTCCTATAGGGTTAGGACTTTTTTCTTCTCATGCTCCTTGTTTACAGAAAGTCATTGCCATCTAATATTAGGAACTCAGCATCCCTGCCAGTTCCTGGGCCGAATTTAAAAATGTTTGTTTTGAAATTGGTCTTTCATTACTGCTCATCTAGTTTACTGTAGACATGAAGCCATGCATAAAATCATCTCGTCGAACTGCTCTGTATTTTAAAAAGATATAATGGCATAATGTGATTTTCTGTTTTCACATTTTTCACATGAACATTTTCCTGAGCTATGTAGAATAAATGGTCTGGGTCTCTCAACTGAGCTGTTCTACTCCCTGCGCTTCCTAAATTTTTGTGTGAAGCCATTCTCTGTAGCTGCATCTTGCAAATCCCTGTTCATTAGGAGGTACATGATCTACTGCCCCTGAGCAAATACTTTATCATCTTCTGTAATGATAAACTCCAGTTTTTTCTGATCATCAGCTTCAAATAGCTTTACATCATGGGTAAAATAGGTATCAGAGATTTTAGAGCTTTTAAAACGAAAGCAGTGTGGTTGCTTAAGATGAAATGAAAAAAGGGAAGATGGAGGAAATGAAGGACAGAACGGCAGGACATAATTTGCTATTAGGTCAGGCTTTTTTCCCCCTTCTTGTCATCAGCTTTCCGGGGCCGAACTCGCTCCAGAGCGACCTTACTCTTGGCTCAAGCGGGAATTCCCGTTGGCTACCGCCGCTTCCCTGCTCGGTGCCTTGCGGGCCGCGCTGGCAGGGCGGCAGGGGGCGCCATTCCCGGCCGGCCCTGNNCCCGGTGGGCTGAGCGGGCACGGACGGACCGCAGTCGGCTGGCGAGAGCCGCCCGGGGTCATCACGGACATGAACTCTTGGCGAAAGACGCCTGTCCCTTTCCTGGCGCGAAATTAGCCCGAGAGCTGCTGAAGCTCCATTTTGCTAAACTCTCCTAATATATATATTTTTCTGAGCTGTGATCTAGCATTATTCCCAGGGGTTCTCCAAGAAAGGAAGTGGAGAATGTTCTTTTCAAAAGCATGAAGTGGGAAAATGTTTAGAACTATTTATAGCTGCACTTAGGCTGTGGAAATCCCAGACATTATAAACTATTTATAGTTTTTTTCTGGGTTGAAAGGGTGAAGTCAGAAATCTTATTGAAAAAGTTGCATATGCTTCTTATCCATCAATTAGATTAAATGAAACTTCTGAGTGGAGGATGGGGCTGGCTGAAACTAAGAGGAATCAAAGATGAAATGGAAACACCAATTCAGAGAAACACACACCCCATGTTGTGGAAACAGGCAGGGCCCTGTGGCACCTGTGGACTTTGCCTAGTGCCAAAGGGTGGTAGGAACACACACAGTCACTCTTTAGCTGCGGCTGCTGACAGCAGGTTAGAGTTTTCCACTGCCACAGGCTTATCCATCCTGGCTGTTAGGGGAATCCCATGCCAGCTGCCAGCATGTTAGAGCTGCTGTCTCTGCCTGCTTTGGTGTGTCAAATCTCTTTATGCTTTAAATCCTTGGGAGTCTGTGCATGAGCCTTTTCTTCAGTGAGCTCACCCAGGCATCAGGAGGCACCAGGTATCATCAGGGGCATTATTTTGTACCTTCTTGCCATGCTGCCTCAGCAGCTCCAGCAGCTGGGATTGCCTTCAGGTAGATGGCAGTGGCCTAAGCTGCAGGGACAGTTCCTTGGGCTGGCTGGGCCCCCCCATCCTCACAGCACCTTGATGACTGACTACATTTCTAAAATAAATAATCAAAAGCTTTTCCTGCTTTTGTCAAAATTGTCTGGACCAAGCCAGAATTTGCTATAAGTGATTAAAGAACACCATAGGAATATCTCTACTGACAGTTGGACACAACCAGCAGATGCAAACTGACTAAAAATGCCCGGTCTAACATGAGAAAAATGCTGAAGTCCAGCTCATTAGAACAGAAATATCATATCAACACTGTTAGTATAACTAAACATTTAAGGGGAAGCTTTTTATACAGTAACCTGCATAATGTCAAACATGAAATCCCAGTCATGTTTGCTTCCCACTGCGGTGCTTCTCTGATGAAGTGTGCAAAACCAATGCTGTCTCTTTAAAACTCCTGAAACCAAACATCATAAAGCATTATTATTAAAAGATAATTTCCTATCATCCAACACTTTTTGGTCTTTCAATAGAGTATTTTTCAATTAGTATCACTGACAAATTGCTTATTTCAAGTATTGAAAGAATATCTTCGTATCTTCAGAAAAACTCACTTCTTTGAATCGTGGGTTTAAATGCCTCATTTCAAAGGAAAGTGTTCTATTATTTTTGCTCTAAGCTATGCTTCTCTTTGGCACTGCCTAATGCTGAAATTTGTGCCAGTGTCTCTAAATCTTGTATTGTTTGCAGTTTGCCATGATTTTAGGGTAAGCAGAGAGCTGCTCTGTGGTGATGCCATTAATCAGGTAGGCAGTAACGTCGTATTTAAAATGGATTTTTGTTTGCTAGTGCTTTTGTCAGTCCTTCCTTTTGGACAAGCATGTGTGGGTGTCTAGATCACCCTACCTTCTGCCTGCAGTATTTGTGAGTAGAAACATGGGGTGTACAAACAAACATGTACAAACTATCTGCTTGTTCTTGTTAACTGACCCTGCTTTCCCCAGCTTGGCTATATTTCTATAACGACCCACAATGGAGTGTATGGAAAGGTTTCTTGGAGCAAAAGGACGTAAGGTATCCTTTTTTACCTTGGAGGTAAGGTATCCTTTTTCCCCCCACCTCCCTCTTCAGGTTTCATAGATGACACTGCAATTAAATGCTGATGTACACACAGAATAACTCCTCCAGGTCAGACCACAGCCTTAACTGTTGAAAGAAGAAAGCCCTAGAGCTCGACTTCGTGCACTCATGCCTTTACTACCCTTCATGGTGTGAAGGGCTGATGATCAAAGCTGAGGTAAAGTTGGTTTGACAAAGTCAAAATCCAATTTAGGAGTGAGTTGAGTTTAGGATCTAATTTGTCACAACTGGCATTTTGATAACTTCATAAATCATTGTGTTAACACTGCCATGATTCTCTTAATGATTCAGCAACATCCTAGAGCAAAAAACCTAAACCAAACCTCCAGGCTTAAAAGGTTGCAGATAAACTTCTGTTTTAATAGACAGACCTACCAGATGGCAGTAATGGAGCAATTTGCAGCCTTATTAGCAGCCACATGTACATTATTCAAGAATTCTCTATGACAATCATGGGTGTTTCTAAAGGATATTTTCAAACTGATTTCTCTTATTGCAGTGTGCCTCCCTTCTTTGAAATCACAAATTCATCAAGAGTTGAGGTTTTTTTCCCTAAAAGACAGAAAAATGTTTTACAGTAAAATATTTTAAAAAACCCCAAACAAAACAAGACGTAAAATAATGTTATCTGTCCATGACCCACCAGACTGTTCTGCAGGAGCAGTGGATGGACAGGGCCTGTGCTGATTCACTTTGAATGTAGCCCTTTCCCCTTATTAAGGAGACCGCAGGCCAGCGATGAAGAACCTCTGACCCTCTGTGATGCAGCAGAAATAAAGTATGGAAATAAAGTTTCTCTTGGAATTTTCTAACTTGCAAAATGTAGCTATCAGTTTTCAGGTATTCTGTTACCTGAATCATGGACAATAATAATGGGTTGGGAGTCATTTGTGAAGAGGCAGATACTAGTACTTTCCTTATGCAGGTCATGAAAAAAGCTCAGCTTTGCAAGTTAAAAACAAACATTGCTTCTAGGTACCCATACTGATATGCTGCAAAAAGAGTTTAAGTGTGTAAATATAGCTGGATTCAGTGGCTCATTGTACAGATTATCTCAATATCAAACCCACAGCGAAGCAGTGTTTTACGTCACTGACTACCAGTAATAGCAATGCAGAAAGAGAGGTGTTGAGTTTAAATGTCAGCCATGACCTGAAGCTCTCAGCATTTTCCCACACTCGATTTGCAACATCCAGTTTTCCTGAGAGACCCCTGTATTTGTACTTTCCTTTAACTTGGGATTGCACATTTGTACACCATTTTTTTCTCTGTGTTGGAAACTGGAAGTCTAGTTCAGGAATATTTAGTCTTACTTGGGAGTAAAATAGCAATTTTCTTAATCAATTGCTGGTTTTACAGGCTCCAGCTACTAAGAAATGAAAAAAAGGTAAGACCACTGATATGAGTAAATTGTATATGTTACAACGAAACAGAGCTCTTGTTCCTACTTTGAAAAAGCAAAGATTTTCGTATCTCAGTAACTGAAGTCAGTTCTGTCAAAAATGCAAAAACAAAAAGTTATCAAGTTGAGATAAAATATGGTTATGTATTGATAAATTCACACTCTAAAACTATTCTTCGATTAATTGGAAAGAATTCTGGTATTATTTTAGATATAAATAGTAGTATTAATCAGCAGCTGCCATTAGCTACTAAGAAAATGGCTCCAGGGTTGAAAAAAAAAGAGTGTAATTATTTCAAGTACCTAGCTGTTACAGAAATGTATAATTAACAAAGAAGGAGACAGGAAAACTTTCTAAAGCTTATTCATTAGGGATGAGTTACCACAATCTGTAGCACTGAGTCCGAGCACTTGGCAGGAGAGGCTTAGCTACAAGGAACACACTTCCAGTGAACACCAACAAATGAAAAAGACACTCAATAGTGATTTCTCAGCCAGATGCTTCTTGGTTGTGTTGCAGGACTGCCCAGTGCCTAGCCTACTTCTGCCTGAGCCTGTGTGCTGTGGAATAGCTCACACTGGGAAAGGTTGGGTAGCGCCTGTGAAAAGCTGTTTCTCCAATCATCCACCAAAGAACAGCATTGCTGGAGGGGCCATGGCATGCTACTGGCAGGCTGCTGTTTGCATCTCAGTGCGTGAGAGCAGTATACCATTTTCAGCTTTCCCTGGAACAGCAGCACAGATCTCTTTCTGAATACAGACACGGAGAGGGTTGGCAACCGTACTGGGAGACTTTTAAGAGAGCAAGCTCTCCTACGCACTGCATGCCACAAAGAAATGGCATCTGTGCCAGGAAAGTAGGCAGAGCTGACCACTTTGCTACTCATTTCCTATGGTTATGTACTCATTTCATAGCCTGGTCCGTGAAGAGAGACAGGTTTGTGCTATTGATATTGGAAGGCATGGTCTTTCAGCAGTGTAGGGAGAACATAAAAAACAGGAAGACACCCCCTACTTGGTGCAGTAATGGTGGGACCACAAAGTTGGATTGCTAGGATTATTTGGATGAAGACTTCCACCTCCAGGGTTGAAAAGATGATGGTTAATTAGGTTGGATAGTCTTAAGATTGAGCCTACACTATTTCAGGTTGTGACTGTGACAGTCACAACTGAAGCTACAGCAGACTTAGGTGTCATTAGTTTCCTTGAACTGTCACAGCCACAGATGCAACACACATCTTGTCTGCTGCCCTGACCAGAGTTAGTGGGTCATCGTCAGGATGTTGTCCCTCTGCAATACTGCAAACCACTGTTGCTCATCATACTCATCACTTCCAGATAGCTTTGGAAGGTGCATTGTACCTTGTACTGCTGCCTGGCAGCAAAAAGGCCAGGAAGCACCTAGAATTGGTGCCATCAAGGTTGAAGGAGTTAGCACACCATTCAGCAAGATTCTCTAGCCTCTAACAATTCCTACTTCCGTTGTTTTTAAATCCATATAAACTTTTAGCATCCACTAAGTTTCACAGCTTGATTCTGTGTGGTTTGAAGAGTAACACTGCCCTCTCAGCCGTCTCTTTTGAAGGCAGGAGATTCCCCAGTTTATGCAATCGTTTCTCATACATAAGACACTTTGTAGGTATGACTTTGCTGCCCCTCTCTGAATCTTCTCAAATGTCCTGTATCTGTGTCTAAGTGTGACTAAGTGGAAAGTAATTACAACCTGCTTTCTATCAAAAGATATTCTCCTCTAAATTTGTCTCAAACTGGAACAATCCGTTTAGACACAGAGAGAACAGAACTGAATACCTGTGTGCTTGGAAATGCAAACGAAGATGCTGCCAGTTGGCAGGAGGCAAAGAACCTTTCTTGAATTCAATGGGCAGTCAACTTTCGGATTATTTAGGCCTTCAGCTCTCTGATTTAGGCATGAGACAAAGCTTCCCAAGATACAAACCTCTCTTCATTAATGATATAATCTCCTGGAAAACTTCAGTTGGATATTCAGACAATCTTTAGTAGGAGTCTTCATGCTTCTCAACTTCCTATCTTTGTGCCTACTTACATGTTTAACTCATGCTCTAAATTGCATAGATAGCAAATTTAGTGGTATGAGTAACCCTCATAAAGGTATACAGAGAACTGAAGACCTGGGTACAAAGTTCTTGTTAGCCTGGGCAGATCCAGGCTCAGATCTCCCATGAGCTTCTGTAGCTTCACAGTTTGTGTGTGGCTAGCCACTGTTGTTCAAGATACGCAAAAGATTCCAAATCTTTGGGAAGGCAGAGGAGATCTGATTCTGCAAGGAGGGGCTGTGATACTGTGCATGACAGTACTGCTTAGAGACTACGGGTTTCTGTCTCTAACACAACATTCCTAAAATGTAACACATACGAAACATCACTACTAACATCAGGGAAAAAGAAAAGACAAGAAAGCACAGAAGAAGAGGCTGGATAAAATCAGGACAAAGTGAATCTCAAGTTCCATAACTTCAAATTCTTTTATTTGCATCTATGCCCTTTAATAGCTTCTGTATGGGTCATCAAAATATGTTCAATATCCCTGCACTTAAGAAGGACATTCTTCTCTTCATCAAGTAGAATACTGACTGTAGCTGGGAATAAAATAACAGTGTTGATTCCCAGACTGGAGAACTCTGCTTTTAGCGTCAATTTTTTATTCAAGCCTGTGTTGCCTGGGCAATGTCAGGGAAAATATAAATTCTCTTCTGTAGGAGGAAATGCTCTTCCTCCAACTTCTAAAATGCTTATCTTTGTGTACAGCTGAAATATGATGAAGCATGTGTCCAAAAAAGTGTATTCCCAAGTCAGCATTTCAAGTGGGTGTGAATTTCAAGTTATTCAGAAATATTCAGTCATCAGTGGGGGGCAGGAGGAGCACCAGATTTCTTTAAAAGCACATTAAAAGTGGCAAAGGGATCAGTCAGGCTCTTCAAAGAGGTCAAGTATCTGCAAGCTTATAGCAGGGTTCCCAAGTGTCTTGATTTTCATATGAATTGACACATTAGGCTGTAATCAGAGCAGGTCCATATTTGTTCATTCCTTGAACTAAAACCTTTGCCCTCCCCACAGCTGTTAAGATCAAAAATCCTGGGTTTGCTCAACTTAGTATTTAAAAAGTATAATGTGGAATTTTGGACATTGGTTTAGTTTTATCCACAATGTGTTGCACAGAACATTGGAAGTCATAACATTTTCTGTACTGCATGCGTAAAATTCATCTTGGATTTAGGCTTATCTCTAGATCCATGGGACTACTTACTTAGGAAACTTGCCCTGAGCAAACTTCAGTTTGAGTGAATGAGCTGGAATGCTGTACTCCAGAGCAGAAAATCTGGAAAATGTTTCTTCTTTACCTCTCCCCATACTTGCATCCAAGTCAACAACTAAAAATGTAATTTTGAGATGAGATCATCTCTCTAACAGTTCTCAATCGTAAAGCTGTCTCCTTCTGCGATTTTTAAAGTATATTTCTTTAATTATTAAAAGTTTTGAAAAAGTAGGGTCTTAAGAGAGATCTATTTTAGACTGCAAAACATAACCACTTGCAGAAAAGTTTCCAAGTTTCAGCTGCCATTACTGTCACATGCATATGTCACATCAATAATATTGATGGTGGTGAAACCACCCCCCTCTGCACACTACTTCCTAAAGACCTGGTTTTCTCTCTTAAAAGCCCTGACTGTATAGCTCCATAAAACATCATGAAGAAGGAAAAAACAAACCCCAGGCAAACCCTAAACCTGCCTGGACTGGTAGTACCAATCCTTTTACCACCTCACATATAGCCGCACCTTTTTTTCTTTTTTAAAATCTCTAAGAGCAATGTAAACAACATTATGGGCATTGATAAAACCCCTCGGAAAATAAATACCCCGTGGCAGTTCTGTCTCTAGTGATAGCTCAGGTGCCTTCCAGACAACAGAAGCTACAAGACAAACAACAAAAGCTGGCACGGAAAAGGTCACAGGAAGGTTCAGCTGGTGTGAGCTCAAGGTTCCCGGGGTGAGGAAGGTGTGGACGTGTTGGCAGGCTGGGAGGGCTGTGCCTCCAGTGCTGTGCCACAAATCACTCTCTGAAGGATGCTAACTCTGGCAGTCCAAGGAAACGTGCAGTCCTGCATCACACCTGGCTGCTACTTGTCAACACCTCGGTCCTGCACAGGAGTCTGAGCCACTCCTAGATGCTTAGAGGTTGTTTCATATCTGTATCAACAGAAGTAAATCTGTGCTTTGTGAGGTCCCACCAAAAGGTCTCAGCAGACACCTGTGCTGATAAACACAACTGTGGTTATTTTTTGACCACTGGCACTTTTTAACCACCCCATTATCAGCTGCTGCATGATGCTGTAGTACAGGTGATTCACTTCCAGAGCCTGCTGTTTGGTCCTATCATGCAAAGAGCTAATTCTGAAATAAAGCAATACAAGGAGATCAGAAATAAGACTGATTATTTCAACAGGACTACAGCCATTTGGTTTTATTTTATGAGAGCTGTCATTAAAGATGACTGCTGGCACTGACACAGACTTGTTAATGCTTTTCAGTTTTCAGTGTGAGCAAATATTTAATTTTTTTGTTGTTGTGTGTTTCTTTGGTGGGAAAAAACTAGATTTCTAGTTTTCTAGATGTTGTTCCTGGTATACCTCAGCTTTAAGCTTTATAAGTCTTAGAACCACACAGCCACAGTTCCTGCTTAGAAAGACTAATTTAAAGCACCTTTGCCTCACAGTCCCTAAGGTTTCACCAAGAAAGTGAGTGTGTGTGCTGGCAGCTTCCTAGCACTGAATGTGCTGATAACACTTAAGCACATAATGTGGTTGTGCCTAAATTACATTCTGTACAGATGAATTAATATAACACAAGTTTATTTTAGTGGAACTATAAACAGATGATCAAGTGATGCAATAGTTTTTATTAGTTGCTTTTATTTAAAAAGGAACAATCTCCAAAAATTGATTATAGTTGAGTAAGGAAAATATCCAGAAACATAAAACCAGCTCAACAAATCTGTAGTTTATGTTGCCTTTTGCATGAAAGGCTATGGCCCAGGTCGCCATAGCCTTTCATGCAAAAGGCAACAAGTTTAGTAAGTCAATACCAGATGGTTCACATACTGGGATCACTGTGAATATTTAGAGACTTTTTACTCAATTGATATACATACCACAAACGCAGTTACAATTTAAAAGTTATTACAAAAGCAGAGAAAGAGGAAAAAGAGACCTAAGATCCACCCACCTTATGAATTTCTGGAAACCTTGCTTTCAAACACATCCTCAGCCAATCTCACATTATTCTCACAACTGAAACTAAGACTTTTTTTATGGATACATGGTTTGAAGAGGACACCAATTTTGCTGCCATTCTGACACAGCTTAAGCAACACTCTTCAAGGCCATGCCCTCAGTATTTGTGTATTTGCCAATTTGAGTCCCCACTAAATTATGCAAAGTGTGGTAAAAGCTCTTCTTATCTCTGGAAGAGGAAGGATGGGAGGGATATTGGTGATCTGTACACCCAATCGGTACCACCTATAGCACTGATGAAAGTAAAAGGAGTTAAAATGTGCTGGGAGTGTAAACTACATTTACAAATTAGCTCAGCTAATGTGAATCTCAGAAAGGAATAATACTTATTTTAACTTTTGAATATATTTCAGTTTAAACAGGTTCCTAATCAAATTAAGATATCTTAGGAAGATCTTTAATCGTGCTAATGGGATTGAGCTAAAGAGATTTTAGCCAGGGAGCAGAAGCTCTCTGAGAAGGAGACACAGCAGCTAAACTGAGTCATTTTCACAAATGAATGGCAAAAATATTCCTGCAGGATGAAAAAAGTAAAGTTAAGACAACTTCTCCTGNAAAAAAAAGAAATTAAAAAAAAGGAAAAAGAAGAGAGACAAGAGAAATAAATGAAATTAATAAAAATTAAGTAGATTCCTAATAAGGAGAGCTCAGTACCCATTTGCAGAGGAGGAAGCACATTGCTGTGCTGTGGCGGAATGTTCACTGACCACTGCACGTTGTAAAGATCTCAGCACTGACCAACTCAAAACTACTCATGAATCACTGATGCTTCTTGGTGCTGGAGGTACTCTTAGAAAGCAATCAAGAAACAACTGATGCTTCTTGGTGCTGGATGTACTCTTAGAAAGCAACAGTCAGTCAGGGCGGACAGCACTCCTATTGCGTGGAATGTGAGACCAAAATCAGGAATTCAATTTCCTGCTGGCTATATCTGCCTGTCTACTACAAATTTTGCAAGAAGAGCCTAGATAGGGATTTTTATCAACCATATAATTTAAGGTGAATTATCTAATTTGGCAGATTGTTTTATTGGAAATTCTTTCGTTTAGAAAAACAGGATATTAGACTTTTCACTGTCAAATCCCTTACATGTGTGACTAATAAAGACCAACAAGATGATCCAATAATTTACAATTTAAATAGCTGAGACTAATCTTAAGAAGATTTATGAGAAAGCTGATTTGGAGTGCTATATTCCATAAATTAATAGTGACAGATTTTTATGGATAGTACATTTAGGAAATGACTACAAAATAAAACCAGGAGGTTGTTATACTCAAAGTTAAACAGTATAATTAAAACAAATGATTCTGTTATTTACTGGCAACCACATGTTCACATGCCACAACAATATATAAGTATTTGTATTTTAATATATAGTACTTGGCAATTACCTTCTTAATAATGGGGCTCATAAGGTCAAGGGTGAAGAGTGATAATATGTTACCAGTGCTCTGCACTGAATAGGTAAATAGTTTTGATGATAAACAGTACAATTGTAGACAGACATGATAACTAACTTTTGTATCAAACATACCAGAATTGTATCAAACATACTTTTCCTAGATAAGATGTTGTTAAAAATGTGCATATCAGAAACCTAAGCACGGAAAAGACCTCAGTAAATTAGATTTTATAGTTTATATACCAAATCCAGCTATATAGCACTTGAAAATGAGGTCTTAACCTTTTGAGTTACAGGTGCTTAGCATTTCAGAAAATAAAATCAGTTTATTTTTCCACAGAAGAATCATAACTTGGAACTTTTCTGTTAAGAAGTGTATTTAATGTTTTACAGAGCAACTATACAAATGCAATTTGTACCTGAAACAGCTTGTCACCCACAGATACTTCTGAACTTATTTCGAAGAAGAAGATTGTTTAATCCTTGTTTACAGAACTTTTATATTCTAATCTCTTTAAAAGCCCAAGAAGTTAGAATAATACAATAGAATGGCAATGTAAAAAACCCATAAAAATAAATCATTGTACTTTGATTTTTCCGTAATATTAACTCAAAACAATAATTTTTTGTACAGAACTTGCATTTTCTTATGCTGAGGGAACTCTGAGGGGAACACTGAATTTGGAAAGTGTGAGTTGTGAGCTGCCATTAAATTAATAACATTACTCTCCATCATGATGCATTATTTTGATGGTACTTGGAAATCTTTAAAGGAGCTTGTACATTTATAGATAAACAAGTGCTATGCAACATACTTTACATATAAACCTCACTTTGTACCTACTAAAGACAAATCTATAGATTAAAGAGGAATTTAACATGTAAGAAATTTACATACACTTTTCAAACATATCTAAACGATTTCATAGTATGTTCCATTTTCAACAGATTTTAGCATTTGAATGATGTGTTGTCTTAATGCATTTGACTCAGAGTCAGTAACTGTGGTTTCAGCCTAGGTGTAAGGTAGACACATTTTGAGATTCAATTAAAGGCATTGAAATAAAACAATACCTTAACTACACATCTGAGCATAATTACTGAGTTTCACTTACTTTTGAAAACTCAGTTTAGAAGTGCAAGTTTACACCAGCAGGTGTGAGTTGAGCACTATAAGCAACCTTAGCCTTTTACCAAAGAGATGTATTTAGCAATGGTCATGAAGTCGTGGCAACATGGCCTTTCAGGTGTGTGCAGAGGCACTTGGACTAGAGGAGCCAACAGGATTCCTGCACCTGTCCTCGGAGTACAGCTCCTGCTGACTGCACCATCTGACTGACAGATCCATCTCAGGAACACTCACCCACAGAGTGCACATGTTTTAACTGCACAACAACCAAATCAACTTTGCTTAAAGACTAGAAAATATCTTTCCACTTCCTCCCAGTGAATAGTAATTCCCTCAACATTTTGTTCCAAAGGTCTTCAACAAATAAACAAAAGTAAGATGACTTTTATTAGGGAAATACTTTATTTCAAAAACTAAAGATCTCACAAGATAAACACTTGCACAAGTATTAAAAATATAGAAATCGTTCCTCTGTATTTATAAGTATGTAACTTGCATTTTCTTGGGAGCTTCCTTCACAGCTTACTTTTTTGTTGAATCCAAGTTTAGGCACATTTCCTTACAACCATATGGAAGCTCTTGAGTTAGCTCACATCTGAAAAATATAGTTTTCCATAGGACATATTGTATACTGAGTGATTGAATCTAAAATAAATTAAAAAAAACACAGGATTATTTAAAATAAAATGCAGAAGAAACAGATGATAAAGCAACAATGTACTTCAGAGCAGTTTCTGGTACAAAGCAGTTTGGTGGAGCTGAGAACCCAGAGGGAGAAAATAAATGCGAATAGCCAAATGATAACAGTGCAAACACTTACCATTTACTTAAGCTTTAAAAAGGTGCTGCATTATTGACCTATGTGCTTTTTATTCTTGTCAACCTTGAGTGAATTTATTGGGAACTAGTATTAGTAACAGAAAGCAGATAGCTTCAAACCAACTGGATTGCAACAGTGAAGTGTCAAAGATTAGAAAAAACTTCAGATCTGGTTTATTTGATTAAGACAGAGATTTATAGGTAACACTGTTCATACGATTATACATACAGTTGCTGAGAAAGGGGCAGAACTTCAAAGGCCTGTATCATCATTTCATACAGAAATACTTTTTTTCTGAGATTTGATGAGTCATCAAAATGAATTAAAACCCATTAGCTGGAGTATGACCATGCCTCATGAGCAGGACATAGTGATTAGAAATCAGACTGCAAAAGTGAACTGAGAAATCTGTAAATGGCACAAAAAATTCAGAGTCTTTTTTTGTTAGCAGCTGGATATGCAATTCCTTCAGTCCACTGATGGGCTGAAGGTGGCCTCTCCAGCTGCAGGTAGCTCATGAGATCCTTGATGGGATAAGGCAGACTGCCATGAGACCAGTAGAAGAATGGGACACATGAATCGCACACCACTTCAGATCATTACATTTGTCCATCTGGAGCACTACTATAGGAAACTTTTGTGTTTAATTTACTCTTATTTTCAGTCCTGCACAAACCTCTGGTTTCATCATCTGCTCACTTTTTTTTTGCACACTTGCTCTTTAAGTCTTCTTTGAAGCTGGAGAAAGGTACAATAAACAATGCCACCTTCTTACACCTCTCTTGTCAATCTTCACAATTTTATCTTATACTTTAAGTATGACATAAAATGTTCATTTAGATAAGTATTTTTTTCCCTTATGGCTGACTTTTCCTTTCTTTAATGGTATTTTCATTCAGGTTTTAAGTCATGATCTGACACCATTAGAGGTCAAGAGATTAGGACTTGCTTGGCCACTCTCATATAACATCAACTCCTGTAGTATGTTTATTACTAGGGTATGAGCGAGATACTTTCTGGAGGAGTTTGACATAGCATATGAAAAAAATTAAATCTTATTTTTTCTAAATAAGGTCCCTTTTTTGGAAAATACCGTTGCTGAAAACAGTCAGTCAGACTGTGTAGCAAATGAGTCAGAAAAATGATAGACTAAGAACTTCAGGAAACTTTTTGCAAGTGAAATAGAGACGGCAAAAATTGTCTTTCGGATGTGCAATACAGCTTTGAGGACAATTTATCAGAGTGTACCCATCACCATGTTCAGTAGTGCTATGCCAATTTATACCAGTTAAAACTCCATCTAAAGTTGAAATACCTGCTGTTTTAGAAAGCAATTTTCATATACGCATTTGCCCTTAATTTAGTTTGCTCTAAATGAAACCATGATACAAAAGATAAATACAAAAACATTTGGATGATATTTGTTCTAGATAAAATTAAAATGTGAGCATCAGGACCATCATAAAGCAGTCTTATCTGTAACAGAAAGTTCTCGATATAGAGACAACTTTCCTGAAAATCTAGATGTAGCAGTTGGCTCTGTTTTCTTCTCTCCACAACCTCAGTTTAGTCAAATACTTAGGATAATTTTTAATACATATTCTGCAATATTTTATTTAAGTTGAAATTTAGTGTCTTACCTAATACCCATTTTTCTGATAAAGATATTATTTCCTGGTACTTCTTTCCTGGTTTTTTTCCTATACAGATCTTTGCTTGACGTAAGGCTTTACATATTTTCCCTCCTGCCAGCTGTATAAGTTCAATTAGCTTTTTGCAGGGTGGCTGACTGGTAGGAGATACAAACATGACAGGCTGGTTTGAAAAGAGATTCTGCTGGTATTTTCCTGTTGATAGATGACGCTGAAGCCTGCAGATCTGTATTTGAGGAAACAAGAAAATTCATTAACCAATGTATTACATTTCCACTCAAAGTAAGACTATTTGTTTTCCATAATTCACCAAAAAAGAAAAAAGTAAGTATGAACTTTACTTTTTCAGATGTATCAGAAATTCTTGGGAAAATATAAAAAGAATTTGGTCTGTACAATTCCCAAATCACAGTTTGAGATTATTTCATTATAGGTCAGACATTTTAACTATAAAACTTCTTAAAGCACTTGACAGTATTATTTTTCACCATAGTCTTACATTCTTACGTTTATAACACTGTCCATCACAGAAATCTTAAAGGTTATTATAAATAATTATAGTCTTGCAGCACATATACAAACCGTGATAGCCTTTATAATATATAGTGCTTGATGGTTTATATTGGGGAGTTTTACAAATGTATCTAACTCAACAGTTTAAACTACTTTAGGACCTCTTTTCTCCTCCTGTGCTCCACAGATACAAACAACTGTTTGAGCTCAGCTGTATGAAGTTACACAAATGTACCAGTGCTCAGAGCGAAACATTTACTGTAAACCCTTTTGTCTCCACAAAACCAAAACCAGTTCTTTGTGTATGCTGTGCAGTTTGGAACTCTTGATCATTATAATAAAAAACCTGCTTGATCTATATAAGGCACATTTTCTTCTCTGTATATACTTGGCAGAAAAGTGTTCCAGCAATTAAAGCCATCTCCTTTAACTATAATGTGCATAAAAGCAGTGCATACAGCAAGTGTACGCACCATGGTATGCAAAATGGTTTTCATACCAAAATTTAAAAAAAAAGATTGTATTTCTTAGTGTGAGGTTGCCATTGACCTGCCAGTGCAATGTATGTAACAGCTCTGATTTTGTATCGCATGTCAAAGTTTGGAAAATTTATAATGAGACTGAAGTTAATTGAAAGATGAGAACAAAAAGAAATGTTTCATATTATGTAATGCTTGGAATTTTTCATACAGATGACAACATGAGCATGAAGGAAAGATCATTTTGCATATATGTGGTTTATATGAGACATCTGAATATGAAACTGTAGCCAGTGAGAAGGTGTAACTGAAACAGTGGAAGAAATTACCTGTCTTCCTTCAGTCCTGACAGAAACATGCTGTGAAACTATAGGCACTTAAGATTCTAATGTGGTTATGTATGTGCTTGGCAGATGTGCAGCCAAAGTAAGAATCTCCACCTGATTTACAGGGTTTATAAAGCCAAATGGTTCCTTGGCATGTTCACAGTAAACAGTCCAAGTGAGTTGCCACAGCACTTCTGATCAATTAGCTAGAGGAAGATCCTGCAAAGTCTGAAACCCTCGCCTAACAGGAGACTTCACAGCTCAGGGGCTCTGTGTCACTGGCCTCTGCTACTGTGGGACATGTCAATCCCAATGTGAATTTTGAGATCTCCTCCATCAATAAGTAATTCCGCTTTCTCTGATTGTTAATTCCTTGGTTGTTCTGAGAATAAAATTAGGTTGATTCTTTGCTTTATGAATTCCCTTAGTTATAAAGACAGTGACTGCTATGGATGAAGCAGACCACAAAGACTTGATCACAATCCAAGAGATATTCTATATTTTCTATTCCTTTGTGATCTTAGGTTTAAAAGTGGCATGGCACACCTAATCCTGTGTCATGGAAGCCAAATACCTGCTAAATAATTTTGTTGATCACAGGATCATTGCAGAGTTATACTGCTGACTTTGGAGGACCCAAACTTATTGAATATATCCGATGGCCCTTCCTGCACCCATACACCCATTTGCACATGCAGATCTGGTTTTGGACTCAGTGGAGTACTGCCTACCTCTGTCTGAGGAGAATGCTCTTCTAGGAGTACGTGTCTGCTGGGCATCTTGGTGTCATGAAAAACAGAAAATTAATAACTGTACTGTTTTAATGCACGGTGTCAGATTTGGAATTCTCTAGGAGCACGATTTGTGAGACTTAGAGGCCACGATCATGGTCTTAAAAGGGGACTAGGTCAGGAACATAAAGCACTTTGCAATCTGTGATGTATAGAGCAATGTGATTTTGGTATTACTAGGACTGCAATCATTAACCTTAATTAAAAACTGCAATTGTGAAACTATGAAAGGGCTTGCTGTAAGCACTTTCAACAAATTAAAGTATGCCTTATACTGAAAAATAGCAATCTCTTTTTATCAACCTGATAGCAGCCTCATGACAAATGCAATGCCATCTTAGTTGATCTGACACAGAGCTCTTTGGAATTGTTTCTTGGCACAAATCAGATGCAACTGATAGAAAAAATTCCAAAGAGATTATAGTACTAGTTTATCTAAGATTAGATTTAACTAAAAAAGACAGAAGTCCCACTGGGTTTTTCAACTTGAAACTCTAAGATTTTAAAGATAAAAATTATTAGAATTGAGAAAATTTTATCTTGAGGCAGTAGTTTGTGTTAGATAGAAGACACAATATAAATTTTTGTGATCTGCTATTTCATGTATTTTAGGGAATATGATTTAAAAGGACTAATTGTATTCCTGCTTCCTAAAAAAATTCCCCTGAAAGGATTTATTTGCTGCCATTGTAATGAAAACTCATTTATATGATACATAGTCCTATAGAAACAGCTATTGGATGAAATTAATATTAAAGCAAATGTGGTCATAGCTAATAATAAAATCAGGAAACCCAAATTTTAAAGACCTAACAGCACTCACCTCAGCCCAGGTCCAAAATTAGCGTGCTTTCTTTATTCATTCAGTGCATAATAGGAACACCCAGAGATGGGAAATGCTGACATGCCATAGAGTGGGTTTTCCTAAACTCTCTTTACAATTCTTTCTGGGTGCATTACCAGTGCATTTGAGAAGAGGACAGTGTAAGAACACAACACATCCTGGTGGGACCGTCAAAGGAAAGGTTCAACGTGGAATGTCATCTCTGCATTTCCTTTGTCTGGATCACCACCACCACTTCCCCAGTCAGCTGTGCCTGGATTTGCTCAATCACACCAGGTCCACTTACAGGCCACAGAGGCGGGGAAAAATCACAGCATTTACATTCAGAGCTTAGAGGGGAGCCTGGAAGGGTAACTTTGCTTTCTGGCCCACTGGCCTGAAAGTTACACTGCTAGCCAGCTGCTGAAGGACAGCCAGCTGACCACACAGGCTTTGGCGGGGGGATGAGAGGGCACAATCAAACTCTTAACCCCTGAATTGACTCAGCTGCCTTTGCAGCATCAAAGCCTTTGCTGCACTCCAGGGGTGCTCCCAGCCCTTTGAAACCATACCTATTTCATGCAAACTTTTACAAATAAATAAATAATTACTTAGCAGAGACCAAGCCTGGGAAAATATCCGACCCCAAAAGCAACTATTTCCACAAATTGTGTATCTACAAGTCAGTACTTATGGTTACAGTTGTGGCAGTGCCTATTAGACAGCACTGATTTTTCCTTTCTAATGTTATTCTTTAGCAGATGGACACTAAAATGAAGTGTTATAAACTCATCTGTCTAATTTTTTTGGTAAGACTCTAACCATGAACCTCATCCTTTCACTAGTTGGATGAATGGCAGGAAGACACCTTTTATATGCATACATTTCTCATAAATGTAACATTAATTTAGTTGTTTATTTGAACCTAAGTTTTAAATGGAAAAAAATCACTGTTAACAGAAGTAAAACTTAAGAAGAATGTTTGACAAATAAATAAAGCCTTTGCTATAATATAAAAAAACCACAAAAAAATTTCACCAACTATTGTCTGTCCTGTGACTCATTTTCAATCCCCAAGCAAAAAGAGCATATAGTATAAAACCCCCTAAACTTTGTAGTTTTGTCTAGGACTGTATGAAAATAGCTCCTGCTGGGTGAGGTGCCAGAACAAACACAAAACTCCATAAACTCCATAGGAGACAGCTATCAAGTGCCAGAAAGGTATTATCTCTGAATAATACCTGAATTCATGCAATATGTAAGAAAATAATTATTCTGGATGTACTTGGAAATTTTTAAGCACCGAAACTGCTAATTTCCTATCAATGGCCCTCAATTTTCAGTGTCCAACTTCCAGAAAATAGCAAAGCAAGAAATTTCCAGTCTAAATTGCTATCAGAATAATAATAGCTCACAAAAATGAAATGGAGACTATGGTTATGATTTATTAAAATTAATAGAAATTGTATTTGTAGCTTAGAATTGATATGAAGTACTAGCTTCAAAAATATATATAATGTACTCATCTTTAATGATTACATGTCTAAACACTTGTGCATGCACTGCACAATCAATGTATGCATTATTAATCTTCATTCTTAATTTCAATTATTTACTAGAGATGAACAAATCTACAAAAAACTCTTATGATTTATTTGATCATTAATATTTGAGCACTTAATATAGCATTTATGAAATCATGGAAAGCCATAGTTATGTCTTGGTTATTGTTAATTGCAGAAATAATTTATATATTCTATTAAATATAAACAACATAAAATAAAATTGCAGACATTAGTTTTCAGATAGAAGATTGTATATTTTATGGTTTATATATATCCAAAGACTGAGTATTATTTCATTTGAAGTTGATGAGAAATTGCTCATTTTCAGTAAAAGAAAACTGTCTGTTGAAATGTTAAGGATTAGTTCACCACTCTGCAAACACTAAAAGACAAAACCCCCACAAAACTGATGAACACCAAACCCCACAGGCTTTATGCTTTGATGATGTACAAATTTAACAATAAAAGACATATAAGATAGCATATTAACTTAATATAGTTTAGTGGTGTTGCTGGGGAACTATTAAGCGCCAAGATTTTAATATTCATATTATTTCAGTATCGATCAATATACTGTCTAAGTAATGTTTACATTTTCACTTACTATAATTCTTTATGAAGCTCTTGTGAGGAATGAAATCAAAATTGCATCTCTGTCAGGAATCGTTACACTTACATGGTGAAATGCACTTTCGTAAAGTCTGTCATTTAGTAAAAATTTAAAAGAAAAACACATATGTGGAGCCCCACGTACATGGAGAGATCAAGGGCTTACAGCCACAGAAGTGGAGCATCAGCCTGCTTCTGATAGAAAGGGGAGTATTGCAGTGTGCAGACTTCTGAAAGTACAGTTACCCTGCAGTGAGGAATTTGCAGAATCTGCAGGACCCTACAGGGATCAAGGAGGTTTGTGTTAACAATGCAGTACTGATGCAAGACAGAAAAGAAATGCTTTCTTTTTCATCTTTCTAAATATCAGGTTTAATAGGATAAAAGTAACTAAACAAGCAGCAATCTATTTCTCTAGGAAAAACATATGCCATACATTTTGAACTTTAACTAAAAACTCGTAATTTAGTTTCTTTTTTTTTTTTATTTTAGCACTTGGCTGAGTTTTTTTAACATGTTGAGAATACTAAAATTGAAATAATATTCACTAAAAGCTTTAAAAATTACATGGAAATGCTGCACTAGACAAATAAATTTGTGCTCTCTGGTATGAAAAGAGCGTGTTAAGAGCTGGAAGCAACTTCCTTCAACAAACAGTTCCACAAAAAAATAGATCCTCAACTTCGAAGAATCTTGTCTAAGTTAATGGAACACCACACTGAGTCAGGACCCCAGTGGTTCAGGACATACTGCCATACTATTGTCTCAACAGCACCCAGAACCTTATTCCATTCTTTGGTACGACATGCATTTGTTATTGTTAGTGATGTTTTTCATTCGCAGAGCAAAACTCAACTTCATGCAACATTAATGCAACATTCATGCAACATTAATTACAAATATTACAGCTTTATCTCTGACTATTTATTGAAACAATGTTTTCTCACTGGTTATTGATATCCTTTGCCTGAAACAAGCTCCCCCTCTGTCAAGCCTTCAGACAGCCAGAAGTGAGAACATACTTGTTGAATGCTTGATAAGACTACATCAGCACCCCAGCACATGCACACACACAAAGGTTGTGTACAGGCAAACTGGCCATAGGTTTCTGCAGTAGGACATGACTGGTGCTCTGAGCCAGGAGCCAGAACTGGAAGAAGATAGTGTGGAAAATTTGGTCCAGAAAAAAGAAACCTTTAATGTCTGGTCTTGAAAAATAAAAAGGAAAGTAAAAGGAGAAATGGCATACAGTCAAGACTGTATTATCTGGAAAGTTCTTCAAAACAGTTTCTTCCCCTCCTCTGCTACTCCTTCATATAAGAGTTTCCTGGCCAAGGCGAGGGCAAAAGGAAGAACACTTGAATCCAGACAATTTAGCTGATATTGTTTCTTTGTAGTGAGTTTGGCAGACAACAGTGCTTCTCTCAAATCCCACAGACTGATAAGAAAAGTTAATTTCACCAATTTATTCTCTGAAAGACTGAGTCCCAGTGGGAATACTGCATGAAAATGTTTGGCAAATAAATCTACTGTTTGGCGGATATTCAAAATTATACTGGAAGATGTTTGAACCATTTTTTTTTCCGGCATAGCAAATTTTTGTAAGAAAAAATAACAAATTTACTTATTTTTAGTTTAATTTCCTTGTTTTCCAGAGATAAAACTATTTTTAAGACCTACATAATTCAATGTAATCAACTACAGATTAATAAAAAACAAACCAATCAGTCTTTTCCCTTTTGAGAATAACTAGGACTTGCAAATCAAGGAGCTGTATTTCCAACAGATATATATAATTCAAAAACATTCTGATAATATTGTAAGATATGGTCACTTTACTATAACTGTTTGTTTACAACTTCAAAAATATTCAAAAACAAATATATTTGCATTTGGTTTCAACACAAACTAATTATTTTAGAAATTAAAAGAATCCTTTAATTACAAATTAGCTAACGAAGGAAGGACTTTTCAGGACTAGAAATTTAAACCTTTCTTCAGGAATACCTCAAAACTTGTCCTTCCTCCATTCTGTCTTATTTCTAGAGAACTCAGGTGATACCAGGTGGTAAGAATGCAAATTTCAATTGCAAATTTACATTAAAATTCTGCAAACAATTACCAATTATAACTGGGCAGTGTTCTCCTCACCAGAATATCAATAAAACAGCCCTGTTCCATGTCTCATGCCAAAGTAGTGTGAGTGTGGCACAAGCACTTCTGAGCGCTGCACCAGTGGCACACCATGAGGGTTACAGGTACTACGTGTCACAAGTCCCCAAGAATCCCAGTAAAATTCAAATATAGAAATCTTTCACATCCATACACAATCTAGTCCAATGCTTATCTTCTCTCACAGTTAGAAAGTTTCCTCAATGATATAACCTAAATTGCCTCTCATGCATTTTCAGCCCATTATTTCTTGTTCTAGTGCCAAAGGACATGGAGAACAATTTCTTGTTTTCCTCTTTGCAACAACCTTTAAATATTTGAAGACAGTTATCATGTCTCCACTCAGTCTTCTCTAGACTAAACAAACACAGTTCTTTCATTCTTTGCTCTGGGGTCATATTTTGTAGACCTCTGATCGTTTTGTTATTCTCCCCTGGCTTTTTGCCAATGGATCCCACATCTTTCCTGAAGTGCAGTGCCCAAAACTAGACATGGTATTCCAGCTCAGGCCCCACCACTGCTCTCTGCACATCACAGAGAGAAAAAATTTCTTGTTTCTTATGCTTAGCATGCCTGTTAACACATGCTTGTATGCCTGCTTCTTTCACCTGAGTATGACAGAGATTACATATACTGGTTCAGATCCTCTAAAATACCAAGTTGCTCTTGGGGCAGAAATATTGCAGTGTCACTCTGCACGTGATTATTTCTCTGCCTTTGGACTTGTTTTTACTGAACTCCATCATACTTAATTCTGACCACTCCTTCTATCTCTCAAGGTTGTTTTAATTCCAATCTGTTGTAGTTTAGTCCTGGTGGCAGCTAAGCACCACAGAGCTGCTTGCTTCCCCACTCTGCGGGATGTTGGGAGGGAGGAAACTCGCAACGGTGAAAGTGAGAAAACTCATGAGGTGAGATAAAGGCAGTTTAGTAATTAAAGAACTGGCAGAATGAATTTCCAGTTCCACTACTTTAGGTCATCATTAATTAGATTTTACAGCCTGGTAGGTTAGCAAAAGCCTAGACAACAAATACAGTATATGGATGGAATAGTTGTATGTTTTATGCCAATGGTTCCTACATGTGCATGTGTGGCAGACTCATTATGACAAAGAGCTCATGTGAGCATATATCGAACTTCTGTGCAGGAGATCTAAGTGAGCAATGCTGAATCTACCATTTTATATCTGGCATTATTGGTAGGACTCTCCGCTTAACTCAGTTTGTAAATGCATGCAAGTTCATTTGTCTCAAAAACACAAAGGAGGAAGCAAAGTAAGAACAGAAAGTTTCTTTCCTTAATTCAGCTGACAGTTGAACAAAAGCAGTTGAGACCACATACAAACCAAGAAAATCTCAACCTCCAAATAATTTGATTTAGACAACCAACCATGACTTTAAAAGGTATGTACTATATACATGGACCTGCTTTTCCTCACAGCTGACAAAGATCTATTTTTGATGGATCTATCCTCACAGGACCTTTGGCAAAATGATACTTACATTTTTACTGGTCTAGTTTAGTGCAATTTTGAAACTAATCTGTTAGTCATTCCCACTGAGTGTACTTTTAGTTCTCACAATGCAACAGCCATCAGGGCACAGACTGTACTACATTTGGATGGAAAACACTCAGGAGATGGGCTTGGTTCAGGGGAGCAGGCTGGAATGAGCCCAGGGCCTGAAGTGTGTGTGTGGTGCGCTTGGTGCTCTCAGCACTCACTCGCACACTCTGCAGATCCCTTTCCATTCACCTGGATTACAGGCTCCTAGACTCAGGCACCAGGGAGCATGGAGTCACTTCTGGCAGATGTAATGGGGTAGCGATATAGGTATGGCATGCTTCTTTCAAATGGAATTATTAACTACACAAAAATAATGACATCAACTAAATGTAGCCTATCTTTTAAGAGTTGCAACTTGCCCATATTGGTATCTCATAGTTCATTCTCATACAGCAACAAGAAGGAGGAAGGTTAGTTGTATTTTGGCATTTATTCCCTCATATTGCAACCATTTACCCATATTTTACATAAAAGTATCCTCTAGGCTTACTGAACTCTCCCAATCCACATAAGGCAAATTGTTTGTTGTATTTTTGTTTTAAGCAGACCAGTACTTATTGCATGAGACCAGTATGTTATTAATTTCAGCAGAGTAGCTTAAGGAATGAAGTATTAATGAAGTAAATAGCAATGTTTAATCATATGGGAGTAAACACATCTGCATTTTCACAGACTGAAAGAATGTATTTCCAGATAACTATATTTCAGTGATGAAAGACAACACTGAAAGAGAAATTCCACGAGCTAATAACATGCTGCACTTAATGGAAAACAACTTGATACTCCCCATGGTTAAATACTACAAATAATGAAGACACAAGGCATGGAAGCCTAGTATTTGCAGTAAAAAAAAAAAAAATTAAAAATTACAAGCTCATTTCAACTACCTTAGGCTTTTTAGAGATTGAACCATTTTAGACAGTCCAACTTCTTTTTTTAATCAACACAGGATATTGTGGAGTGAGTTTCAAGAATGACATTTGTTTTGCTGGCTTAGGGAAGCGGGGAATCCTTCCATTTGCCTTTAACAGTAAATGATAAATCCAGTGCTGTCAACAGATTTGCTATACCTGGCAATGTGCAGATGAATAATACTTTGATAAAAAAAAGAGTTTTCTATTCCAGTAATAACAAAGCGAGTGATCTTGTTGAAAGGAAAAGCCTGGCAAATGTGAAGGGTTACACAGATGCTCCCAAAAGGCCCATTCCCCAAACAGTTGCATTAAGCCATAATAAAAGTAATCTTAACATTAAAAATAATTGCTAGTTTTATCTTTAAAATATGAAAATGTGAGTCCTTTTGCTGTGTCTCAACAGGCTGAAACGTTTTACATGAAGGCAGAGTGCATTCTTCTCTCTACTCTTCAGTTTTAGCTGAATGCCATTGCAACGCCCAGCAGTAACTCAGTGTGTGCCAAACATGAATATTTTTGAGCGTCATTTGAGTTTGAGAGGCTACAGTAAGTGATGGGAACATAATCGTCTTGGGAATCTACAAATAACTTTAAAAAAGCTCATAAATCTGGCTTTCATGTTTTGGTTTTCAACAGCTTTATGAAATATGTCAGAGCTTGAACACAGTGAGTTAGTTTTCCTTCAAATTTCTGCGGATTGACTTTTCTCAATCTTTTTTGATATGCTGCAGAGAAACAAATAAAAAGGACCTGGCATAAAAATCAGGCATCAGAAAATTAGTTTTTGTTAAAGTTGTTTTCTTATTTTAGGTTTTTTTTTTTGTATCAACAGAGGAAAAACTAAGTCGGGCAGCCTAAAGTATTTCCTCATCAAAAAAACCACAAAATGTTTCTGTTTAGCACACAGTATGTTACAACATACCAGACCAAATATTAATGAAAATGTGATGTATAATTAAAAGATATTTTTTCTTGAATTGTTAAAAAATATGCATAGTAATGACTAAGCACAACAGAAACTGGGAGAGCTGCATTTAGAAGTCCCATGCAAACTTTCTACTTACAGGGAAACGCATGAACTACAATGATAATTAGCAGGGAATGCTTGGTTTTTAAAATATGATCTAAAGGGTCAGTTGAAATTACATCAAAGTTAAACAGAGAGAAGTCATTAAAATTGTCTGAGAATCACAAAACCTATTCCACTCAAAGAGAGTACCTGGCATCACATATGGTGCCACTGCTATGGAATGCTGCTAACTGCAAAACTAGACCTGATCTGGGTTTCTCAGAAACTCCCAAAAGAACTGCTATCATCATTACCTCTGTTCTATAACTTCCCTGAGAAGTACTCCTTGGCAGGAATACTTCTTTATGTATAATAACATCTCCTCTTCACTTAATCTATGTCACAAATTGGAAGATCCCATAGGAAGAATGGAAAGCAGAGACATTTAATCCTCCAGCACTAAAAGTAGCAAGTGGAGTTGCCAGCACATACAGAGCAAAAAAACCCCCAAGGTGTTCAAATATTTGACCAGGTGTTTTTTATCAATTACGTTTTAAAATTACCATTTCTCAAGAAAAGTATTTTGGAGAGGACCACTTTCTTCAGATATGCTAAACAAAAGACATGATTAACAATTTATATTTGATGATTATTTTCATGAACTATTGTACTTTTTAGCATGGCAAAAATATAAGAACTTTGACTATATTGTGACAGCCAGCTGGGACAGTCTTCTGTATAGCTGAGGGAGAAATATTTATGTTGTGAATACAGAGTAAATTTAAAGCTATGAAAGTTGGTAAGATAACAGCTGAGTACCTGACACTAAATTTATTCTCTTTGCTCTTCTTATTTGTCAAGTTAAGGACAAGCATTTGAAAAGGATTTGTTTTAATAAAGTGAAAAAATGAATTCACACACCGCAGTGGTAAGTTGTGCATGGTAACAAATGATGCTTTTCTAAAAATAACTGATTCCAGTATCTGTTTAAGGAATTGATGCTTACCAACTTGTGAGCTAATATACCAAACACATTTACAGCAAATTATCACACTGTTTTCTTCTCAAGAGTCTACAGGAGGCAGAGCAGACACTGTGTCAGTAGCCTGATCAAATGTTGGAGGAAAACAGAAGTCTAACATGCTGTTGCTGTGAGTAAGAAGTTTGAAACATAAGCCTTATTTAGACTATAATCTTATTCCTGATTAGGATTTCAGATGCATTTGGGATTTCAATACGTATTAAAATTTCCACTTTTTTTCTTTTTTATCACTTATTTCTAATTTAACTTTATTTTAGTGACAAAGATAATTTCACTTCTTTGAGAATTGCATTTGGTCTTGCAGGAACTGTCTTAATGAAGATAAAATAGAAGGGTTTTTTTATCTATTTATAGATAAAACAAAGATCTATAGTATTTTATTTATCTAAAAGTATTTCTAAAGGTGAAGTTATTGAAGTGCAAGTCTGAAGTGGGAATCTAAAATCAATTCACAGGAGGTCCACTTGTTTACTGAAAATGTAATGGTGGTCTTCTAAAAAACATTTTTTTTTCTTTCTTTCTTTTTTTTTTTTTTTTTTAAATAGAAATATTCTTGTAAATTCCATCTGGAATTTGGGTTTGTTTTAAATTTGAGCTTGCCAGTTATGACGCAGTTAAATGCAGAGAACTAGGCAGACTTATTATGGTAGTGGACTTTCAGTGACTTCTCATGCTAGCTGGGCAAAGTTTGTAGGGTCAAACTCCTGACCCTGTCCTCCTTTCTGAGTTCCTTTCCTATATTCCTGCTGTTCTTCATCTAAGAATGGTGCAGGATCAAGTGTCTACTATTTTCTAGTCTATCTGGATTTTACTGAAGTGCTCCAGCTTTAGTGATAGCAGAAAGCCTTTTCAAGAGGCTGTCATTGCATATACAAGCAGTTCCAATTTGAAAACCAGAGGATACTCAGCAAGTACTGTACATAAAATATGAGCAACTGGGAGTTGATCTTAAACACAAGATAAATACTCTGAAGCACAGAAACAGTCACAGTCTTCAAGCAAAACTACTAGTTATTCTCTAGTCACACATCTGGATATCTTAGATAAAATACAAATGCTCAATAACAACTCTCCTGCAAATTAGTTTTCTACTAAATGTATGTAAATAAATATTTATCGTATCTGGCTCTGTCCCAATCCAGAATTCCCATGAAAATCCATGGGAATAAAGTGGGTGTATCAGGAATACAGCTGTAATCCTTTTAACAATGCAAACTCTCATGATGTAACAGAAGGTACTCTTTGTTTGCACACATAATATACTAAAGTATATACATGACTGAAAGAACGAGGAAAAGAAACTAATCTAGCTAGTCCTGCATAAAGGAAGAAGTTTAAAAATGTCTTGCCCACTCACTGGATCATGTGTGTATTTTTATGTAAAAATTCTATTAGGTTTAAAATTGAGGAGCTAATATGGTAGTTCCAATGCTACCTGTGGAATTTTTTCTCAAAATGACATTATTGATTAAAGTGTAATGGATTTGTCCTTATGCTGTGGACTGATACTGGGAGAGCTATAAAGTCACCATTGAACAGACTGTTAATGGAAGCAAGAACTCACTGCACAAGACTGGAATACTCCTGGGGTTAAACAGAGAAACAGTAATGGTGTGATTTGGAGGGAATTCAATAAATCCTTCTTATTAAGAAAAGGTCAGTGTCATACAGACTTTGAAGGAAGAGGAAAGCTAAGTCTTCTCCCGAGAAGATACACGCATAAACTCCAAATTGGTTTTTAATGATTCCACAGCTAAACAAAACTACATGGTATTGTCATGCTCTTCTCTGCTACATAACAGACCTCTTATTACAAACAAATATGACAATTAAAAATTAAATAATCCCATACCAAACTTAAAGCAGTAGTTTTAACAATTACAATCTTATCATAGCTGATCACTTCTCCAGTTCGAAGTAAAGCTGAAATCAGGTATGAGAAGACTAAAGAAGGAAAAATAAATATACTTTGACTAGTCAAGTTTTATATTATTTCATAAATAAAAGCAATACATCAGGTTTCTTGTATGCTCATTAAAAGCTGAATGTATTCACTGAGACACTCTCTAGTCATGCCAGCATGATACAGTCACAAAGCATGCACATTAGGGTGACAGCTAAAAAGCAACAGAGAGCTTTGCACATAATCTAAAACTAAATCTGTATGTAATTTCCTTCCCTTTGTTAATTGAAGATTAAAAACTAAATCAAGGGGAAGCCTTCTATGAGGCTACTTCCAACAACAGATGACTCAACTAGCACCTGAGAATTTGTTGTGCTTATGTGTACTGAGGTTCTGAACTTCCTGTTTCAATAAAATACCAAACAAGTTGTGTTTCCTTTACAAATAAGCTATTACATCAAACCCTGTTCCTATAATTTCAGTTTTTGTCCACATTCCAACATTTTCTTTGGCAAATGTAGAAACATTCTAATTAAAGAGAAGAGAAAAACAAGCATCATTCATCATGGTAAGAATGAATGCTCAAGAGAGCATCCTTACTGGTTACTTGTTCATTCAGTTTAATTTGGCTTTTTAAGTGCTCTTAATTATGGCATGCAGTTCTCTGAGATAAAACATGGGTAACAGGGTTTCCACTAATAGTGTCTTGTGAAAGCTATTAAAGGTAATAATTCCTCTAATGCCATACAAATGTAATACCACCTGTGTAAAGTAATTAAAAATATTTTTAGAGCACCATAATACTTGAAATACACTATTCTTTAACATATCATTTGAAAATTTTTAAAGTGGAAATGTTCCTATGTTTTCCTCAGCATGATCTATAAGATAAGAGCAATAAGAATACTTTCCAATGTCCCCTTTCCTAATTTTCACAGTTTTTGTTAATGTTAGATTCCAGATGAAAGACCTCTGTCTACTTCATTTGCAATTACCCAGGAGAAAGACAAATTCCCATGAAAAGGTAAATACCAGACCTGCAAACACAGCATAATGTAGTTGTCTGCTTAGGTACAATACAGCCTATGTATTACAACATATTTGGTTTCTTTCCTAAATTTATTTAACCACAGAACTGGAAGTGCTGATTCAGCAAGGCAGAAACTCTAACTTAAAAGGACACTATAACAGGAGCTACAGTTAATCAAACAAATGTCATTTTGGGTAAGCCCATGTGCACATTGTATCTTTGTGGAGAGCACAGCTTCTTTGTCTTTTAAACCAAAGGCTTCCAGGAAATGAAGTTAAAAGCCCAGTCAGCTGCTCAGGGTTGTGTTCCAGACAAATCTGGAACGCAGTAGAAAAAAACCCCACTGTAGATGGTTAAAGCCAACAGAGGATGCCGAAAACTTCTGATAAAAGAAATAACCACTACGATGTCTGCAATACCCTCCAAAGGCAGCATGAAAATAGAAATAGCGAAGTTAATCCTGGAAAACCCTATATTTGAGAAATGATCTCATCAAAAAGGAGAATGAATTGGCAGTGTTGTTGAGGAAAAGCCAGCAGCCCTAGAGCAGGGGTGAGATGCTCTAGGGGAAAGCACACAACAGGAGATTGGATGGCAGTGTGCACTCACAGCCCAGAGAGCCAACAATGTCCTGGGCTGCATCCAAAGCAGTGTGACCAGCAGGGCAAGGGATGTGATTCTCCTCCTCTGCTCTGCCCTCTTGAGACCCCACCTGGAGTGCGGCATCCAGCTCTGGGGTCCTCAGCATAAGAAGGGCACGGAACTCTTGGAGCAAGTCCAGAGGAGGTCACAAAGGCGACCAGAGGGCTGGAGCACCACTCCTATGAAGACAAGCTGAGAGAGTTGGGATTGTTCAGCCTGGGAGAAGAGAAGGCTCCTGGGAGACCATAGAACAGTACTTTATGGGGGCTGCAAGAGACCTGGAGAGAGACTTTGTACAAAGGCATGTAGTGACAGAACAAGTGGAATGGCCTTAAGATGAAGGAGGGTAGGTTTAGATTAGATACTAGGAAGGAATTCTTTACTGTGACGGTGGTGAGGAACGGGAACACCTTGCCCAAAGTTGTGGATGCTCCATCCCTGGAAGTGTCCAAGGCCAGATTGGAAGGGGCTTTGAGCAACCTGGTCTGGTGGAAGGAGGTGTCCTTGTCCAAGGTGGAGGGGGTTGCAGTGTGATGATCTTTAAGGCCTCTTCCAACCCAAACCATTTTGTGATTCTATGAACCTCCAGAAAAAAAAAACCCAAACAAATCCCAAACGAAACCCAAAAGCCAACAAACAAACCTGAAGCAAAAAACCCAAGAAAAAATGTTGTCTGCTTTTAATATCAGATGAACCATTATGTGTCCTTCAGCATCTCCTAAGCAGCAACTGGCCCAATCCACATCACACAGAGAATAATGGGATCACACTGTGGTACTGCTTCAAGAAGCATATCTTTTGTTTCATAAGTATAAGCTTAGCCAGACCAAAAACTCAATGGGGTGGGACAAACAGATCTTTCAATTATTTATGCCATTCCTATTTTATAGTTTCTCTTCTAAGCCTCAATTGACTAAACTATATAGTTCCACATATAGTGCAAAGCTCCTTAATTAACGTCATAGTTATCTACCTCCTTCATGTTAGACTAAACACAGAACTTCAATAGTAGTCCTCAATAAAATCTGTAGAGTTTGGCTGTGCTTTGGTTTGAAACTGCAGCTGTTGCAAGATGCTTACAAATGTACCTTGATTCAGGCAGGAATCTCTGAGGCTAGGCAAAACTTTTGGTAGTTCACTAAAGTTTTCGGACAAGTTTTGCAGTTTTACCATGGTAGTGAAGACCCCTTTAAACTGATTCTTAAACGTGTATTTCCTTTGATTTTAGGAAGTTAGTAGTAAACAGAATTTTTACACTTTTCCCCTGGATTGTCCAAAACATATTAGTTTAAAAGTTTTAATAGTTACTGTTAAAACAGCCAAGAAAATTCCATCCCATTCAGACTACCCATAAAATTCCTGTCCCTCAGGCAAACATACTGCTGTTAGACTTGTCTCTCTATAGCAGACTTAAAAGTAGGCATGACATGCAGCAAAGACTATTGAAGGTGACCAGAATCAGGCTGCCTCATCTCCACAGGTAAAAGTCTCTCATGTGAACCACTGCCAGAGTTTTCTGCTTGAAATGAATTTGATAAAGCCTCCAGGCCACAAATAAATCTGGTAGAATGAAATATGGGTAAAGTGTGACCTTTCAGCCAGATTGGGAGAAAAAAAGAAAAGACAGAAATATTCTTCTGAAGATCAAAAGGTCCCTGGTGCAGACACTATCCTTTGTTCTGGATTTGCACAATGCATTAAATGCAAAATCTGGTTTTAGGTTCAGTGGAAAATAATGAAGAAATACTACCTTTGTAATGGTAATATACTGACTAGCAAAGCGAGGCTTTTTTTCACTGCAGCCTCTGGGACCAACTTCAGGCAAATACTAAATAATACTTTTCAAAAATTATTAATTTAGACCATCTTTTTAATACTTCTGATAAATAACTTCAATACACAAGACATAAATCATTGTAAGAAAAACATGACAGTGGAACTTCTTGCCTTTGAAAAAACCTCCAAGGTCTACAACAGAATCTCATCAACACATAATAAATCACAAAACAGTAAGAACAAGTACAGAAGTACGTTCGTATACAAAAACATATACTCACAAGCACAATAAGTCAAAATCATTGCAAAGTAAATCAACTGATGATGGAACTTAGTTCAACAAGTGTCTTATGGATTGAATGTTTTTGGTGTTTGTGTGGTTGGAGCAAAGGTATGGAAGTTAGGAATCAAAGCAGCCTATTAAAATGCTTTTATCAGGGAAACTTAAGAGTAGCAGGACAAAATCTGGCACATATCCATGGAGTATTTTCTTCATATTAGCTGTGAATTACTTCAGCCTCAATTTTGGAGGACAGAATTCTGCAGTTAAGACTATACCTTTGACACACTTATAAAAGTGCTTGAGAAGACAAGCTATATCAGCTAAAATGTGATAAACTGTAATGCTCTCAGGAGATGTAACTGAGAAATACATTCAGAAAAATATCAGGTCTGTAGCCGATGATCCTACCCTGTAGAGACATTGTCATGGACTTCAGTTTCCAAGAACATGAACAGAGTTGCAGTACAACCTTTTGCTTATGACTAAATAAAGAAACAGCAAGGAATTAATTAAAAATAATGGAACTTTAATTAAATAAATAAGATTCACTTTTACTGGAACCATTGCATGACACTGTGTTTGGAGGGAGTCAGATTTGTAACAAATTTTATTGCCTGGATATAGTGTACTACAATTATAATAAACAAAAGCTAACAAGAGCATCTCAACAGCTGTCTCAACTAAAACTGCCAGACCAGAAATTTTCCCTTCCCAACATAGCTATAAAGGGTCCCCACAAAGTTCCACCATATTTTGGCTTCTTCAGCTGTTCCATCTAGAACTACTGTTAAATAAATGATAATATAATGATAAGAGCCCATAATTCAATGCTTTTTTCCTCTTATAAAACAATTTCTTGATACACACATTCTTCTATGCTACATAGAAGTAGTTCTCTACAATTTCACCTTTTAAATAAATGGAATGTATTTTGGACAGATAGCATTTTAACTACTACAGATAAACACTGCATATAACCCTGCTTTACTGTTATGCAATAAAATATACATAAACAAATAAAATACACATAAGCGATTTCCTTCTACCATAACAAGTGTGAGGATCAAGTAAGACAAAGCAGGATTTCTGAAGCTTTAGCTATATAACCCCTGTGGATCTCCAACGGCATAACCAACAAAAAAGCATTATATGCAGCAGCCAGGAGGTTTTCTAGCATATTCTGGTCTCATGAAACTCTCATTCTTCCATTTTGTTCATATATGGAAGACAGAACGCTACCTTTTCTGTCACTACCATCCATACACGCAGGAGGTTTCACTCATAAAATACTGAACAAGTACAGAGAAACCTTTTTTATTGAAGGATAAAGGTATTTAGATGGCAGTGACTAAAACAACCATGATATTTCGAGGCATTAGGATAATATACATTACTTACCCTAGGAAAAGAATATTAAATCTAAAAGCTGATTATTAGCATAAAGCACTTCTGCAAAGTGTACGTGACCGTTTGCCAGTGAGCCTGTAATGAATCATGCAGGCAAACACAATCACAGTGCAACATCACCAGAAGAGAAAAGACAAAGGCACATAAACTTAACAATTTTTTTTCTACTTGGAAAAAAGATCAAAGTAAAACTTTGATTGTGTTTTTAAATGATAACGCAGTTTCCCCAAGTGCTGATTTTCTAGAAGTGCAAGGTTAGAGTTTAGACGATAATGTAAAAGCATTTGTGATGCACTTGTAATGTGTTACAATTGCAGTAAAGCAGTAATTTACCAAATCTTCATCAATAGAACAATATAAGCCTCTGTTCTTCCTAACAATTAATATTGGTACAAAGATGACTGGGCCCAGCTCTGTTCTTATTAACCTGTTTACTAGTTTCAGCTTTCTTACTGCAAGCTCTACTTTCTCTTCTTGTACTTTGTTATCACAATATTTCCCTTTTAAACACATACTAGTGTTTCTTTTCATTTAAGAATCACGTCCTTTCAAGAAACTCAGAAAACAACCCAAAAAGCAAGCAAACAAAAACTGCATTTTTGGTTTATGAAATGTATGTTGTGTTTATGTGCAGAGAAAATTCTGGGCTGGAACGAGCTGTCCTATCAACACTGAAGACCTTCTTTTAGCAAAAAAATTATATTCACTCATTTTTCATTTCCATGTTGGTCCAAACTAGTCAAACACAGAGGGGAAACTTGGTAGTATACATCACAATTACAAGCAAAGTAACCAGTGAAAAGTTTTTGTGACCAAAGTACCAAGGCAGCAAGATCCTATTAGTGAGATATATGAGGCCATCGTACTATTAGCAAGGACTACAGAGTGGTAAAAAGGAATTATAGAACTGATTTTAATCCTGGAAAATTAGCAATGTAGATAATACAGGTGTCTTTTTAGAGGCTAATTGGGGTGTTAAAAGTTATTTGTAAATCATTGCAGAACATAATCATGTATTCAAGTGCACAGATAAAGCACATCAGACAGAGAAGCCACAGAACTAAGTGGGTGTTCTTCCCAAAATGGGCTCCTGAGCAATAATCAGATGCATTCATAAAGTCCAACAGGTTTCTAAAACAGCTTTATCTTAGCTATTTTGTCTGAGTATGCTCTGTGTATCTGAGTATACTACATCTTTAAAAACAACTTTTGGATAAAAATGGCCTTTTGACTCAGCACATCTTTGTAAACTAACATTTAAAGGACCTATTCTACAAAAAACGATGCTACATCTTCCTCCTTCCAGTTTGAGCCAATTTTCCCTGGTATGGAAGCAGGATGTACTTCAAGTTCTCATGTCTTCACTGGTAATAAAGGATAAAATTAGTGCCAGGCTCAACAATCTGTCTTTATAAAATAAAAATAGTAATTTACATTCGCATCCTGAATATGTAAAATTTCCTTTCTTTCTTGTCTGTAGCAATGTATCACATACAGGGATTAATCCAAGTTTCACAGATGTAACACAGACAAAGCAACAGCAGTGGAGTACTAGAGTATTAGAGAAGCAGCATATAACTTGCAGAAAGTGATAGCCTGGTAGGATCTTTTTTAACTTAGGGTCTAAGGTGAGACAATGTGTAAGTGATTTATGCCATCTCTTGTACTACAGTTAATTACTAATACTGAAAGCATGATAAATGAAAGTAAATATTCACAGGTTCTTTCCATTAGACTTGGAGTTGAAGCGCTTAAAAAATCCTCCACGTGCATTAACCTGAACATTATAAGAGTTCTACCTGCAGCCACAATAAGTTTTAGCAAGTGAAACCTGTATGTGGATTGTATTGCAGACAGGACACCCAATTCCAGTTTAATTTGAAGTTTTTTACAGCATCTAAGGTGTTGAGAGGACTTGCTTCTCATTAGGTATAATAAACACACACACATCAATAAAAAGGAGTTGAACCGTATTAGAAGTATAAATACAACAAAACAACATCTTGAAAGCAATGCCAAATATGTCAACGTTATCAGTATTTACTTTCACATTCTGGAAATGTGAAAGGAAGGTCTTACAATGGGACTTTAAAATTTACAATTCTGGGATGGCTAACTGAACTATACAGAAACCAGATTTCAAAATCATGCTAAAACCCACAGTTTTTATTTGTTTGCCGCCTTCTATTGCCATTTTGAAAAAGGAACATTTTCATGCTTCTGTAACCATGAGGAATCAAATTATTTCTCCTAAATTTAAGCTATCATTTATTTCTTAATCGAATTAGTTCACCATCTAGGACATAACAGACCAAAAGGACAGAATAACATAATCACTGGCAACACCCAAAAACAAGGTAAGATTTTACCTTCACCCCAAAACTCCTGAGAGAATTTGTAACAGCTGCAGTTTACATTTCAAAAACAATCTAAACTACTCATGCACATAACATATTAAAACACTCTTAGGCTTTTCCAAGATCATAGATCAGAAAAACATTCTCACCTGAAGATGCAAAGGGTAACATACTACGATTTTTGGAAGTCTCTAAACCCACACTGAGAACCTCTGAAAATCTGTCATTCATTTATGAACATTAAACATTTTCAAGTTTTAACCACAAAGAATTTTAAAGTACAGAATACATTGCTATTCCAGCTAGAGACATTGTTAAGAGTGGACTACAAAAGCTGAGACCAGCAGAATATAAAAATTAAAAACAGAATAAGGATTTAGTAATCACTTATTCCTCTGGTTTTATTCTTCTGCCTGTAACTTTTATTTCTGCTGAGCTTGGCAAATGTCCCACAGAATGGGGGATGTCCAGTATTACATAGTCAAATCTTATGTCTCATATGAAAAGTATATAGAGTATGGCTTTCCACAGATTTTCATTGAAACCAGGCTGGTTTTCAGATGCCTAGTAAACTGGAAAAATGACACAGTGCATACATGGATAAAACCTTCATGTACAGCAGATGCACTACCAACTACAGTGTATTTGATGTTCATGTGCAGAGCTGTTACACAGTCCCAAACTGTCCTGTATTTCACCAATTAGTATTTAGGATTCACAGCTCTACTTTTATAGAAGAATATTAATTTAAAAAAAAAGAATAAAAATAAAAGCACAAGATAAAATAATCTTCTATCCCTTATTTCTGATCCTGAATACTTTAATTTCTGTTTGTCTTCTGTTCATTAAAATTGCTTCATTCCACCAGCTGTGATATGGTGCAATACTTACTAAGCCATCTGCCAATTCATTTTTTTGGAAACAGGTGCCTCCTTCTGACATGGAAGAGCCAGAAAAGAGATGGAATTTGGTGAATAAACATTTAATGAATTTATGAACATTGAGAAATCAATGAAAGGGAATCAAGTTTCACTTATTGTAGAGCCTGATTTGCACTAGTCATGAAAGCCAATATTTTAAGTAGTGGTAACGCCTCTTGAAAATGCTTCCAATTGTTTAACTAGTCTACAGAATGTTTGGTGAGAAATCTGTATCTTTAAAAAAAAAATCTCACTGTGTAAAGCTAAAGCAAATGGCAACTGCTTGAGGATTCACACATTCTGGTTTATTTTAAAAATACACTTGTATTTCAAATAAAGACAGTTCTTGGCTACTGTTCATGTCATTAACAGTTTTAAAAGCCTTGGGCCATCCTCTGTAAGCAGGCACAGGGTATCTGCAAATTACAATAATGCAAAACAGACACACATTTTGTTTACTTTAGCAGCTTCTGATCATTTTCCATGACAGACTATCACAAAAAAGTTCTGCCTGATACTAGAAAAGGCTTCTAAATGAGAAGCCCCCAGTTTGCCTTTAGAGCACCACTTTTTTTCTTAATCCTTGAGGCTATGAGTATATTAAAATAGCTATCTTAAAAGCAAGTGTTATTTTTCTTTATTTGGTGTACTGTAGTCTAAAACTGTGGGCCAGCAGAGTTAGGTCAGAGGTAAGTGAGTGCAGATTTTCTGCTCCCTTTGCAGAACCAGCAAGGTAAAAAACATACGAATACAAAGGAGCTCACATCAAATGAAATAAATGTTACAAAACAGAGGTTTTAAAAGTAGAGAAATGTGTGGCTTGTTAAGTTCATGATGTCCATGAAGTGCATTTAAAAAAAAATATAAATAAGCTTTCTTTTTAAAGAAAATTCTGAAACCAAAAGTAGCAATTAAGCCATTGTTAATTGAGAATAATTTGTCTGGTTGCAA
>VZTN01037517.1:0-22271 GCA_013400515.1 Erpornis zantholeuca | reverse complement strand
TCCAGTGTGGTTCCACTCTCATGAGCAGCAGTCCTCCCAAAACTGCTGTAATGTGAGTCCCTTCCACAGGCAAACATAACTGCTGTGGTGTAGGTCACTCTTCACGGGGTGCAGTCCTCCAAGGACAGGCTGCTCCAACCTGGAAGCAGGGGCCCCCTCTCTTCACTGGGTCTTCCACTGGATCACAGCCACCTCCAGGCACCCACCCTCTCCAGCGTGAGCACCTCCCTCACGGGCTGTGGGTGGATCTCTGCATCCCCTGTGGATCCCCATGGGCTGCCAGGGGACAACCTGCCTCACCATGGTCATCACCAGGGCCTGCAGAGGCATCTTGGCTGCATCACGTGGAGTACCTCCCCCACTCCTTCTCCACTGACCTTGGTGTCTCCATGTTGTTTCCTTCACATGTTCTCACCTATTCCCCTTCTCCAACTAGTCAAAAACTTGTGCCCCCACTTTGTTTTGATTTTCTTAAATATGTTATCACAGAGGCATTACCAACCTCTCTAATTGGCCCAGCTTTGGCCAGTGGCATGTCCATCTTCAGAGCCATCAGGGATCTGCTCTGCTGGACACAGTGGAAGCTTCTAGCAGCTTCTCAAAGAAGCCACCTCTGTGGCCCCCTGCTACCGAAAACCAGGCCCTGAGAAACCAACACAAGGTCCCAAAGGGACACCACTTGTTACTGATGTCCATCAAGACTCCGACCACTACCCTCTGGATGTGTCCATCCAAAAAATTTCTTATCTATAAAGGGGCTGGAGTTTTCAGTGATGTTTATACAATTCCATTTTACATCATTGCCATGGGAGTGGTTTCAGCAGGGAAAATTCCATGTCCAGAAATGGAAGTGGAGCCATTTTGTCTGGCTCACTTCAGCAAAGGGATCTGTGGACATGACACCCCATGTCTAGCGATTGTTTTCCATCCCTCTAAGATGTTTTTGCAGGACAAGGGGCTGAGAAGAGGCAGTGGGGCTTCTGCCAGGGTGTGGTGCTGAAGCTCTGAGAGGCAGCCAAGACCCATGGTGCTGGGGGCACAGTTTTACAGTTTCCAGTTGGACCATTTTCCCAAACCACAGTGTGTAACAAGGACCTGGAGCAACAGTGCCAATACTAACCAGTAGTAACCTGAGCCGAAAAACAGCCGGAGAGAGTCTGGGCTGACTTTTTAGTGGATCTTAGAGAAATCACAGCAACAAGCTTGGAAAAAACAATTTCTTTTCAAGTGTATTGAGTTGTAACACTTCTCCATTTCTAAAGGGAACATTTGTAGATTCCCAGGAGAACTTTGACAAAGAATGTAAATATGAGAAAGACGTTTTGGTAAGGTATTTTCCTTGGCCAATGAAAAAGATTTATCTTTGTTTGTTTTCGTATTTGTGGGACACTGTGCTGTTCAGACAGAGAAGAGAGACAATCTCTCTGAGCATCTGCCTGCAAGAGAGAGAAAAAGCCTTCTTGATTTTTGCTCTGCATTTTCTGCATCTTTACTTGCTTGCATGAAATGAAATTAAATGAAATTAAATTAAATAATAAACCTAAGCCTTCTGAATTTCAAATCTATGAATGGAGAACCTTCTTTTGTGGAGAAGGCCCTAGCATTAGGGCTTCATCATGCCCACAGGGGAGCAGGAAAACCACGACTGCAGGCAAGCAGCTGCTCCAGGCAGCCATTGCCATTGGAATCACCCTGTAAGCCCCTGGCATCCCATTTTTGTTCCTGGGGGGGCACATGGGCCGTCCATGAGTGGCAGCCATCTTGACTTTTGTTCCAGGGGGTCAGCATGATAACTGCTTGTGTTGTTTAAACCATTCCCTCTTTCTTATATTTTTCTGTTGATTGTTGTGTTTATTTCTAATTTATTTTTATTTTTCAGTAAAATTGTGCCTCCAACTTTTATCTCTCATGGTTTTGTTTTTATTCTTTTTTTTTCACTCCACTGCTGTGAGGGAGGGAAGGAAGGAGGGATTCATGCTGCCTTGGCCTTTTCCTCACTGTAAAACAATCACACTCTTCCCTTGTCTACTGATCTAGTCACTCCATCATAGAAGACCACTATTTTGGTCAGGCAGGACTTGCCCATGTTGGAGTGCTGTCTGTCCTGAATCACCTCATTGTTTTCCATGTGCCTTAGCATGGCTTCTGGGAGGATCTCTTCCATCATATTTCTAGGCACAGAGGTTGTGGATGGCAGGTCAGTAGTTCCCAGGGTCGTCTTCTCTACCCTTTTTAAAGATGGGTACAATGTTTCCCCTTTTTCCATGACTTTTCAAATATCATGTAGAGTGGCTTGGCAACTACATCAGCCAGTTCCCTCAGGACTCTGGGATGCATCTCGTTGTCAAGAGTACATAATTCTCATAAGAGTATGCATCATCAAGAGTATGCATTTGAGAGTATTGGAAACACTAAGGAAACAGATTTGTCAGCAGTCAGATATATTTTTTCCTGGGAGAGCTGAGCTTGGTTACACTCTGTTTAAGCATCAGAAATACACTGTTCACACTTGACATGCTTGGAGTTTAATAGACTGATTGTTATGGCAAGAGCAGAATTTTTCTCTTGGAAAAAAAATTGACTTTGACAATAGATCAAAGTACTAAGAAAGATCTTAATCTAATTTCCTAGTCAAGATACCATATCATCCTTATTTCTTTAGATACATGCTCCTTCACGTAACAGTCTACCACAGAGAAAATGTGGAACAATGTTTCTGAGTATGAAGAATGTTTTGTCTTCTGACAAGAGGCATGAAGACCACAATATTCCTCAGTAAGACCCAGTGAAAAGTGATGCATGTGACAGAATAGAAAATCCCAATATTTCTCACTACTGTCTTCAGAGAGATAGGAAAAAGATTTGAAAAAGTAAAAAGTAAAGAAAGCATTTCCCTTATAGATTAGCAATGGTTAAAAGAAAAGAACAGTTACCCAAAACCAACAAACTAAACTCAAGGATAAGGATGATTCAAAGTGAAAGTGTGGTTAGGACAAAGAGTCAAAAGACTGAAAGCCTGACTCTCAGTTTGGGAAAGGGAGGAAAAGAAGTTGAAGGGAAGGTCTGAGGAAGTTTAGACCTGAGGTTTCCTTTTAAGTATAGTCTGTAAAATTTTGTGGGATGTTTTGCTAGTCATGCAGAAGCTGCACGGAAGCTGTAGATATTGGCCAGAATAAAAACCCAGATACATTGCTGAAACTTTCCTCAGAATTGTCTCTTATTGGCAAAATTTCCCTTTGAATCAATTCCCCCATCTTTAAAAGCAGACCCTCTGCTGCACCTCAGATGACTCCCCACTGTTCAAATTCCTTCTTTAGTGCTCAAAATTTGGAGAAACTACATATAATTTTATTCAGTTTGGAGTTGAACCTGGCGCAGCAAAATCATCAAGCAAAATTCAGCTCCTCCACATCCCACCCATTCCCCCAGGAGACAATTCGTGCATCCTTGTATTCAGCATGCATTTCAGTAGAAGGAAAAAACCAAGCAGTCTGGTTCATTGACATCACTAATCTATTGTGACAGCACAAGCCAAGCAGACATTGGCAATATCTATTCACTCAGAAAACACTAAAAATAAGGTTAAGGAGAGAGGAAGAGAATTTAAGAAGGGAAATTTGGTCTAACACAGTATTAAGTACTTCTCTTCCTTTTTTGCACAGCACAGTCAAAAGAGTTAACATATCACTAAAATATGTCTTCTTTTGAATAATAAATAACTTTCTGTCAGCTTCTGGCCTGGAAAACTTAGTTCATTATATGCAAAGCATCTTTCCAGCATTTGGTACCTGCAAAATGCATTCCAGCATGTCTGTTTGGTGCAGGGATGACTGTCACTAGTGACTCAGATGAAGAAATCCACTGGGACCCTGCCAACACTAATACATTAACCCGTGATTAGCAGCAGCATCTCACAGGCTGGCTACATTTGGTTTCTACAGAGCAGTATTGTCTGCTAATAAAATATACCTAGGAGCCATATGAAAACACAGATTATGGAGAATTCCAGGAAATGGTGGAGCAAACGCTACCTGTTTCTCTCTGATTCATCTGCTTTAAAGCTGAAATAAAAAATAGGCATAAACTTTGTTTTCCTAACTACATTTGATTAACAGAAGGAAGTTCCCTAAACAGCAGGAATAAACTCTGTTATGTCCTGTACTCTGTGCCATGCAGGATGGACAGTTTAGCTGGTAAAGACCTCATAAACTTTGAATCCCCGCTATTTCTGGATACCAAATTAGAACCCTGTATTTCTTTCCATTTATAGAAAAGACTAAGATAAAACAGAAAACAGGAGCCTTCAGACCCAGAAGTGATCCTCTTGTTACTGTACACAAACCTACACTGAGCTTCTGTCACATGCCCAGAGCATGTCACAGATGCTCTCATTTGACAGCATAATGTCATAGACCTGAAAAAAGATTGACAAAAAATAAAGATATTCACATATTGTATATGTATCAAAGCCTTTGTTTCACAGGGGCTTGAAGTAGTTTCAATGACATTATTCTTCTTAAAGGCTTTCTCTTTTTTGCATTATTTTATTCTTTTTCAAGACCAAACCACATTACTAGGTCAGTGTCTTTTCTTTTTTGGGTGGATCTGATGGTGTAAACCTCAGGAAGAAGTACAGTGTAAAGGTGTTCCTCTGTTACACAGTAATTAGACTTAAAGCTCAAGGTAAAAGAACCAAAAGTCTCTCCTATTCTTGTAGTCAGTGTGCATGAGTAATCATAACATCAGCACTTCCAAATATTAAATCGTGACAAACATCATGTGAATTTGTGACCTTCACCTGATTGGTAACTAAAGTCTCATTGGTCAAGCCCTGGACACAACTTGAATAGCAGTATCACATGAATGCATGCATGTGCCTGTTGGATCTTCAGTTGCACTTATTGGTAGTACCAGATATAGTCCACAATGTAAGGCATAGAAATAGATCTGAAAATGGTAGCCAAAGAGGACAAAAGTTATCACTGGCTGATAAAGATTATAGCTGGCTACCACTATAACTATTCCATTTGCCATCCTGCATGTCATTCAGGTATGGGTACCATTTGGTATTTTCATTTTTCCTGTTTTTTAGTTTGTCAGTGTGTTTATTTAGTATTAAACTTCTAACATGACTTTGGAAATAAGGCTTCTGTATCAATCTGTTTTTCATCTGCCTGTGTGTGCACAACTTGTAGTAATTTTGGAAGACTCAGCCATTTTTAATGCTCTCTGGGGTAAAAGGCTCTAACTCTATTAACTCTGTAGCTTTGGGAGAAAAGCTGGTGTAAAAAAAGACAGTTTGTTTAAAATGTTTGATTGAGATAAAAAAACCCTCAATACGAGCCCACATTTTAGTAGACAGAATACACAATAGAGAGAAGAAACTCAGGTAGCATGTACATCTTCTCAGGTGCACAAGCTCCATTAGTACTTCTTGAGGTACTCAGAGTCAGTACTGTGTTCTGAATTTATCATTCAAATCTTTATTAAAGTCTGCCTGTAGATAGCTTTATTAACCAAAGTGTTGTAAGAATGAAGTGAGGTTTCTTTGACTCCTCAAAGAGACCTGTGTTCCATAAAATTATGTTGCTGGTTTCAGCTACAGTCTGATCCCTTAATTCATCATCAAATTACTCCCATATCTCATTTTCAAATTTTGCCTGAATTGCTGGCAAGCTTTAATTCAGTGTATCATTTTTCTGCCCCTTTTTAGCATAATCACAGCAGTAGTTTTTTTCCAGTCTTCCAGAATTTACCAATTAATTTAAGATTTATGAAAATAATAATGTATTTCCTCAAGAGGCTACAACTTGCATGAAAATCCAAGGCATAAGTTATGTGTCATTCCCAAATGCCCATCTTGGACAGGCATTTTGTCTCCTCTGGAACTGCAAAATCACCAGAAGAATCCTTACAGGCCAAAAATACATCATCCTGCTCATTTCAAAGAGATTTCTGTCTTCTTCATCACTGGACCAAGGCTGCTAAAGAAATGTCCATTGTTGATAATACATCAAATACCCCTACCCCCCAAAATAATTTTGAGCTGTTTATGCCAGTACAATCAGTCTTGCCAATTATAAATTCTTCCCCTCTGCCTCCAATCTGCTCCCCACTTACTTTGTATTCTTGGTAGGTTATTCATAGTCTGCCTCCTATCCAAACTAAAATGCTGCATTTCCTGATATTCTGAAAGGGTTGCACTGACATAACTAGCACCAACTCTCTATCCCTCTCAGTCAGCCTTTGACAAGAGGGGGCTGAGCTTAAGAAAAACACATTTGTTAACACTGACTAAAGTGCAATAGGTTGCAGCACAGCATGAAAGTTTTGCATAGTGCTAACTTCACTGTCCTAATCTCTAAACATGCTCCTTGTGTTTTCTTGCACTCAAAGGGCATGCTGCTACCATATGTGTAAGAGCACTGTGTGTTCCCTGGAGGCAGCTGTTCCTTGTTTTTAAACTTTTGTCCAAATTTACTCAACTACTGATACTACAGAATTAAAAGAAAATATCCATATGTAGAAAAGTTCACATTAGGTGTTTTCTGGTTGCCTTCTCCAAAACCCAGCTCTTGCCTTTTTTATATAAAGAAAAGTCTGTGATATTTTCTGTAACAGAAAGCAATCGGAGCTTGGTCACAACTAATCGTTGCTTGCAGCAACCTTTCTGTTTAAGGATTCTCTTATAGTATAAGTGTCTGTGACAGTGGTTATCTACTGAATTGGAACAAAACAACAAAATTGGAGATCAGCTGCTTTATTGCATAGCCAAGCACATTTACTGCATGATCTTGGAAAAGATGTCAAAAAAAAAAAGCAAGGAGAATATTCTTTTTCCCTGTGTGTTATTTCTTTAGTTCCTAGGTGTGATAAAATTGAGATCGAGACCAAATACTGTAAATTCAACTCTGATTTTATTTGTAACATTAATGTTCTGCCTCAACCCACAATCAGTCACAGAAATTAAAGATGGAAGAAAAAGATTTTTTTTAAAAGCACATAATTTCTATGACATTGCCTACACTATGCTATGTAGATATCAAATCAAACAAATTTATTAAAGGCAAAGTTCCCTTGCTTATTCCCCTGCATCGCTTTTTGCGTTCCACCTGATAATAAAAGATGTTGTGGAGAAAATTTAAAACAGTACTTGCTGGCTGATCCAGGAAATTGTGCAAAAGATAAAACTCTTGACAGGATTATAGTTTTTTCAGTATATTACTAATTCCAGAGCTGTAAGGATTTGCCTTTCATTTTGGACTACCTGTCATGAAAAGAGAGAAAACACAAAGACAAAAAACTTGCTTATTCGCCCTTCTAAGTTTTTATAGACAGTGTGCTATAAATCTTTCTTAAAGCTAGAGTTCCTGGAGTTCAGGGACTGCATAAAAATCTTTACATTATGATTTACTCAACAAGAAAAAACATCTAGCCTTTGTAGTGTCAAAGGAAATTTGCAAATCCACCCTAAATGCTCTGCAAATTGAAGTAGGGAAATGGCAATCAAATAAACAACAATAACAGAAAAAAAAAATAATTGATTTGAGTACAATTTTATTATTGAAATTCTCCAGGCCAGCAACACCTGTAAATATCTCTTTCAGCTTTCTTTTATGCGAGCACATGACAAGTAGCCTTTGCCTTCTTCCTTCAAATCTGTGACTGTTCAAGTCACAGCCCAATCCTGCTTCTCCCGAAGGTGAGATGGCAGCCACAAGCTCTGGTGTGGGCTGTGGAGCTCCTCATCCATCTCACCTTCATGGACCGAATGCCACAATGGCTGGCGGTAGTGAGAGGCGTCAGTGTGCTGGCTGGCATCCTCTCCCAAGCATCCCAGCCTATCCCTCCACTCTGGTGTTCTTTCTTTAGTTCATCATGGGGATCAACTGCTTTGTTCTTCACACGTACACAAGATGGGTGTTCCATTGGTGACAGTCACCAGCAATACCAGATGATCTGCCACAGCTACCTGAGAACCTGCAGAACAACCAATTCAAACCGAATGACAGAGACCAGTGAATGTATTTTGTGTTGGCAGAGCCCTCAACAATCTAAGGGGTAGGGAAAAATACTCATTTTCAAGAAGTCTCCTACACAAAGGAGAACTTAGCTAACTTTGGATGACTATGGACTTTTCTTGAAAGTACACTTACATGCTGTAACAGCAGAAGTGCAGTTTAGACATCTTGTTCTTTACTGCGAGCTTGCAAGATTTGCATATAATGAAGCAATGTTTTACTAGCAGTTCTATAGTGAGACTTATCATTTTCTCAGGGCAGCAAGTGGAAAAGCTATGAAGACAACAGAAGTCAGGAAAGGAAGAGAAGAGAAATGTCCAGATTCTGATATTTAAGTATAATTACATGTATTATTACAACTATGCCATTATCTTCATAGGAGTAAAAATCCTTGTGTTCACATTAAGTATCATCAATTAGTTTAAGATAGCATTACATTTTAGAGATTGGTCTTCTGAGTCAATGGTCTTATTGGAAACAAACAGTAGTCAGTAAGGTTATGAGAACATGGGACTTTGTTCAGAATTCATCTACTTCAGTTTGCATCTACTGCATACTTTCATCCCTTACTGTCTAAAATGGTTTTGTGGAATATAAATGTTCTGATATGAGAGACGTAGTATACAAATTAATAAAAATGAAAATTTACTCAAAGAGTAGCTTGATTAAAAAAAAATCTTGTGTCTGTTGCAAGTATCTTTCTTGTTATTCTGAATTGAGTTCCTAATTCTTTCCAGTATTCTTAACCTCTTCTAATTCTCATTCAGTCCTCAGAATCCTCATGCATGTTTTCTAGCAAAAAAAAAAAAAAAAGCATGCTAATCATCTCTGTGAGCAGTCTCACAAGCTATTTCTAAAATATGGGCACTAGATATATAAGTGTAAAAACCTGATCTGGAAATATTTCTGCAATTACTCAAGAACAGCTGAATTTGGAAAATTTCTGCTTTAGGCAATGATCTGGGCCTGCTCTGTTTCTCATTCATCTTATTTCCTTGACTGCTTGGCAAGCTAGAGGGTTAGGTAGCAATTTACATGACTAGGTGGAATTTGCAAGGTTCTGAAGAGGGACATTAGGCATGACAAATGGTCAGCACTCTCACCACTGTCACTAAGGGTCAAAGGGATCCATTGGCTGGACACCCTGTCTGCATCTCTTTTGTGAAAGCCTTTTATCAGCTCTGCTCCCAGAGACAATTTACCAGCAAACCATAAAGATATACTGGCAGGCTGCAGTCAAGATCTTGAAGGAAAAATCTCCTTGTGTCTCCTGCCATAGAACTACTTCCATTATACCATTATAAGACATCAGAAACTATCTCCTAGAGTAATACTTATATCTCAGCTGGCTCTTTCGCTAGAATAGAAGAAATAAAGAGAGAAAAAAAATCAAAACAAACAGAAAATATAAACCAAATGAGCTATGCTGTAATGGATCTCCAAACAGAGAGGAAGTATGTCCTCTTATTTCTTCTTTATTGAAGCAGATCACACTTACTGCTGAAATGTCACACAGCTGAAAAATTCAACCTTGAAGTACCTCTTTGGCTTTTCCTTTCCCTATAAATACATCATGTCACAGCCCACAAAGGTAGAAAGGTCATACTGGGATTCACTCTCTTACCTTTGTTGGCAACACTGTGTGGGGAAGGAGATTTTTGTTTAGTTTCTATTTTGTGCTAAGTCGCAGCAGAGACAATGTCTGTGCTGTTGCTTCAGAAGCTGCCACAGACATATACTCAGCCATTACAACTCCAGTCTGGTATGTTTCCAGAAGCATACATCTTGTTTCCATCTTCTCTTGTTTTCCTCCTCCTCCCAAACAACAAACACTGTGTTGTGAAGGTACAAAGCAGAAGACTTGAGTTAGTACATTATTATGCCGTGGACAGCCTTTCAGTGCTGGCAGACAAACCAGGACACTTGGGAGCCCAGCAGTAAGTACTGTTTTGTCTTGAGACATCCAGTGAATGTGCAGTCTGAGACATTTTTCGGAGGCATGCAAGTTTTTTTAAATTTCTTTAGTGCTGGATGCCTTCATATGTATTACTTGCATAACGAATGAGAATAAGTTTCTGGGTCCTTGCTTGATCTGCACGCCACTAGTTACGTGCAGCTGGGTAAAGTGGTTAACCCCTCTGCACTTATCAGTACACCAGTCCCTTTGCTCAGCACACCCAGGGGGCCATTTTCTATTTTGCCCTATTGTGCATAACTTGATACAACCAGAAAACTTTGTGGTTAAGACAAATGAACAAACAAACAAACAAAGGTTATTTATGTCTGTCTCAGTTTGAAAAGACAGGTGTCTGCTAAGGAAGGCACAAACCTCCCTTGGAATGGAAGATGCAACCCCCTTCCCTCCGAATTATTATAATTTTGAAATCAAGGGCTTTCAGGGAGAAATATGGGAAAATAGGAATAACAGTTCTCTACTAATGATTATATATATACATATATATATAAAACAAGACAGGAGGAATACTGGTTTAAACTGACAGAGTCAGATACGACCTGACCCCCTGTTAGTCAGGGGAGCAGTGGCAGTCCGATAAGGTGGTGGCTGCAGTCCTCCGGAAGTGATGGATGTGGTTCTGTTGAAGAGGTGATCCTGGAGAAAAAGGTCTGGTCTTCCTCAGAAGGCCCAGTGGTAGCTCTGTAGCTCTTGTCCTCTGGGAAATCCAGTGGGAAAGGCCTGCTTATGATTTTTAAAATTCCAGTTTATATCCAGGATTGAGTGCCTGGGTCCTCCTTCTGGGTGGAGCTTCTCACAAAGGCAGTGATGGGCCATTAATCAGGAGATAGTCCAGGGGCTGTGAGTCATGGGCAAGGCCCTGATGGGCCATTAACAGAAAATAGCCTTGAGGGGGGAGGCAGGGAGCACTGCCCCACCTGGTTCATGAAGATGGTGATAGAATACATGCTTTTGGTCATGTCCCACTTTCCAACACAGGACAATGTCTTAAGAGCACAATGAGTATCTTGATCTTTTCTCTTCCCTTTCTTCCTGACAAATATAATTGAAAGAATTATTTTCTTCTTTTTTTCCTCTATTTGCACAAAAACCACGGAACAATAGAACAGCCCAGACTAGAAAATTCCAGGTTAGCCTAGTACCTTGAAAGACCATCTGGACCAGGCTTTTATTCTAACTAACTCATGAATATTAGAGCTTAATCATTACTTAGTTCTTCAGAATGCAGATATGAATTTTAGGTCATGCTGGAAGCTTAATAAAAGAAACCTTAAATTTTTACTTATAATGAGCTGGGAGTGGCTGAAAGATCTACCGAATCCACTTTTTCCCCCACCCTCTCTGCTTGTGCACTGTACTGTACTGCTTGCTGCTTACAGAGAATTGTTAAAATTTTATTTCCTACTAAATTCTACTCTACCACTGACAGATGACACATTTCAAACACAAAATGTATCTACAGAGCGGATATCCTTGTTTAGAATAAAGTTTGCAACAGTTCATTAGTCTTTTTAATTGAAATTATGTAATATTTAAGCTCTTCACTTTCTCGGTATTGTTGTAAATTGTGGTTACTATGAATCTCCAGCTATATAAATACAGGATGAGGCTAGGGAGAAGTTTTGCCAAAAAAAGCAGACAGTTTACAGTGGAACGGAAGTCCAACATGAATTAACACTCTTAGATTTTCACCAAGTTTCCTTCAAAAGAATAGCATTATAAACCACAATTTTATGATTGAGATATTTCTGGCCTATTTCAGCTGAAATAGCATCTAAATTGGGAAAACACATTTTTAAGGAAGATGTATAAGAAGTGAAGAAATCCAGAGGAGGAAACTCAAAGGCGTAATGAAGTGGCATATACACAAATCCAAAATAAAAAGAATATGAAGACGAAAGAAGAAAAATCAGTGTCTGTGAGTGCTTCAGAGTGGGAAGGGAATAAGCCTCACTCAAATTCATGACAATGGGCCAAGAAATAACAGACCTGCATCATTTTTTTTGACAGCATTCAGGGACTAGTATTATTAAACCAAGAATAGACACCTAACCACAGTTAAGAACTATACAAAATGACAATCCCTATTCTACATACCTTACTTCTATTATAGTCTGACAGGAGGGGTAAAGGCTAGGAGAGAAAGTTATGCATGTGTACTGTACTTAAATGCTCAGCTTATTTTCAACAAATAGTCAACATATTTTCACTATACAAAAATATGCATAACACCAACTCTGCCACTAAAGGAGCAACTAATTTTCAGAGTGGTCTGAGGGAGATCCAGATTCACTTTTTGCAAAATGCAGTGGTGTATCAGTCCCCAATTAACTTGTTGAATGAGACTTTTAAAAGGGCTTACAGTAGTTCATGTACTCTGAGTTAGATGCAGAGGAGAAATACTGACAAGATATTCTGAAGAGGTCAAAACAACACAAAAGTATACTTGGAAACTAGAAAAATCAGAGGAGTTTGGCAAAAGGTTTAGTACAACATCCAATCAACATAAAACACTTCTCACAGCATTACCTTGGCCCATTCAACTTAACCATTTGATATTAAGTTACTCAAAATATTCCAAGAAGGAGAAAGAGAAAAAGACAGAAAATATGTAGGAAAGCACATAGGTACCAACTCCTGGGTTCCAGAGGTGTTCAGATACAAAAGGTAGGGTTTAGATGAACATCATGTCCTTCTATTCAACCCCTTGGCCTTCCTAGGCCCTTTTCCCAGGGGGACTGCCAGTCATTTGGCCACTCAGAAGCTGGGTTAGGGGAGAGCAGAGCACTGCCTCCAGTGTTTCATGCTTGGCAGAACCTACAGGGCTGGGATACAGGCTCTATGACTGGGGGGTGTAGGGCACTTCACTGCCTCACAAGGGCAACCTGCCCTTCCCCAAGACAGAGATTACTTTGCCTCCTCGGTGGTTCTACAGTCCTCATTTGTCCTACCTCTCACACACTGTACTGCTCAATTGTATCAACTGCAATACTGTTACTCCTTTCCTTATTTTTGTTCATTTCCTTTTAAACAACTGGTAAATGACACTGGAAATTACTGTTTTCTGTCTGTTCTCTTGATTTTCCGCAAACCCACCAACCCAAAATGAACCCTGTGTAGAAGGTTCAGAGGCTGTGATGGAATATATCTATGGATATTCAGGCATTTCAGCATAATGCTGCTTTTCAAATTTGAGCTGTCCCAAATGGTGATCACAACACAGAGACATTCTGGCATAAAAATGTAGATAGTAGTACATGAGGTTTACTTACAAGACAAATTAAAAAAAGATCTTTCTTCAGTAAGACAGCTCTTTCAAGCTGGTTTTCCTAGCAAGATTTATGCATATGCATCAATTCACAGGCAAATTTTTTGAGAGGAAATAAAAACTAGTAGATTTGTCAACAAATGGTCATGCTTTCTTTTTGATAGATTTGGAATCTCTATTTTATCAGCATTTCTGATAAAAGCCTAGACTTGAGGAACAGAAGGCCAAAAATCTCCTGTGAATGAGGAATCAACTCCCAGAGCCTTCTAAAGGAAGCACAGCTTTCTGAAGAAAATAAACTATTAGAGTTGGAATTAGCCCAGTTTGCTCATCTGAGCCTGAACAAAATCTTTCTGCTATCTCACCAGGCTCTTATGAATTAGAGAATCAACCTCAAACCTGAACAGTTGCAGTGAGGGGGGCAGATTTCTACTTACCCCTATGCCAAGGTGTAGCTTTTGATCAAGTTCAGGAAGTTTATTTGTTTCTACTACCCCTCTACTCAAGAGCCTGGACAAATTGGACAGAATTAGGATACCTCTCTGTAGGCATTTATCTTTCAGTTGGTACTTATTACTCACCCAAAAAGTTCTCAAACCTAAATGAAAATCCAACTGATATAAACAAATCAAGATATTTAAAAGATAAGGCTGAGTCTGAGTTATTTCCAAGTGTATTTTGCCCGCAGAACATCTTTAAACAAGTCAAAATATAATTATTTTGTTAGTACTAAGCTGTCCTTGTAGAGTTTAAATCAAAGAACACAGAGTAAGATGGATTTAGCTGGAACAAGGCCCAAGAAATGCTGACCCTCAGAAGCTTCCCTCTAAATGGTTGCTCTTCCTGGCATGGGAATTTAATCCATCTGTCTTTTACAGTCATACATACTGATTAAATGGAAGGGATTCCGAGCTGTGCATGTCACCTAATGCACATCTCTGCGACCACAATATCAAAGCCTCTGCTCTTCTGCCTCTCTGTGGAATTAGGGTTGTAACTTCCAGAGGAAAAGAACAGATTATCACACTCAATAGGAGGTTAACAGGCCTCTTATTTACCAGTGCCTCGCTGCCTTGCTTTCAGAGTTCTCAAGTATGTATTCCTGTTGGTATGTATACTTGAAAAAAAAAAAAGAATTATGGAATGTAAGGAAAGTCTTTTCTCACTGTCTGGGTTTAAGAAAATCTAAAAAGGTGAATGCTCTAAAATGAGTTACCTCCCCTTAGTTTTATGCAATCCCTTTCTACCAATAAGGAGAAATGAAATATGAGTAGATATGAGTGGAAAAATATGTTTTTGCAAAACAGCAACAGGAAAAAAAAAGCAAACCAGTAAATAATCACTAGATACAAAATTGCTAAATCTCACAAACTCCCTGAGAACAAAGAGACACCCAAAATGGCACAAATACCCTTTCCAAGATGGTGCCCACCACAAGAAACCGCAGTAGGGACACAAAAGGAAAATGGTATCTGACCCACAGGATAGTGCTCTCCATGCATCCACACGGTCTGGGAGACAAAGGGAAAGGATGGTGGCAAGACTTCCCCTGGGTATCATACAAGCCTTATTGATGGAAGTCTTTGGCATTCCATACTAGTGAAATGGAAGGTGTTATAAAGTTTTCTGGGATTAAACTAGATACAAGCAAACATATAGCACGGAGCCTATTAAAGCAGCCCCTGCTCTGCAGCATTTCTTAATGTTTAGAGAAGCATGAGGAAGGCAGGGCAATGAAACAGTCTTCTGCAACAAAAAGGATGAAGGAGAGTAGGAAGGAATATAACAGGCACAGGGGAAGGAGGGTCTACCAACATGAAGAAAAATGCTAATGCAGTGCTTTCATGCTCTCTATTGGGTTAGCAGACCCAATCTGCAAGCCATCACTGCCCATACCTACTTGATAGAAGGGATGTGAAAAAACCCCAGTCTATCACTTTTTATCTCCTCCTTTCATCCTCAAAGACAATTTCATATGCTGTTTAAAGATGCCTGTGGTTCACTAGCAGTTTAAGGAAAAACAAAGTGCTTTCTTAATTATTCCCAGGCTATAGGAAATCAGAGAATAGAAACCTCCACAGAATCTAGTGGGTTTAACCTGAGACCCTGGGTGGAGCTTGGACTGGTGAAAGAAGGATATACAGACAATAAGTAAGGAGTTATAGATTTGTAGTTTTGTGAGTTGAAGGTATAAGTTGTTTTAAGTAAGAAACCATATTGAGTAAAATAGTAAAGAGTTTTAAAAAGAGAAATAGAAGTGTGATTTTGTAGAATAAGTTAAAAGTTAGTAAAAAATATGTAAAAATATGTAAGTAGGACTTTGGTTAAAAAGTACTGCATTGCAGTAGAATAAGGTTGAGATGATAGGTCAACAAGTTAAAACAATATATGTGTCACTTTTCTGTTAGCCTAGAAAGTTATATCTGTCATGGAAGAGAAGCATCTGGTGATTTTTTCTGTAATGGATGCTCCATTGTTAACAATGTTTCACAGCCTGATGAAGACTGATGTGCTTATCTGAAAAATAAAAAGAAAGAGAAGAGAATTCCATCTCTCAACTACTTAATGGAACACCAACCCCACACGAAAACCAACACCAGGCATTCACTTAGGGGAGGGATGTCAAACTCCCAGTCTGCAAGCTGCAGCTGTGGAATGGTGTCTATAGCTCCCAGACTTCTAGCCACACTTTGATTACATCTTTGCCATACTAGACAAAGTCATGTTACGACTCCAGTAAGCAAAAGTGCAAAGTACAGTGTTTGCATAGTGCCAAATGTTGCTCTGGAGCATTCTCCAGGCATGTCCAGAAACAAGACTAGCACACTGACTTACTTCTCTGCTAGAGATTTCTCTTTTAGTCTCTCAGAGAAAAAAATCGAGGGGCTAGAAAGCACCAAAGGAAAGGAGGTTTTAGATCAAATTCTTTAAAATATAGTGTGGAATAGACCATTTCACTATCTGAAAAGATCACTCATTGGGATCAGGTTGTGAGAAGCATACCAAGGCATGAAGGCAAGAGCAATTATTCTTGTTCAAACATGAGCTGTCTCATTCTGTCTGCCTCTCATCACCCTCTGGTGAGCCCAGCAGCTCAAGTTCTTTCTGCAGGGCAAGACATGCATTGCAGAACCTCACAAGCATCTTCATATCACATTAAAAGTCCACGTCACAGCTCAGTATTCTTTCTGCAACAGAGAATTGTTGAGTTACGTTCTCATCAGGCTGTGGATCACATAAATTTGCTTCTGTGCTAACTGATCATAATTCCCATTTCCTTCATTTATGTTTTCATAATCAGCAAGACAGCTGTGTAAGAACTGATTAATTTATTTTCATACCTTAACTCCCACTAATAACAAGCTATCACACAAATGTCACTGAATTAAACATCCAAAATATCCTGTCATTTTACTTAGGAGAGGAAATTGGTCACAGAGGACCCTTTGTGTTGGCCAAGGTAATCTGTTTGAACTTTGGCAGAAGACAGAAAAAGATGTCCACACTGCCAGCACATCAGACAGCATCCCCCTCATGTAGGACCATGCTCTTCTCCATTTCATACATGCAGGGACAGTTTGTACAGGAGTTTTGTTTTTCCAAGAAGAAAAGATAGGGAAAGAGAGAAGAGGAGTAGAAAGAAGTGTGCAGTGGGAAATCTTCCAAAAGAAAGTCCATAGTTTTCCGAACATAAGCAATAGACTCTGGTGCAGCAGACATGGGAATATGGGTAAGACAGCCTGGAATCTCTTCATAGCTTCTACCCTGTTTCTGTCTGCATAGCTTTGAACAAACTAGGTCAGCATTCTGTTTCTTTTGCATCTTATCCTGGGTTACCCAGAGGTGATTTAACCTCTGCGATTAAAAGTCATGAGAACACAGTTGGGGGGGCGAGAAGGAAATGATGCCATTCAGCATCAAATGAAGACAGGCATGGCATCTCTGCACAGGGTGCTGCTGGCCTTGGTGCTGCCACTGGCAGGAGGACATTGAAGAGATCACTCATCTCTCACTTGCAGGAGGCTGAGAGACAGTGGCAGCAATTTTAAAGGTTGTTTGATGAAGTGGCAGTCAGAAAGCACATTTCAGATGACTGCTTTACTGTATTAAAGGCCTATTTTTATCCAGCCAAATAAGTTCAAGGACATTTCTCCTGCAGTTGTGGAGCTCTCTGCTAGCTCTTTGCCCTAAATTATTAAAAGAGAAGATTGAGCCTCCTTCTTACAGGCAAGTGCAGCAGGGATAAACAAAAAATGGATTTGGAATGGGTAGAATATGTCTTTTCAAGAACAGATGACTAGAGGAATGGTCTCTTCTATCCAAACACTCCCAAAAAAAGGACGTAACAAAGTGGCCATTGGCAACACAACAAAAGGCTGCTTCACAGCTGTCTCTTCTGTTGTCCAGGCTGAGGTGCCTTGGAGAGTGGAGGACTAGAGACAAGTATAAAATACAGTACAGGCAGCAACCCGTCGTGTATTCCAGGCAAAGGACTTTGACAGGCACCCTACATGAGAAGTCCAATTCTCCCTCTACACCCAAGGCTGCAGCAGTTTGGATGGAGAGGCCTGAGTGTTCAGAGAAAGCATTATAGTTACCTGAGACCTACACACAAACTATCTTCCTGAACTCATACATTGAATCTCTCCCAGTAGTTGGCTGGATAAGCTGTCTGAAGTATTTTTAAATGCTCCTAAAATAAAATGGGGAAACAGCTCCTTACTTTGATGCCTTTAATGTGCAACTCCCTCAGCTTCTCAGTTTCTGCCGTTTTGATCTCTGCACTAATGTTTCAATGTGGATCACTGCTTTCCTTTTGAAAGGGGTCTAATGCAGAGGTGGGCTATGCAAAAGCCAGATAGCTCCTTTCCACTCCCCCCCCCTCCCCCTTAACTTTCACACTCTCCTTGCACTCTGATTTCTCTCTTGGAGCCTCCAGAAAAGAGTGTTCATTAAAGTTGATATTTCCTTTTTTGGCTTTGTAATTTAACATCACACAAAGAATAGACATTACCATGAACAGCAATGGCCTTGCCTCATGCTGTGAAATATTAGTACTAGTCAGGCCTCTAATACATTTTCAAGAAAGCACTTTTAAAAGCACTCAGCAGAAGCCTTGATAAAAATTAACTATTTCAGATATGTGCCAGGCCATCTCAAGCTACATCCAGCAAGGGTAACTTTACAACATGTACGAAATAAGACATAATATTTTACTTAACTGGATACTGACACATTGGTTTGCCATGGAGATGGCACATTAAAAGGGCAAAAGGATACAGAACATGTCACTTTTCCCTTTCTTGTTTCACTGTGGTGGTTATAAAAGATCACCGCCCTAGTTTTGATGCAGAAAAGAGTTGGGTTTTTTTACTTGAATAATGTTAGTACCAATTTTTGTCACTATAGACATATATGAGCATCAGAAACCAGAAATAATTGACCTGAACAATATATCCTCTGATCTACGTATAGAAAGGAAGGAACAGAATTTTAAGAACAATGACTGAGTGAGGGTGGAAAATAATGTGAGGATGTGTTTCTTTCATCTTGGACAGAGACGAGGTGGATCTCCAGACATTCACATCACCAAATAATCTACTTTCCTGTATGTTAGCAGGAATGAGCGCAGAGATAGAGTTTACCCCCAAAACAGGGGCAAAAGGTAGTATGATCTCAAGTCAGAGGTCATAATCTTCTGTGGTTGGTGATGAGAGGAAAAAATACTCTTCACTAAAAGAATGAAAGACCGTAATCCTATATGAAAGCCAGCATGTCCTTTATAATTTTATGCAAAATATAATTTCTAAACCATCCAAATCACTATTCATTTTCCCTAAGCAGAATACAGATATCAGAATAGGTGCTGTATCAATCACACATTTTTTCTTAAACATGAGATCCCAAATGTGCCTCATTCCCTTGGCAGGGACATAAGCATTGGTTGAAAAGGTGAAATGAAATTCTCTGAGCAGCTTCAAATCTCCATAAATATCTATGTCTTGTTGAAGACATGAACAAGAATTCTTCTGTATGATTTGCTCATCATCCAAATTATGCTTATGCAGCATTTTTCTTATGAGGAAACACTAAGGGAGACATGTTCTCAAGCACCAATTTCTGCTGCTAATTATTTCTTCTGTTTCTGGGTTACTTGCAATGGGAAAGAGTCCATGTATCTTATAGACATAACTGAACTATATTTTACAGTAGTTCTGTTAAATAATGAAGTTTGGTGTTCCCTCCACTCCCTTTTTCCCCCTTCCCGGCTAAACCCTGGCCACTCCCTCGAGCTCCTCCCATTGCTCTGTGAGGGATCCCGACTCCGCCCTCCCCTAGATCCTGATAAAACCCCAAACCTCTGCCTTCCCCTTGCCTTCTCCCCTGGACACCTGGATAGCAGCATGTGAATAAAGATCTTCTGTGCTCTCCTCGCAGAGGCCTCTTCTCATCCCCTCTGTCACTGCGTTGTTGTGGACAGCAAAGATGCCTGAGCTAGCCTGAAGGCTTCCCCGGCCGGTGAGAGCCCTGTGACCATGCCTTCAGAAAAGAAAGCATGGAGCATGTGGGCCAACCCGACCCGGGCAGAGACACTCTGTGGCACTTGTTGCTTTTTGCGGCTTTGCAACAGTAACCAGCAAAACGCAACAATGAAGCTCTAGCTCTTCCAGCCGAAATAGGCAGTACTGAAAGTTTGAGTTATTTGTCCAGATCTGACAAATTTTTGCAGGGTTCACCCCACCTAGTGAATTAATCTCGGGCCATTTTCAACCTGTTGCCGCTACACTAAACCCAGGAGCTTTATGCCCTTAAAAGAAAGGTGGCCAGTCTCCATCTGAGTATATCAAATGACAGAGAATCCTTCAAGTCTTTCAACACTTTTTCTACTGACTGAAGACCACCATTGCTAAAAAGAGAATATATGCCATCTTTCCTTTTGAATTTATAAACCTTCAAGTTCCTTTTCCTGACAGATCGAAGAGGCCTTTGGTAATGACATCTCCCTGTGGAAACAGAACTAGTGTCTTGGAGAGTTGGCCTAGTTCACACAGCGATCTTCTTAGAAACCTTTCTTCACAAATTAATTTCCCAACATTCCTGCTTCCTTTGTGGGGAGTGTTATTTAACAGGAAGGACTTTACATTCTTCCTTCTTCCACTCACTCAAACTTGATCTGGAAGTGTCTAGAAATGATCCCTCATTTTAACTTTGTACTTCAGTTACTATTAGTTTGACTGTACCCTTGAATGCAGGAATTTAATCCTGTTGCTGTGTCTTCTCCAGGCTATATTTTTCAAGTCCTTCTTAAGCTAGTATTTTCTTCAAACGTCAAATCATATTAATATCTTTTCATCATTTTCTGCAACATTTCAGTAAGTTTTTCTCAAATGATGGCATAGGGTTTTTATAGGGTGCCCCAATATTATTTCAATCAATGCATTTTCAGTTGTGTATGCAGCAATAAAAAATGTTTTGTTGCTTTCCTGTTTGTTCACTGAAAAAGTTCAGCCCAAGCATTACGGTGAAAGTTAAGGACACAGAGAAAAAATTTCCATCTATAGCTGTTTAATCATGTTATATCACATTCTTTGAAATTTTTGTACTGCAAATACTATTCATATTAACAGTCCTATTTAAATTACTAGAACTACCTAATGAAGAAAGAACAACTTATTTGACTAAGAATTATAGAGATAGCCCTGGTCTAAAAATATGATAACATACTTCCTTTTTTTTCCCACATAATTTTAATTAAAGATGTTTATTTTAACAGTAGCTTCCTGGCTACAAAGACAACTCTCTTGATTTCCAGCCTATCTGTATCCTGTCCTGTAAGTTTGCACTGTCCATATCATCTTAGACTAGAACCAGTTCTGATTCCCAACAACAGCCCTCTTATACTGGTTTATATATATATATTTGTATTTCATCCAACTTCTTGATTATAGAAACAATAGATAGAGGATACCAAAGAGAAAAACTGATGTGATAATTTAGTGTCTAAAACATTTAGATACTCCAAATCCTATTCTTCAATAGGTGGGAAGCTTACTTTTAAGCATATTTTTACATCTAATACATATACAAAAGGCCTAAAAATTATTTCTATTTGAAGAGACATTTTTCATTACCTATTCTAACTACTAAAAGCTAGAGAAAATTGTTATAGAAAACATGAACCTTGAACTTTCAAATAAAATAAGCATAAAAATAAAAAGTTGAAGTACAAACCACAAGAGAATTATTTAATTGAGATATGTAGAAGAAAATGCACTTATTCTTTTGCCATTTTTGGAGCAACAAACACAACAGTTCAATAAGGACTTTTTTACTCTTGCCTAGAACTGTATTGGAAAGGGTGAGAAAGTATGAGCAACAGTCTGAGAGAGATAATGAAATGACACAGTAGCATCTCATAAGCACACATTGCTTTCTATCTGTGCTGGTATGTGAAGGTTTTGCCATTTCATGGAAAATACCGATCCATATGAGCTTCCTACTCTTCTGCTGGCACTTGTGCAAGGATTTTGTGAAATCTTGAGAATACAAAAAGGAAAAACAGAAAGACATATGTGTTTCTCTCTGGTCCTCTGCTTAGAATCACTGTAATAAGGTCAAAGCCCTGTGACTGCCCAGAGACCTCTAGTTCATCTTGTTCCCCATGCTCCGTGTGCTGGTGGACAGGCATTTCATAGAAGTATTTGATTATGTCATTTTCCTAGTAGGGGTGCACAGGGATGCTCTTGTCTTGTGGTTATGTCTTTGGCTGCTTGTGCTTGATCAATATATTCTCTTGTAAGCCTCCTTTCGATTCTTGGGTGGTCGCTATTGTCCTCCCCATACCAGGCTCTGCCAAGCCTGGCTATGTCCCCAGCTTCCTTCAAATATAGTTTAAAGCTCTCTCAATGAGCCCTGCGAGTCCAGAGCTATGCTCCTATCCCCGCTTTGAGACAGGTGAACCCCATTTGTTGCCAGCAGGCTGAGTCATTGTTGGAGATTGAGAAGC
>VZTN01037516.1:3053-19476 GCA_013400515.1 Erpornis zantholeuca | reverse complement strand
CCTCCTGCTCTTTGTTTTGCCCACTGCTAGATTTGGCACGCCCATCTCTCCCAGGGCCCCATGGCCCCACGCCAACCAAAGCCATCCTCCCTGGTGACATTCTAAACCCCCACAATCATTTCCAAGAAGATAAATAGGGTATAGGTCTGCCATGTCTCAAGAGATCATCCGGAAACTGGGGTTACGTGTGAATTCCTACAAAATACATGCTCTTGCAAAACTGATTTAGAGNCTCATGGACATAAATCAATGAGCACCGTTATTCAGTTTGATCTCTGATTTCTTCTCATTGGCTTCTAGGAAGTCATTGTTTTGAATTCTTATTTTGTCTATTTGTAATCATTAGTTGGTAGTTGTTACACGGACTCTGACGGGTGCATGCAAAGCCACTTTCATTGTACAGAGTCTATATCTTATATACTGTTCCAAACTAGCAGTTCAGCAGCTACAAACTACAGCTTCTAGGATTACATCTCCTGCATCGCCAAGGGCTACAGATTACAATCTTTTTGCCTTATCTCCTGCTAACTATCTGTCTCACCTCCTGCTCTTTGTTTTGCCCACTGCTAGATTTGGCACGCCCATCTCTCCCAGGGCCCCATGGCCCCACGCCAACCAAAGCCATCCTCCCTGGTGACATTCTAAACCCCCACAATCATTTCCAAGAAGATAAATAGGGTATAGGTCTGCCATGTCTCAAGAGATCATCCGGAAACTGGGGTTACGTGTGAATTCCTACAAAATACATGCTCTTGCAAAACTGATTTAGAGGTAATGGGTTAATGTTAATGGATTAGATTAAGATTTCATGNTGGATTAGATTAAGATTTCATGTGTGCCTTAAAAGCATGAATGTACTACACAATTTGAATAGTAGTGACATTCTAGATAGTATTTTTTCTTTTGGATGTGGGATTTCACTAAACATGCAGAATTACGTGGTAATTTTTTAAACTGGTAATTCTAATCAGCTTGGAATTTCAGAATGGTTCTTAATGTTGTGGGCATATCTTGAATTGGCCTGCATTTATCTTGAATTGGCTTGCATTTAATGTTTTTGTAAGAGTCTTATAATATTTCTAATGGTAAGTCCTCTATTCGGTATTTTTTACATCTGTTAGCCAGTTCTCCCACAGGGATTTTATTTTTCGGAAGAAAAGCTTGTGTGATCTTACATTTAGTCTGGCAGACAAAAGAGTTTATGATAAAGAGAGTCGTGTAATGAGGAAATATCACCTTTCTTTCCTTGTTCATTGAAGGGGAGTTCCTTTGAGAAAATGAGGTGAATGAGGCTGAAAAATTTGTGTGCACAAGTCAAAAGAAATTTTATGGTGGTACAGAATGTGTAGGCTGCACTTCGATTTCTCTGTGAGGGGTCTGTAACCACAGCAAATGTACTCCTGTAAATTTCTGGGACTGGTTTTTGAGCAGGTTGTGTTCTGGTGCTCTGTGTTATTTGCACCTTTCTTGGAATTCAGCAACAAGCCTGCCTTCTGGTTGGAATTGTCACAGCCATGTCTGATCTCTTGGAGCTGGAATGGTACAGCTTAAATTTTGGATGTCTGCCCATCGTTTGTTTTTTATCATCTTGTATTGAGCTAATTAAGCATATTGCAGTAACATAATTTGGTACAAAATTTGTTTTCTCAAGGAAAATTCAGTCAAACTCCCTCTGATTTTATCAATTAAGCTTTTAGCTACTTTTCATACGAGCTCCTCCCTCAAGTCTCAAGTATCACTTTCAATCACATTTTCCACAGTAAGTTCTTGTATATTTCTATTATTATACTGCTCAGGACTGAAATTTCTTGATGCTCATAAACTGTAGATTCTAAGTTTGATTGCTATCATTTATGTTACAGGCATTAATTGTGAAAAAATAGATGAATTTTTTTGCTGGAGTCCACTAATTGTGGGTTAGTTTCTTTTAACTTTTAGTCAGTGAAGCCACACATATATAAAACTGTACCTATCAAATAGTACTTTTTGAAACTTAAAACATTATTTGTAATTCAAAGAGAGAGTAAAGAAGTCTGTGCTTGTTGTTGATGACAAATTAAGAATGATGAATTTGAGTAAAATTTTATCTCAGGGCAGCTTAGCAGGCTTCCTCATACATGGATCAGCACAGGTCTACATTATACCTTTGCTGTTTAACTGCTGCTTAACCTTATTTCTGAGAAATCAGAAAAATATTGTTCTTCCCGTACTCGTGAGTGTGGTAAATTGAATGTAACAACTGTAGAAAGAATATAACAACTATAATGTAAAAACTTTAAAATTGTTCTGAAGTGTTAGGGTGGTTAATGGATGGAATATTTAAGACTCACCAGAGTGAAGAAATGAAATCTAACACTAGAGAGAAAGCTATATATTATGGAAAATTACCTTCTTCTTTTTTTCTCAAGGCATTAAAAAAATTCAGATAGTTGATTGAAAGTGGAAGTGATTGTTGGTTTTTTTTTTTTTTTTAATAATTGAATAGTGAGTGTGTTTTTCCAGGAATTATGCTGCTTCTGTGTATGATGAACTAACATTTACATGAGAGGAATAAACAACTTGTATTTATGAAGTTAGAAAGTTGTATTTGTTTACTCTATAGATGGTTTGTAAGTGCTAGGTAAACCCAGCCTTCATGGAATCTTTCTAAATTTATTTACTGCAGTTGATTTTCATGTATGCAGAATTATTTCACTTCTTTACAAACAAGGAAGACCACGTAGCCCCTCCCCTTGGAAAGCAGCTGAAAAACTTAAGAGGTGCATTAGATTTTGTGAAATCTTTCAGAACCCAGGAATGACATGATAAAAAATTCTAAACCAAGTTTAAGTATTGATAAATTAAGTCTTGATAAATAATACAAAGATTTCATATTTGATTTAATGGAAATATGTACAGTTTTGCTTTTCTTGCCTTATTAGGGTTCTTTCCGAGCAGCTCTCAAGGATGTGATGCTTTTCTTCGCCACAAGATGACCCTGATTTCTCCCTCAATATTGAAAAAGTACGGAATTCCTTTTGACAAGGTACATTACTGTTTCTTTTTAAACTCTACTTTGATGTATTGAATTAGATTGTGTTTAGTATAAACATTGTTATAGTGAAGGTGAGGCAAAAGGGTTTTTTGTATTTAGGTAGCAGTTGCATGAGAATATGTATTAGAACTACTAATAGTTTTAGCCAGGAATTTTCTAGCATTAAACAGTTGTAGCCATTACAGCCTTTCTGTGATTTTTTTCTAAGACGTTACCAAAATTTCTTATTTTTAATTTATTTCTGATGCCAGAATGATTTTTTGCTTTTTCTTTTATATGCCCTTTACATACTGTTTTAGAGTTTTATGTATTCTTTGTGCTTTTAGCCTACATACTTGTAACTTGCCAAGTCTGGTAACTGAGCTGAGACCCAGTGTACCATTAAACCAGGAGACCAAACAGTCTGGGAGCCTCAGACACCAAGGTCCTCTCCAGAACAGAATTTTGTAAACTCAGATAGGCCCATCCAGGGGGAAGGTTCCTCAGAATGGGGGGTGCACTCGAGCCTCTCATTGGGGAATCTTTGATAAAGATGTTAATTTTGCAAGGCCTATAAGTGTGTGTATTTCGGTGTGATGGTGTGCATGCATTTTCGGGGCATTCCACCTGGATGAAAGTGCTGTACCGAAGGATCCTTAAATAAATACCGAGGTAAAAACTCCTTTTCCCAATAAACCGTGTCGTGGTTTAAATTTTAAGGCCAGCGAAAGGCAGCATCTCCATGGTAGCTTGGATTTTCTATTGACTGAAACACTTCTTAACTCACTCTGTTAATTTAAGTTCTATACCTGATATTTTAATACAAGTGTTTAATTTCTTTATGTCTAGGCGTGGCTTTTCTAATGCAATTAAATATAACTTTATCATTATTATGATCTGAAAGGTTTTAAGTGGAATAAAGTAAAAAGAACTGTGTCTTGAAGTGACTTTATGATGTATAAGTAAGAGTAAGAAACTGTTACTTAATTTAAAATCTATTTTAAAAGCTGTAACATAATAGAAAAAGAATTAATGATTTTTCTTGACTGTTAGGTAGTGGCAGAATAAACGTTTGATAAGAACATTATACAAACAGAAACTGAGAAGAATAATTGTCTTTCTTTGTGAATAATTTAATACATAGCTGCTTTTAAAAACATATGAAGTATCCAGTTTCTTTTGCTTTCTACAAGCTTTTCTGTATCACTGTTTTCCACTTTGAACTTCCTATAGATGCCAGCTAATGAAATATTTCCAATGCCTTTTTTTTTTTTAAGTGTACTTATTCTACTTATTATTACTTACTATTGTTTATTTGTAAATTCTAAAATTTTAAATTTTGGAGTTCTGTAAACCTGCTTAGAAGACTAGAGCTTGATTCAAAAGCTCCCCTGTCTGAATAGCTGTTTATCTTAATACTGAGTTTTCAAATGGCTTTTGATCATTAAAGGGCTATGATTCCTGATTTCCCATTGCACGGATTATTTTAAATTGTTCAGGAGAACAAGGCAATATACACTTTTTCTCAGTTTATTCCCACTGCAGTATAGTCATGTAAACTCTCCTTGCCACACACCTTGCTTATTATTGTGGTTTCTGTTTTCATGTGTGTGCTATTTATTTATTGGTATAATGTGGGCATGTATATATAAACTTTGCTTACCATGTTCCCTGGCCTAAAATATAGGATAATGCAGGGCTTCTTATCTGGTTTAGTTGGTGCTTTTCTAAAGTGTGAAACATAAATGTGATTATTTTCATGTATATTTTTGCCCAGCTGGAAGCTAAACACCAGACAAGGGTGATATAAATGGGCTAGTGACCTTTAGGAATGCTAACTAGTTTATTGATTGAAAACAACAACTGAGAACTGGAGTCTGGGGTAAGCCTGAAGCCCCAAATGACAAAGCAGATAAAGAAAATAGTACTTGCCACACAAGGTCCTTCTCGGTCGCAAAAGGTACCTCAGGAGGATGCTGGGCCTCCCTGGGAGAGTCCTTTTATAGCCCTAGGCGGGATCAGGAATACACCAATCAGAGGGCCTTGTTTTTAGGGGTTGTGATTGGTCCGTTTCTATGGTGCATTCCTGACCAATCATTTGGCCAACTCGTGGTGTGATTAGTCATTGTTGTTGTCCAATCCTGTTTGATTTACTTCAGGTGATGTAATCTGTAACATAATTCTTTCTCCTCACCGTCTTTCTAGATGTTTCTCTTCATTGCCTTTCCTTGGTACAGCCCCATCCAGTGTTTACACCAAACTTTACACCTGTACAATGATGCAGCTTAACTTAATTAACGTTGCTAAACAATTAACAAATTAGATTAGATTCAGCCCCAATATAACTCAAGTAATATCTTAACCAACAACTTATAACTGACTCCCAAACACTTATATCAGGGCCTTGCTCACTCCCCCTTGGTGGAATGGGGAGACAATTAGAATAATAAAAGGTAGAAACCTCATAGTTTGAGATAGAGACAGTTTAATAGGGAAGGGGAAAGCTATGCACAGAAGCCAAGCAAAACAAGGAGTTCATTCATTGCTTCCCATGGGCAGGCAAGTGTTCAGCCGTTCCCAAGAAAGCAGGGCCCTGTCACATGTAACGGTGACTTGGCAAGACAAATGTCACCACTCCAAACAATTGCCCTGCCTTTTTTTTTTCACAGCTTTATGTACTGAGCAGGGATACCATGGGCTCGGCTGTCCTGGCTGCGTCCCCCTCCCAACTTCTTGTGCACCCCCATCCTCCTCAGTGGCGGCATGATGCGGGGAGCAGAAAAGGCCTTGATGCTGTGTAAGACATGGCCAGCAAAAACCAGGACACCTCTGTGTTACCAGTCCTGTTGGCAACACAGGTGGGATGAAGACACAGATGTATTTTATGCCTTTTTGGAATATCACTTCACTTTTCATGCTTAAATCAACCTATGTGTAAAATTGAGGAAATGCAGGCATTTAGAATGATACTGCCTGCCTTGGAAAGCAAGCTTTTTTGAATAAATTATTCATAAAATAAGTCGTTTGTTTCGGAATGATTTATTATCATATGGAAATGCAGTTGCTGAGTTCAGTTTTTGTAATATATAGGTAAATATACTGATTCTCTTCATATCCTTGTGCCTTATCATGAAGTGTCAGGTGAAACTTTCCAAGCTGGAAGATTTTATAACCAGATTTATAGTTTTGGATTTACAGAACATTACTCTGAACAGTATAATTTTCAGTAGTTGGTGTTTAAAGTAGCATATTGCAGAATGCCAGCATACTTATTTTCAATATGACACATTTGATCTTTGTATTTTGGTGTCTTGATTTTTGAGTTGATCTTTGTATTTTGGTGTCTTGATTATTCCTGTATTCTAATTTAGAGGATGGTAATCCTCTAGAAAGGGTGGGGGGAGGAGTGGGGGAAAGTGCTATAAACAGTTAAATATTTAAGTTTGGTTCTATCACCTAGTCTTTGGAGGAAGCAGACTGTACCCAAGTGTAATTGTAATTAATGGGATTCAGTGAGAAAGTGAATAGAGAGAACCAGGCTGTGATCTCTCATGGCTCAAAGTGATAGAAGTGGAAATGTGCTGAATGCTGATAAGTCAGCCTATGCCTACCAGGTGGCAGCTGAACTGCTGCTTGTTGCAATAGAACACCTGCTAAACTGTCAGCAGTGGGAGGGTGTATTGAGATAAATTTTGGAATTGCTAGCGTTGAGAATAATCTTTCTTAAACATTCCCACAGCGATTGTTAAAGTGCTACAGTAACAGTTACAATATATGCAACTATATGTGTATTTGCATGTATATACTAAATATGAATCCACAAAAAATTTAACATGCAAAATGTAAGACCCGGTTTTTTTCTCTAGCCTTGTTGGCTATTTTTCTTGTTTTCCTCTCTTTCCTTCATCCCTTAATACAATCAGAAATAGACCTCTTTGAAGTGCTAACCCTGTATGTTCTTGCATTGGGCAAAAAAGCAGACAAAAATTTGTAAAACTACTAGATAACTATTTTGAAGGAGATTGTAAAAGCAGACATTGAATATTAGACAACTATACCAGTAGAATGCTGAGATTTAGGACATGATGTTAAAAAGAAAAATGTTTGAAGTTGTGAGTTTTAATTTTGGTGATTGTTTAAAATTTAACCCATCTTTTTCTGATTTTAAGTCATAAGGGTATCCCCCTAAAAAGAGTAATATTTGTCCTTCAGATTTTCTTACTGTTTTGCTTATGCAAAGCATTGCCACACACTGAAAACTGTTTAGACTCTGAGAAGTCTCCATATTTTCTTGTAATCAACAAATGCATCTTATTGAATAGTCATCAGTCACTGCTCAGATTATTTGCTTCATTTAAATAGATCTGTCTGCTTTTTAGTGGGCCTGTTGTCTGATGTGTGTTTCACGTAAAATGTGTATCAAACAGAGCATGGAGAATCTCTTTTAACTATTTACTTCTATAATCTACTTTATTCATTAACTCTTATCAGATAATTCAGAAGACAGTGTGCTGTTTCAAGTCTCTGACTAGCCTGTCCTTGATAAAGTCTCTGGTGGTCTGACTTTAAGAGATTAAAGCTGTCACTGTGTGGAGAGAATATTAGTGGTTGACAAGAAGTGCTGTCTCCTCTTTTCTCTGTGTAGAAAGAGCAGCAGTCCATTTCAGTATAGGAAGATGAGATTTCTGTCTTGAAAGAGAATAACCTGACCAGTGATTTGTTTATGTTACTTTTTTTTTTTGTAGTTTAGTCTAAAACCTTTTAAAGTCTGATACCTCTCTTAAAACCAGTAGGAATTTAGGTTATTTTTGTATATACAAAAATATAATTACTGTGCAGTGAGTTTTAGGTTGGCTTTTTCTTTTATTTTTTTTTTCTTTCTATAATATCTTATTGACCCAGTGGTCTTTGCACACTTTTCTTTTGGTTGTAATCCTTTGAAACTACTCTTACTCAACCTCTACAACAACGTCAGAGTTTAACTGTAGTCAAGGTTTTTGTCTTTCAGAATCTCCTTCTATCCCATTCGTTCTTTTTTTTTTAGTTATATGAAATTCTTGTTACCAGTAGTGCCAGAGTGATTCTGCTCTCTAAAATTTTGCCTAAAGAGAAAGAAGGGAAGGACAGTGGTAGATTAAAAGTTGTGTTTTAATAGCTTTATCTTGAGACATTCTGCACAGCTTCTGGGTGTGATAGTTATGGCTATTTTGATCTAGCCTGTCTTTGCTTCCTCTCAGCCAGTAAGAATGATATATTCTTCCTACTGTCTTCTAGTTTCTTTTACTTCCAGGTTTTATTACCAGTGAACCTCTGCTCCAAGATTAACTTTTTAGAGTTCTTTCTGAGTTTAATACATATTACACTTAGCTGTGTATTTTAGAGTAAAGAACATTGTCTCAAGTATACTGTTTCTGTTTGTATTAAATCCCATCTCTGCAAGGTGAAAAAAATTCTTTGTTTTAGTTAGTTATAAAGGCATAAATAGTTTTCATTGCTTTAGGACCAGAACTGCTTTGTAATGTGGTTCACTTTGAGGTTTTATAAAGTTTGTTTATTTTTGCCTTTTAATTTTTTTTTTATTGTTACAGGTTACCCAAGAGGCAGGAGAATTTATGATCACTTTCCCATATGGATACCATGCAGGGTTTAACCATGGATTTAATTGTGCAGAGTCAACAAACTTTGCCACTATTCGATGGATTGACTATGGAAAAGCTGCAAAATTGGTAAGTCACAGTGCAGAAAATTGATGTGTAAGGAAATATTTCCTGTGATTATTTCTTTGTGAGAATCTCAGGAAGGTGATGAGAAAGGGAGATCTATTAGATCAGGTAATATCTTAAGCTGCCATTCAAATTTTATTTATAGTTGTTATGTTGATAGTAGGTATTATAGTTCCAGCAATATAAATTCCTCTCAGTAGTGAGTTTTGTTTGAAGCTTAATGTATTTATTGTTCTTCAAAACCAGTTCCGTTTGTGGATGTTTTTAAGTTGAAGCTACATACACAGAGGTTAATATATGTAAAGACAACTGACTTCTGCTCTTAAATCTCCTTTAAGCTCTGCTGTTTGTGAAAGCACTTTAGTTTAAGTAGGAATTTTGATACCTGGAAAGAAACATAAATAGTGAGACCTCAAATAAAGTTTGAGGAAACAAGTTCAATTTTTCTCATCTCTAATGTCATCAGAGGACTTACAGTACAAGAGAATAAAGCAACTGTTTGGGGGATGTATATCTGAAGATATTTTAGACCAAAATCTTGTTCCGTGGTATGCATCTCGTCCTTTCTTTTGTGTACAGCATAGAATCATAGACTGTGTAATGCTAGAAAAAAATTCCAAGATCACTGTGTCCAACTTTGACTGAAGACCACTGTATCAACTAAACCACAGCACTAAGTGCCACATCCAGTTGTTTCTTGAATCCGTCAAGAGACGGTAACTCCGCCATTTTCCTGGGCTGTTCTTCTGATGCCTGACCACCCTTTCAGTGAAAATTTCTTCCTGATGTCCAACCTAAACCTCCCCTTGGCCCATGATCCAGCCTGTCCAGATCCCTCTGCAAGAGCCTTCCTACCCTCCAGCAGCTCAACACTCCCACCCAGCCGGTGTCATCTGCAAACTGACTGAGGGTGCACTCAATCCCCTTGTCTAGATGATAGATAAAGCTATTAAACAGAACTGGCCCCAGTACTGAGCCCTGGGGAACACCACTGGTGACTGGCCACCAGCTGGATGTAACTCCATCCACCACCACTCTCTGGGTCCAGACATAGAGATTATTTTCTACCCAGTGAACAGTGTGCCTGTCTGAGCCATGAGCTACTAGTTTCTCTGGGAGAATGTTATAAGAGGCAGTATCAAAGGCTTTGTTGAAGTCCAGGCAAACAACATCAACAGGTTTTCCCATGTCCAGTCCATGGATGCTCGCAAGAGGAGATCATGTTGATCAAGCAGGACCTGCTTTCCACAAACCTCTGCTGGCTGGGTCCTATCTCCCAGTTATGTATGTGCTGTGTGATCATAATCAAGATAATCTGTCCAATAACCTTTCCTGGCACTGAGGTCAGGCTGACAGACCTGTAGTTCCCTTTATACTTGTTAATGAGCATCACACTGGACAACCTCCAGTCCTCTGGGACCTCCCCAATTAACCAGGACTGGTGATAAATGATGGAGAGCAGCTTGGTGAACTCTTCCACCAGCTCCCTCACCCTCCTTTGGGTGAATCCCATCTGGCTCCATAGATGGAGTATCTAAGTGGCACAGCAAGCTACTGACTACTTTCTCCTGGTTTCAGGGGGTCTGTTCTGCTCTGTCCCTGTCTACCACCACAGGTTGCTGAGATAGAAGTTGCTATGGGATAACTTTCTGACTAAGGCAAAGAAGGCATTAAGTACCTCAGCCTTTTCTTTAGCTTTGGTGCAGTGGTTCCCCTGGTTCGCCCCAAACTGGGCCAAGAGACACTTTCAAGGTCCAAAAAGCAGGTATTTGCTTTATTCAGCGTGCTGGGTGTGCAGGGATCACTCCTCCAAACATGCACACACCCCAGGCAAAGAGCAGTTTACAATATATGATTGCAATTTATGTATATTCATCATTTTCCCTAGAAAAGGTGTGATTATGCAAACTGTTTCTTAGAACTCGTTATTATCATTAGCATACGTGGCACACAGGTGCAGTGCTCCCTGGTGGTTGCGCTGAGGGAAGGCTAGGTGGTTGTTCTGATGAAGGCTGAACGCCTTCCTCGCTTTGCACTTTTTACCTTTCTTAACTAGGCATGCACCGTCTCTTGCGAACTGTTTCAGCACTTTCTTCACTGGATCTAGCCAACTTTGTTCCCTATCTTTTGCCAAGTTATTCAGCTGGCTTCTACATTGGTTACAATGTATTTTATTTTAGCCTCAGTAGACCCAAGCATGCTGACGCCTCCTCTTGCTGCTGATGTACTTATAAAAACACTTTTTATTGTGTTTGACAGCAGTGGCCAGTTGTAGTTGAACTTTCACCTTTCTAATTTTCTCTCTATGTGACCTCATCACATCCTTGTACTCATCAAGAGGTGCCTGCCCCTTTTCCCAAAGGTCATAAACTCTTTCCTTTTCAGTGAGTTCGTGTGAAAGGTCCCTTTCAGCCAGGCCACACTTCTTCCCCACCCAACCCATAGGGATGACATGCTCCTGAGCCTTCAGGACTGTGCAGGGGACTTGCCAAATCCATGTCCTGAATAGGCCAAAGTTGGCCCCCTCTGAATGTCTGAGGCAGTGGCCCTGTTCCTTACTTTACCAAGAATTGAAAACTCTTATTATTTCATGATCATTGTGCCTGAAACAATCTTCTTCCATCACATCTCCCACCAGCCCTGCTCTGTTTACAAACTGCAGGTCTAGGAGGGCCTCACTCCTGATAGGCTCTTATTGGCTGTGTTAGGAAGTTATTTTTTCATGCATTCCCAGAACTTCTTTAGACTGCTTCCTTTCTGCTGTGTTGTATTTCCAGCAGACATCTGGCATGTTAAAGCTTCTCATAAGAGCAAGGTCCAGTGGTCATGAGATTACTTCTTCCCAGCTGCTCACAGAATATTTTGTCCACCTCTTCATCCTGGTTGGGATGAACTCTTACCCATAGTTGTACAACCCTATCATCACCTTGAACTCTATGCAGTCTAAACATTCCCTATTGCCGAGAGCCATTGCACTGCCTCTGCTTCCTCCCCCGTCTGAAAGCTTGTAGCCATCCCCTGATGGATGTACCAGTAATGAAGTAAATGCACAAAACCAAAGAAGTGGACAATTTATTCAGCAGAAGTTTTTTACTGTTTTTCAATATCTATTTTAAACAGTGTTAAGGCTTATATTAGCCTTAGTTTGTATTACTCAAAGTTTCAGTCAGAGGCATTTTCTGCATTGACTTGTTTGTAATTGGAAAAAGCCTTTCCAATTGCAACCTCCTTAATATAGTAGTTAGTACAATGATATGGAGTGAAGAGTAAAATCAGCTGTGCTGGTTAAACAGCCTAGTAACGAGAGTGAACTCTTACTACACATTGGAGATTGAGAAACACCTTCATGAGAAAGTTCTCAAGTAACAGAAACTTACGAGTTTAGGCTAATGATTGTTATTGTTAATGAGATAGAATATGCCTCAAAGGGAAAAGTTAATGAATATTTTTTCCCCATATGCTTTGTATGCACATGCTAACAGTAATCGAAGTATTGAGAATCTTTACACACATCTAATGTTCAGAAGACTGGTCTCTACCTCTAATAGGAAAGTTGTGTTTCTGATAGCCCCCAGATAAGGTGGCAACTCTGAAGTTAATTTTAAACTCTAAAATGCTTATGATAACTTACACGTTTGATAATTTGAAATTTCTGTGAATAGTACAATGAAACAAAGATGAGAGAACCATGGATACACAGGAGTTAATTGTGGCAGGTAAACCTAACTTGGGTTTTAAAAGATATGAATGTTATGCAGCACTAAAATTGATTCAGCTGAACTTCAAGAATGGCAAATTGCATCTTCAGATGTAGCAAAGCTTTCAGTGTACTGGCTTAATATTTCTTACTTTTTAAAAAATAATTTACTACTTGGTGTACAGCTTCCCCAGTACAAACTGTTTAATGTTTTATGCCTCCAATATGCAGCTCTGTTATTGTATTATACTGTAAACTTAATGTCATCTTTAAATTCAGTGGAGTTAGATAATTTTTTAAAGCTAGTGTAATTGTGTTGCTTTACACCACTACGAAAGTGCTACTGTAATTCTGAAATTTTAGCTAGGAAGTCTTGGCATATACACAGTAACTACAGTTTTATTTTGTAAAATCCTCTAGCATATGGATGAAACCTTCATCTTAGGGCACTGAATTCTGCTTGGTGGCTATTGTATGTAGGAGCAGTAGTGTGCATATATAATACAAGAAATTAAAGTAATACTCTGGTGTGTGCAGTTAAATTTAAAGGCCTACAAGTTTCAAAGTGGGTTGGAGCAGTAATGACTAATCTCACTCTACAGAGAAATCTGAGATACGATTGTCAAATATGAACTGCTGTTCCTTTGCCAAATGGTCAGAGACTTTAATACTATTTGCTTAATTCTTATCACTTAGTACCACAAGAATGAGAATCAAAGTTTACTTTTCTTCTCTTTTCTAAATAAAAAAGAACATGCTAGAAAGTACTGATGGTAGGGTTTTTTTTTAATATGGAAATGTATATGAACAAAAGAACTGAAGGAAATATGGTTAACTAATTCTCTATAAAACTTACTGGTATTTGTTTATGCCATACAAACAGGGAAAACAAGACAAACAGAGAAAATATTAAAAAAAATCATAAAATTATTTACAAGGAAAAGACCTTTAAGATCATTGAGTCCAGTTGTTTAACTCGGCATTGCCAAGGCCACCACTAACGCATTCCTAAAGGGTCATAACCACAGGTCTTCTAAATACCATACCTGTGTGTGGATGGTGACATGGCTACGTCCCAGGGAAGCCTGGCCAATGCCTGACAGCCCTTTCCATGAAGAAATGTTTCCCAATATCTTGTCTAAGCCCCCTCTGGTGTGACTTGAGACCATTTGCTCTTGTCCTAGCACTTGTGACTTAGAGAAAAGCTCAACACCCATCTCACTACGAGGTCTTTGCAGGCAGCTGTGGAGAGGGAGAAGGTCTCCTGTAGCATGCCAGATAGCTGCTAACATGATTCAATGGCAAATAGGCAGGAAGGGTCTTTGTTGAGTCCACAGAGATGTTTATTCCAGCCATGCACGCTGCCAGTTCAGTGACAAAAACTCATGGGAAGGGTCCAGGGTTAAGTATGGTGTGGTAGGGGCAGAGAGAGCACCAGGGCCCAACCCTCAGGGGGCATGGGGCAGTACACAGGTGGGGTTAGGGTATGGGAACTGATGGGGAAATAGAGGGGGGTGGCTGAGGAACAGAGGTCTGTGGGGGGCACCAATGGGGCTGACTGAGGGAGCAGAGCAGGGGTACACAGCATAACAGAACAGGGTGTCATTGAGAGAAGCCTCTTTGTGTCTGTCTAACTTGGGGAATGCCTCTCAGGGTTGTTCCCTTCCCTTATGACAAATTATCTGACAGAATTTACTTGGTACCACTGCATTACCAGTAGCTGAAATACTGATTTCTAACAACAAAGACTTGTTGTTAGAAAGACTTCTAACAGCAAAAAAGTACCCACATTGTTTTAGGACTTTATGAGGACTATTGAGGCTGGATTTGCTAAGGGGAAAAAAAAATTCAAGTAAAATTGCGTCATTGTCTGAGTAATAAGATTATAAAGTCTAAGATTCCATCAAAAAATAAGAGAACATATAATATGATTTTGTATAACTGTACTCTGTTTCTTGGTTATGGTGTTTCTCTAGAAAACCATGAGTATATCTATGATTAACTTTTATCACAACATTAGAAAACTTCCTGGAGGTGTTAATTAAAAAGGTAAAAAGTTGCTCTGTCCAAAGAATACTGATATTTTAGTAAGTTTTATTTTAAGGTCCAGTAATTTCATTTAAATCAAAAAGCAAAAAATCCCAACCCAAAACCTACATAACCTTGTAGTCCCATTTTTTATTCTTCAGACTGATACCTCATCTGACTTACCTTTTCTTTCTTTATGTGTAATGTGCAAGACTTTTAATTGGAAAGAATGTTTTGGATTCCGTAGTTCCTCTGCATTGTACTGCAGGAATTGCCTGTGTCAGCAAAATGCAGGAGTATCTAGGTCAGTTTATTGCTGTATTCTCCATAGAGAATATTCTATACTGATGACTGATTATTTGTCTTCCTACAAGAACACTTATTTTTTTTATATTATAGTTTTTAATTGCTTACATCTGGATTTCTGTCTTAGAAAAAGAAAAAAATCCTGAAATACAATCAATATTCTTCATTGATTTTGTGGGAAAAAAATTGAACAAAGATTTTTGTTAAAGTTGTAGTAAAAATTTAGGCTATGTGATGATACTGCTTTCCAGCATGAAATGAGGTGGTGCTAAAGATTCTCTGAAATCACAAATGTTAAATAAGAGATCTTTTTGACCCTTGGTATTGCACAATTTGATTAAAAGACTATGAATGCCAATTCCAAAAATGATTTTCTGTCTTTAAAAATCCTGAACTTGTGGTCTTGGTTTCTCTGTGTGCCCCCTAACTACCTTTAATAGTTGAACCATGTGAGCAGGAATGTATCCACCAACTTGTTTTCTAGAGTTTGTGCAAGACTATCATGGTTTTAAGCCCAGTTGGAGATGAAACAGCATGTAGACACTCATCAACTCCACCCCTCTTCCTCCAGCCCAGTGGACTGGGGAGGAGAATTGAAGTGAAACTTGAATGTTGAGATAAGAATAGTTAAATATTTGAAAGTAGTAATGGTAAATGATAATAATGATAATAAAAAGGGAAGAAACAAGTGATGCACAGTGCAATTGCTCACCATCCACTGGCCCCAGCCAGACCCCCTTTCCTGAACCCAGATCAGCCCCTTCTAGGTAATTCTCCCCAGTTTATATACTGGGCATGATGTTCTGAGGTGTGGAATATCCCTGTCCCAGCCATGCTCCCTCGTAGTTTCTTTTGCTCACTTCACTGGTGCAGCAGGAGACAAGGAAAAAAATTCCTTGACTTGGGATAAACACAGCTTAGCAAAACCCTAAACATCAATGTGTTACCAATGCTCATTCTGAATCCAAAACACAGCACTGTAACAGCTACTGAGAAGAAATTAACTATATCCTAGCTGAAACCAGGACAAAAACTTTGAACAACATACCAAAAAAAATACTAGGTGTCACCTCCAGTGTGCTGTTTGCTACAACTCAGCTGCTATTTTTAGCTTGCTTTTTGGACAAAATTCAGTTGTACAGAATTAAGTAGAAGTGAAAAATAGATAAAAAATCTCAATGACCTTCCCCCTCCCGAACAACACAATTGGATAAGTAACTGGCACACTTAGAGCCTCCCAGCTCTGTAGAAGAGTCGAGAAGTGTAGTTTTTCCTGTCTTTCTCCATTGTCAAGAACACACAGGAAAAGAAATAGGAGATAATAGTGGAAGGAACAAGTCAGTCAGCCTCTCCTTAAGATGCTTGGCAAAAGGATGTGGTGTAGAGGGATGTTGATGAAGTGGTGGTATATGGATATGTCAGAGCTTAATGAAACAAAGGGTGGTAGTGCTCAGTGCAAAAGAATGGTACAAGTCTAGTTGTGTTGTTTTGTGAGGATGAGAAGCGCTCTATGCTTTAGATATTCTTAATCATTTTCATCATCCTATAACTTTCATTTGTGGAATGCTATTTACTGCTGGAAAAAATAACTGAATGCTATGTGTGGACACTGACATGCTTGGTCAGAGGGAAATTTTCAGCTCTCAGCCTGACTGT
>VZTN01037512.1:11181-28659 GCA_013400515.1 Erpornis zantholeuca | reverse complement strand
CCACGTCAGCTGCCCAGCACGGCGCAGGGAGATCATGTAGATGAGTGATGGATACACGAATACAAAGGCCAGACCACATGTTGCTCCAGAGTATCTGAAGAAAGGGAAGGAAGACGGGAAAAAGAAAAGAAAAAAACAAAAAAATGCTTTGCATTTATTCTTATTTCTTGTTGTCATTTCCCCCGCCAAACCAATGAATGGTTTGGATGAACAGTGACTATCTGCAATTGCTAAACACTGATTTCTGTTCCTTGCTGACCTCCACCTCCTTCACTAGCATTTAATTACCACCCTCTATGTTGTCCAGCCCCCTCCTTGCCGGCACCTGCACTCTGACATGCCTCTGTCCTTTCAGTCACACCCTGTGATGCTGTTTGGGACCAAATACCTTACTTTGACTTTATGTTTCTACTTTCTTTGGGGAAATCTGTCAACATGCAACAGAAAGAGACTGGACAGTGCATCCTCTGTTACACATCCTTTACTGTCAGAACTGCAAATCTCATTGCACCCCAGCCATCTGAGGACACATATTAAAGCATTTAAATATAGAAATGTTCCTGAAGCTGCAACTCTTATTTTAATTTATTTAATGAGCTTCTAGAAAATCATTCTCCAGACCTAAAAGGATCAACATGTCCTTCTGGTAATATGATCCACCACAGCAAGGGAAACATTTAACTGTTCTTCTTCCAAACTCTGCCTTGCTTACAAAAACGTTCTCGTTATTTTCACCTACTAAGCAACCAAATGTTATTAAGTAACAACGTGTTTTGTTTCAGATATTTAAACATTCCTTTGAGAGGAAAGATCATAATACAGAGAAATCATCTACAACACAAAACCAGAAAATGCGCAAGTTAGACTGTATAAAGACAATTTATCTGCTGGAAATCCACTCAACATGTTTGTCTACTATGCACAATATAAACACGCTAGAACAGAAAAGCACCAGTTTGCAGAGACATGTATTGCACAGTGTTTAATCAAATCAGATATTAGGAAGAAATTCTTTCCTTTGAGGGTACCGAGACACTGGAATGGGTTGCCCAGGTTGTGGGTCTCCTGTCCCTGGAAATATTCCAGGCCAGGTGGGATGGGACTCTGAGAAAACTGGACTAGTGGAAGGTGTTCCTTGCCCATGGCAGGGGTTTGGAACAAGATGATCTTTAAGGTCCCTTTCAACCTTAAGGGTTTCAACTTCTATTCTGTCATTCTGAGAGTCTGCGATGACTATTAACTAGACCATCTCTACTACTGAACACAAAAAAATTTTACTACAAGGAGAGGTAGAAGAAAGAGGAAATGGGAAAAAATGTCAAAGATCAGCAAGTGAGCAAAAGTAAATTATTTTGCTACTTTGGTCAGATCCAAGCCTGTCATTCTGGTTTTATAATTGCAGATTTCTGTATTTTTAAACACCTCCCTCTCCTGGTTACTTAAGGAAATATGCAAGCCAAGAATAAATGACAATGCATATAAATATGGTGACGTGAAATGTAGAAAGTAAGACTCCTTATTATTTCCTCTAATATTTTCTAATTATAGAAATCCTAGCTTTTCATCAACATAGTAAATTTAAGATATCATTTAGAGTCACAACTTTGATGCCTCTTTTCCTTTTAAAGTTACTTGCTTTCTTGGATCTTTATTATGGACCTTCAAACCAGGTTCAAATGGTCTTAACACAAAACCGAAACTTGAGAGAAAGCACACAATAATGAAGCAACTTTTCTTCCAGCACCATATTATTTTATGAGTATAGTTACAAGGTCCTCAGATACAGCTCCAGAAAAACTCAACCACCTCAGACACAGAGGCACAATAACAGATAGCTGCTTGTCAGAACTTTGCAAGCTGATTGTTTACACATCTAATTCATTATTTACAACTTAAGAAGACATAAGCTTCACAAAATATAAAGGTACAATTATTACTGGTCCTTTTCAACATCAGGACACAAACGTAGCAACACCACAGGGAAGCACACTGCAAGCAACACTCACCTTATGATACCTCCTATATTTGGGTAGAATCTTGCCATTGCTACTCCAGCTCCTACAATGGCTAGGTTCAGGATGAGCACATGGAAAAGGCTAGGGGAAAGTGAGGAAAGAGTTTTAAAATCTGTTATATTTATATATATACAAATATATATATATGTACAAATGTATATATATATATGTACAAAATACCACCACTATCCTTCATTTACACTAACATTTAACTGGTACATGGATGGTGTTTTCATTTGATGACTCACTCTATTAAAGCTAATTAATTTCACAGCAAACATGTCATCTACTGAATATTCAGAGTGCCAATTTCCAAATATCTAGTATTTTGACTCAAAATATTCTTAAGGAACAAGAATGTGTAATTTGGCAATTCTTCCAAGAAACATCTTACATGGTACTCAGTACCCACGTATTTCTGATGGATAGTCAAATACCAGAGAAACAATACTGTACAAGTTCATTCCCACAAGAAAGAATTAGCTTGTTCACAGAATGATCTGAATTGCTCTAAGTGAACTAATGGAAACCAGAAGAAAAGCAAAGATGCATCAAGTGGAAAACATCACAAAGACTACGAGGGGGGAAATAAAACCTTAAAATTTGATCTCTACTGCATTTTGATAGAGGACAAACATTTAGAATGTTAGATGTCTTGCAGTATTTGAACTGTGCCCTATTTATGCTGGATTTTTTGCTGAATTTGTTTTTACAAATAATTTCCTATTGCTTTCCTCTTGCATTAAGGATGAGAAAAACAGAGATTTTCTGTTCTGTAAGAACAGCTTTTACTGCATGAGACAAATTCAGTGCAGTTATGCACAGAACTGAGACTCAGGAAAGTATCACTTTTCTTTCGAGAGTATGAAATGTTGGCATATTTTAGTATAAGGTAAAGTCAGGAAATATAATAAAAACCTGTGATATTTTGGTCACACAGCTGTTTCTATGAAAGGAAAAAAGAATTCTCACAGAGGAAACATATATACACTTACAGGTTTTGTTTATTCTTCTGGAGGATATGATTTCCTAAAATATACAAAACCTGTAAACCAAGGCTAATTTTTTCTTCACTGTAGAAAGTATGTTTATTATGGAGGATGTAACTAACTAACAACTTTTTAAAAGTGACAGCTTCCATGGCTAAGCCTGAAAGGCTGCCTGCCAGTTTCCAAGTTAGGAAGAAAGATTAGAGACATAGAATAGTCTCATTAACGTTCAGGGAAATAAAGGCAACCAAAACACAAAGGAATAATTCAAGGTATAGACTGTATTTAACCCTCACTCTTAAAAACTGATTTCAAAAAGACAGAAAAAAATATTTAATTTTGTACATGACTTTTAATAGTGGTACAAGAGAGTTACCTTAGGGATTGACAATTGCAGTGAGACTACAGCAGCTGTTTAAGTTTAAAAATGACTTAACAGGATATAAACCTGGTAAGACCCCATGAATAAAAAATAAAATCCCAAGAATCAGACTTCTTAGGGACAAAATGTGTACAGCTTCTCTAATATTGCTAAAGATTAGGTAAGTAAACTGTTCACACAAAAGTGTCTGCATTAAAAACTATTTCCTCTCTCCCCATATATGTGGCAGATCGCAAATCCAACTACCACACAATTGCAGCAGAAAGTTTATGGACACAGAAAATGACACTACTTCTTCCATTCTTTTTTTGCTGAGATTATTTTTTAGCAAGAGGGACTAAAACCAGTGCAGACTTATTAATTCAAAAATGTTTTGCAAATTTGTGTCAGTTTGGAGTATTTTAGCATAAAATCTCAAAAAATCACTGAAGTATTTTATTCTGGCATGCTTTGAAGATGTGATTTTGTTGTTCAAAGCTGTTGTTTTAAATTAATTCTAAAAAATTAATTCTAGATTCTTTTAAATTTTGAAAGTAAATAGGGATATCTCTATATTTGGTGTGAAATGAAACATTTTTCAATTTCTTGATCTAGAAAAACATTATTGGTTTGAGGGGGGAGCAGTGTGTTCTGGCTCAGTTGAACACAATGGTCCCCATATGCTGAAGCCTCCAAAGTAATTCAGTACTTGTAGAATAGTGCTTTAGAGTTTGAATTGTTAAAATTAAGAAGAATGCTCAAGAACAAAACCAAAATCAGAAGGTCTGAAAAGGCTTTGCATCTATCTGTTTCAATGTGAAAGATTACACTGCATTTCTCCCCTGGAACTTCTTGCTCCTCCTTCTATCTTTTGAAACAGTCTGAATTGTAACCATGTCATTGGATGAGAGGTGTTTAACCTGCAAACCCTTTCTTTTACCTAGAGAGATATTCACAGCTCAGCTCATCTCCAGGAGGGGAAAAAGCCTCAATCCTAATGGAGAGAAAAGCTTTACCATTTAGGAAAAAACCAGTACCTTCTGAATAAAGTAAAATCTGATACCTAGGGCTACTATTATTTGACACAGTACTTTTCCTAAGTCTGTAGAGTTCTGTGCAGGTGTGTTCCAGACAAGCATTTCTCATAGCCTGTGACATTTTAACAAGTTCTGAATTGCTCAGGTTTAGCCTAACACTGGCTTACAGTACAACTAATGGTCACTGCACATTGCAAAAGGACAATCAGAAAACCAGCACCTGGAGGCCGGGGACATTAACCATATCACCCTGCTTATTACAACTATACGAAGAAAAGTATATAGAGGATATTAGAGATTAGAAAAGATTTGGCCTGGCTTTGCCTAAGCACCCTCATCACATACAGATGTTTTCTAAGCCATGTAACTTTCTTCCTCATGGTCAATGGCAGCAGAGTTGGGTGGCCCATGCCAGGGCTAGACTGTCTGCCTGGGCAGCCTGGTTAGTTAGGGCTGCTGCTCTGAGGCACAGGTTGGGTTGCCTGAAGGAGGCTGTAATTCACATAGGAGGCACACCCATGGCAAGTCTTTTATATTCTGTCCTCAATCTCCATACTCTCAGCTGGGCAGATGAAGATTCTAGCTCTTTTCTATAAAGGGAATCACTGCTCTCCTGCAAAAGTCCTGCAACCCCACAAAAATGGTAACAGGAGAAAAAAAAGATTAAAAGAAATTCAAGCTTTCCTCTAAGCCTTGCTTTTCTCTCATGGCAAGGTTAACCATTCAGATCGACAGGGTGGAGAAACAACCTTGTATGCCAGAAGATCACTAAAGGGCTTGCTCCATCAAGTTTTCTCCCGTGGAAGTGGTAGTTACACTGAAGTCACTGGACAGCAGTGACCGTATTTATCTAATTAGCTTTGGCATCCTCAGAGTAAGAATCACGTCAAAAACAGTGAAACCAAACCTTAGCACAGGGGAAATTTAAAGACAGAAACTGATTTTAAACCCCCTCAGGTTTTAAGTTCCCTCAGAATTTCTGGACTCAGCATGGAGTCACAGGATGAACACACACAATAAGGGAAACTGGAAAGCCAGGGGAAAAAAGCAAATCAGGATCATTCAAGTAAGAATTTTTGAGAGGTTACTGTACCTAAAAATGAATTTTCTTCCTGGAAATCTCACTCAAGTGACATTGGTCAAAAGGCTATGAATCACAACCTTTAAGAAGCCGGACAGAAGCTATGTGAAGAGAAGACCAGCAAACATGCATGTGAAAACAAGAAATGTGTTTCACTGCATCAGAAGACATACATCTGTGGGAGAACTGGCAGGTCTGCTGGGCTGCCATGGAGTAAAGGGAGAACAACCATTAAGAAAAGCTAAGTGATTTTTGTCCATCAGCTTATTTAAACTCTCAGAACAGGAACGATGTTAAAAAGTTTAAAAAAAATATCAGATGACTGTATAAAGCACTTTAAGCATGCCATATAATTAATCAAGGGAATCTCTGTCACAAATATCACTGTAGCTAAGAGCCAGTAACAGTAATAAAAAAATTGGCTTTCTGTACATATAAGAAGATCCAGAATCAAGTAAGAAATAGCAGATAAAGCACATGCCTCTGGCCCTAAATCAGCTGTTAAATGACGCCATTACAAACATATCTCATTTTAGAAAAGAAAGCAATTACCCAATACACAAAATTTTGGCTTTCCTTAGCAACACCAGGGAGAGCAGAGAATGAACAGTTCTCTGGGTTTTGTCCCAGTACATCACTTTCTCTGTTGTAATCTGTATACTAGCATATATACTAGCATACATTTTGTGAAATAAAAGAAGGAATTAGGATGTCTTCTCTTGTTTCTAAATCTTTTGTAGGAAGGAGAGAAAGGCTGAAGGATTTGTGGATCGAGTGCACCCTCAGCACCAAGTTGTGTATGATGCAGTGGACATGATGGAAGGAAGAGATGTCATCCAGAGGGAACTGCACAGGCTTCAGAGGTAATACCATGCAAACAAGGCCAAGTGGAAGGTCCTACACCTGCATCAGGGCAATTCCAGACACACCCACAGGCTGAGCAGAGAAGTGATTGAGAGCAGCCCTGTGGGGAAGGACCTGGGGGTGGATGGCTGATGAAAAACTCACCATGAGCTGGCAGTGAGTGCTCACAGCCCAGAAAGCCAAGGGAATCCTGGGCTGCATCCAAAGGAGAGTGGCCAGCATGCCAGAGGGGATTTTGCAACTCTGCTCTGCTGGGATCCCACCTGGAGCACTGTGTCCAGCTCTGGGGTCCCAAACATAAGACATGGAGTTGTTGGAGCAAGTCCAGAGGGCCAGGAGGTTGGTAAGAGGACTGAAACACCCAGCCTACAAAGACCAGCTGAGAAAGTTGGGGCTGTTCAGCCTGCAGAAGAGAAGGTTGTGTGGAAATCTCATCTGAAGGCGACTACAGGAAAGCTGGAGAGGGACTCTTTGGCAGGAACTGGAGTGACAGGGCAAGGAGGAATGGGTAGATACTGAAAGAGGGAGATTTAGGTTTAATATATGGAAGAAACTCTACTGTGAGGGTGATGAAACACTGGAGGAAGTTGCCCAAAGAAGCTGTGGGTGACCCATCTCTGGAAGTGCTCAAGGCCAGCTTGGATGGAGCTCTGAGCAACCTGGTCTCGTCAAAGGTGTCTCTGCCCATGGCCCGGGGAGTTGGGACTAAATGATCTTTAAGGTCCCTTCCAACTCAAACCACTCTATGATTCTATGTGATGATGCCTGTAAGAAGACTCCTGTGTCTAGCATGTCTACACATGTATTTGATTTTAAGATAGGCAGAGACACAGGTGACTGGTACTTGTACATAAGAACAAGGAGAATCCTCCTTCTTAGAATCGAGGATGTTTTTACTCTCCTCCTGGCTGCTAGAAGACAAAACACTCATTTCCTCTTCCAGACAAGCAAGCTCCCACTGTTCAGCTTATGCCTATTGTGAAACCTGGGAGAAGGGAAGTTACATATTGTCTGTTTAAGCTTTGAAGTTTGGAGAGGTTGAGCTGCTTCATCACTCAAGACTATGGATTAGTAGGATACACTATAGGTGCACACAGCAAAGAACTGCTCATAGAAAAATAGCACTACAGAGTATCTAAAAAGCATGAGACAAAAGACATGAAAATCAAGTCTTCAGACAATAAAAGCTCTCTTGAAGATGAGTATGTAGTTTTTTATTATAATACAGTTATAATCCATGGCTTACCAGAAAAAAACCCAGGATATGAACCACGATGTTGCTTTTGGTATAATTGCCTTGGATTACATAAAAAATCAAGACCATGAATTGCAAAACAGCAAACTAGTATCTTGGTGTTTTATTATAAGCAGTAACAGGTAAAGAAAAAGGAGTAAAACCCAGAGAACGACATTGATCTGAGCAATACAATCATTCCTAGGAAATAAGAACAACCTGGCAGCCCTGTAAACATGTATGAGATCATGCTATCTGCTTTATGTTGCATCCATCCAAAATTTTAAGTACCCCATTGAATAACTTAATAGCTATTTGTTAACTCCATCCACACCAGTAGTAGATATTCACACCTGCAAATAACTGCTGATATGAAGAACCCTGGCTTTTAAAATCAGTGAGCTTCCATGTGAAGCAACCAATAGCTTAAAAATGGAGATAAGAAAATTCCTAATGGAAACCTGGACCAAAGGAAAAGGTGTTTCTGTTAGACTTTGGTGGTGGTGGTACTTTTGTTTGGACAATTATAGCCAGAAGGCAAATTCTCTCAGCTGCAAAGGAAACTTAACATAGGAAATTTGCACTTATGAAAGACATGGGATTTAGCACATAGAATCACAGGGTTAAACAAGGCTAGGTTGCCAACAGAGATCCTGCTCTTTTCCTCCTGTTTCATCCATTGGGTTCACTAGTCACACAAAAATTTTCTCCAGACACATGACCCAGGATATTCTCCTCCATATATTAACCCTGTACAGACATCTAAGAGGTAAAGCATGAATCCCTGCAGGTCGATTCTTCTTATAGCCCAAGAGCTGCAAGCCCTGACTAATGAAGATTTTGAGAAAAGAAGCCAAGTATATTCAGCTCTTAGTAGAGTGCTCATTTTCCTACAAAAAAAGCCATAGAACTTAGTGTTTCCAGGCAGGTTCTTCAGAGTGAATCAAAGGCTCTTCAGTAAGACATCAGCCTATGTCAGTAAGAGCAACATCTTTATGTTTGCAAAACATTTCCCTAGAAAAGCAGGTCTGGGAAAAAACAAAAGTACTGAAGTTTTTCCTAGAGAGGTAGTAAAGTGCTACCCAAAGGAGGTTTGTCAGCCTAAGTGACTGGTGGGAACCAGTCATGAAAATATATTTCACAACCAGGTAATAAATCTTTACTATCCTCCCAGACATGTGTCCTGTGCTTGCTACCAGCCTTTCTTCACTGCATAGAAAAAAACAAGGGCTAACCTTGTAAATGCACAGAAGCCAGACCCTAAAGGTTAATTGAGTGATTTCTGTGCCATATTTGAGACACCTGGAATGCCACAGAATGAGTGACAGTCCATTAGCCAGAATATGCTACCTTATCACTATAGATTGGAGTGATTTATGTGGCTTTCTAGAAACCATTTTTGACTTCTCAGAAGCTTTAAATACCTCACTATAAGGAGTCTTAAAAAAAAAAATAATTTAAAAATGAGTGAAGTTACCCACATCCTGGAGACAAGAACCAAGCAAGTATCTGCATCATCAAATTCGTCATACCATGAAGGCTTAAAACAGCAAGCTGGAATTAACCTGCAGAGTCTGGCATAAAGCTGTGGGTTCTAGGAGAGACCATGAGGGAAATGCAAACCATTCTGGTCAGAGAGTAACTCAAGGGAGGAGATAGGAAAAGGCACATCCACATAATATAAAGGACATGACAAGGCTGTGAAATCCATCTTTAGCACTTAAATAAATGGCCTTGTTTCCAACAGTAACTTGCAGCAGTTCCTAAAAATCTCAACATTGAACTGCATACAATTCAGTGTCAAAAAAAGCAGGCTAAATTTCACTGTCTAATTTTAGGCATTCAGTTTCTAGAACTTCTCATACCTATTTTAGGACTCAGAAGAAACCTGAAACCTGGAACAACATCTCTGCAGACCTGAACTGCTGATGCCACAGAGGAAATACACATTCCTTCCTGAGATTTTTTTTTTTCCTTTCCCCCATCAACAGTAATTCAAAATATAAAATAAGAAACTTGGAGATAAATGGCAACTTCTCCAACTGTGACAAATTCAGTTTTCCAGTACTCCAAATATAAATGTCCTAGGTTTTACTTAAAAAACCAAACTAAAACTGAAATCTGCATCTTCCCTGGAGTACAGACACAGTACAAATGCAAGGGTGTGGCTCACCTCTGAAATTAGCATGTGAAAAGCTATTTTTATAAGCATAGCAGCAGCCCAGATAGCACAACAAACAATTTACTTAGCTATTAGCTCTGTTTAAAAATGGATGATTACTAATCATGCACAATCAAAACACAAATGGCATGCTGAAAGGTTAGTATCTGGAGTATACGTCTTTCACACTTTAAGGATTGCTAGATCAAATGCTTCTGGACTATACAATTTTTTTTCCTGTACAACTTTACTTTTGCCATATAATTGCATAACACAAAGGGACTGTGTTGAAAAAATTCCTATATATTGAGAAAATGAATAGCTAAACCAAAATAACCCCCCCTTATTCTGACTCCACAAACTGAAGCAGTCCTGATCTGCAGGCAAGTTTATTTTGCACGCCTATTCACCCCGACTCAACAAACTCTGTGAAACTAGCTTATGAAAAGCACCTAACGTACAAAGAAAATCCCCAAAAACCTAGCCAACTTTCTGATGAGAGAAAGCCAGTCAAGCAAAGTGTGCCAAACTATTGTCAAGAAACAGACTTCTTACCTTGGGTAAGCATTTCCAAAAAACTGTTTTAACAGCTGAACTCGTGCCAGATAGCCCAACAATGGGTATACAGTCATCATTTGGAACAGCAGAAAAATTCTTGCAACAAATGACATGATGTCATCACTGGGAAAGTTATCTAGAAAATTCTAAACATATAAGTAATGTTATACATCAGTGGTGGCTTGTTTACATGTATCTACTGGTTTTCAGTACCTGTGTGCCAGAAAGAATGGGATAAAATCCAAACAACTACAATTGCTAAATTAACTCCATAACATGAAAAACCTTCTCCCTCTTTTACCACCAAATAACTGATTTTTGAATATTACTAGGCTGATGTCATTGTTAATACTAGTATTATATAAAGAATCATTTTCTGATCTTCAGAACATCCTCAAATAATCCAGGCCATGGAAAGGCCACCTAACCTTTTAGGAATATGGATTCATATATTCTTATTATCTGTCATATCATATCTACTTATTAAAAACTGTTATTTAGTAAGTAAAACTGCATCACATACAGATGAGGAAGGGATTGTACACTACAAATGGAAACATCTGAAAAAGTATTATAAGACTTAAATATCACAGAAATATGCAAATGGCTTCATAAGTACTTGAGATTAACTACAGAAAATAAATGGGAAGAAAATCCCTCATCTGTTATTTAACTGTGAATTTAATCCTGTGAAATTATTTCAGGTGGTTAAAAAGAATCATTTAATGGTTTAACAGTGGTACCAGTTATAATTAATCCACAGTCAGAGGAAGCCTTTAAATGCTGCTTTATTCCTAAATATTATGCCAGAGCTATAGAACACCTGGCATAAAATGGATCCCCCCCACTGAAAACTGCTATCTCTGAAGCAATTTAGGGTGTAGAAATCAGCCTTGTCTATAAGCAAATAAGAGTTTTTAGCCTTCACACAGTGTTTCATGTGGTGCTATTATCTGAAGAAGTCTGCTGGCAAGGCTTATCAGAGTGTCAGAGTCCAAACATACTCGCAGTGAGGACTCCTATCTAAACAAGCTTGTTTTCACACTCTGTTTCTTCCGAAGTCCCAATGAGTCACTGCACACACTTTTCGGATTAAAGAAGCTAAAGAAATGAAAGGCTCAACTGTTCACTTACTCATTTTGGTCCTTTCTTCATCACTTTCACAGAGTATTTATTGAATGCTTGTTTTTCACCGAAATATTGGGAACCATTTATAAATATAAATGAGATAACACTCATTACTCATCTGTTCATGGTAGTGCCCATGAGGTGTCAACCAGCTGACCACAGTCAAGGGCAGATGTGTCTGCCAGAGTGAATCATGAAGCAGGAGCTGGGTTTTTTTATTGCATATTTATTAAAAGATTAAGACAGATATAGCATCTTGGTGTGTATTAGAAAGAGCACTGCCAGCAGGTTGAGGTAGGTGATCCTGCCCCTCAACTCAGCCCTGGTGAGGCCTCAACGGGAGTGCTCTGTCCAGTTCTGGGCTCATCAGTACAACAGAGACATGGAGGCTCCTGGAGCAGGTCCAGCTCAGGGCTACAAAGATGATCAAGGGACTGGAGCATTTCTCTTACATGGAAAGGCTGAGGGACCTGGGCTTGCTCCTGTTGCACCTCCTCAATGTATAGAGGTATCTGAAGGGAGCATGCCAAGAGCATGGATCTGGATCTTCCTGATGGTGCCAAGCAACAGGACAAGAGTCAAGGGGTGGAAACTGATGCATAGACGTTCCTCCTCCTGAACATGAGGAGGAACTTTTTTACTGTGTGAGTGACCAAGCACTGGAACAGATTGTCCAGAGAGGTTCTAGAGTCTCTGTGACTGAAGTTATTCCAGAACCATCTGGATGCAATCCTGTGTCGGTTGTGTGCTCTGGGATGGCCCTGCTTGAGAAGGGGGGTTGGACCAGATGACCCACTGTGGTCCCTTCCAAAAAACCCATTTTGTGATTCCATGAAATACACACTGCAGTAAAATATCTCACCTGTTCAATACATTCTTTGGATAATGGTGGAGAAGGAAAAGATGCAAAAATTATCACTCCAACATAAAGATATGTTAGTCCAACCAGGAAGTAGGCAATAGAGAGGTCTCTCACCTGAGGAAAAACAAGATTTTATTTTGGCCAGCACTGACACACAAAACCAGATGAAATAACAACCTCCTGAGATTTCTATTTCATTTATTACTGTTGCTTTTATATGCATTACATTTTATATTTGCTACTATCACTTACACATTTATACTTTTATTTTCTACTACTTGAATGGAGACTTCAGACCTAGTCCTGATCAGAAAGCTGCAAGGAGACACCCCAAAGTGGAGCTAGACAAGTATTATTTATCTCTCAACATACAAAAAAGGCACCAAGGAAGAGATATGCCAATAGATGCAGCATGTTATTCTTGATGCATAAACATACACTAGTTACTAAAACAAACAGGAAACCTCTCCTACTTTCTTACATTCACCTATTCCTACGAAGACCCTTGGGATATAGACACACCTGTATAAGGCAGAAAGCCCAGCAATGCCCTATGCTAAATTTCTTGTAAAGAATAGATTCTTGCAATCAAAGACATCAGCCTACCCAATTGCAGATACAATACAAAGGAAATTAATGAAAGATTTTAAGGATAGAGTACTGAAGCTAGGGTCATAATTCTGTACTTAACTATACTACATATACCTAAGTATGGATTTAAACCTAAACTTCAATGTTCAGTTCTGAAAATGTTGGCTATTTTTATAAAATATATACAAATATTTTCCATACACAAAAATAATTACATATTTATTACAGGAAAATAACTGGTAATATGAATTAAGTACTTTATTAAACTACAGAATCCACATATACATCAGAGCAATCTCACAGCAATGTATTTGGTGAGTTATTCTTCTACATCAATTCCTTCCTTTGTAAATAAAGAGGGAGACCATTTGTTTCTAGTTATTAGCTAACTATATTCCATATAGGCTTATGTTACAGTACAAGACACTCATCACCTTACAGCAAACCATTTGTTCAGCTGCTGCTAATCATCAGCTTCTTAAAGGATTACCAGTAATGTTTCAATACATGACTCTATTTTCCTAAGACTGAGAAGCAAGTCTTGCTAGCTCAGGCACAGCACCAAATTATTAGGATTATATGGGTTTCCAGACCAGGGTGATAATTATCACCTCCAACCAGCTCACTGAGCATGAGCAAAGCTTGCTCACATCTGTACATGGAAATTCTTCCCCAAGTGCTTCTTCACACTATCTTGTTGACAGAAGAAGCATATCCTACACCACCCCAGCCTCTGCCAAGGGCAAGGCAATCCGTGAGGAAAGCATAAAATGCTAGACTACAAGTTTGAAGAGGAATTCAGATGAAAGCCAGTGAAACTAGTGGAATCTTCTACTCATTTTGCCAATGTTTTTGGGGCAGAAGATTGCTGTCTGATAAGGAATATTATTTGCCTCTTAGAGGCTGATGGGAAAAAGGCATCAATATGCTCTGAACATGTCTCCCAGGATAGCCTTCAAGCTCCCCACAGCTGCCCATTTCTAGCTGCAACCTCTTCCTCCTGCTGACCAGTTAAATGCACATGAAAGACGATTCCTTAGACTTCATTCTCCTCATACTGGTCACCGAGTAAGGACTGTTAACTTTCATCAGAACCTAAGCACTAGCATTCTCTTTAAATTATACCCAGAATTTCTCCTCATGACATGAGAAGCTATAAAGGTTTTTATACAACATCTATATCTTCAAAAGCACCAGTGCCCACCCTAAAAACTGATTTTAAGAATACTAAATCTGAGCATTCAGATTTCTTACAGGTATTTATCAGCAACTTCCATTAGCTGCAGGACTCAGACACTAATCACAGTAAGGCAGTTTTGCAAAGAGATACAGACTTTCATCTCCTGAGGACAGGACTTGGACAATTTTTGAAAATGTACCCAAAACCTTCTTAATGCACATAATTTGCCAAAACCTGCTTTAAATTTGTTATTTTAGATGTATTCCTAACGCATAAAACCAGCCTAGTTACTCACAGCTGTTATTTGTACTCTGTCTACACATAGGTTCTAGAACCAACTAGAAAACTTTTTTTGCTGTGACAAGTGCATGCAGTTGTGAGGGCAAGAAATCTGAAATAAAATTCCTACTGCTTCCTTTAGACGTGAAAAATGGTAGATAGGTGGTGTGCTATTACTTCCAACTATACTAACCAGTTCATTATTCTAGAGATCTTAAGGGTGTATGCTTTAATCTGCACTGAAACTATGTGCTGAGATAATTTTAATTATTGATTTTTGTAGCATGTAACACAATAGAATGTTTTCTTCAGGTACTGCCACCATACAAAGAGTATGATTTTGATTTCAATAAGCTACTAGAAAAAATATAGACAACTTGAAAACTTAGATTTTTTTTTTCTCAAAGATCCATCAGCTGCCTTTCCAAACATAGCTGCTGTGTCTTTGTAAATTGTTATCTTTGTACAACATGTGTTTGTTTACATAACAGGAGCATTGTTTGATTAATGTTCATTACTCCTCAAGAGACCTGGGTTCACTCCCTAAAGACCTTGACAGTACTGTTCAGACAGCATAATTCCAGATAAAATCAAAGGACACATGGGGAGAGATAAAAGGATTAATTTTAACTAAGAGCAATAACTAAACTTTTCTATTTTAAATTTGATAATTGAGGCATTTACATTCAAAATGGACATCACTGTGGTGAAAACTGCCTAAGCATAAGAATACAGCAATTCTTATAGCCACAGTTTAAGAATCAAATGTAGAAAAAACAATGTCAGAAGCAGGAAGTATTTGTAGAATGACAGTGGAAGTCTCAAGATAAGTCTCTAAGGTAACATGCAAGTCACAGTCCATAAGGATACCTGCCTGATACCTGCCAAACCCTTGTCAAGGTAGCAGCAGTAGAATGAAGGAAGAAATCAGACTCCTAACAAAAGGATGAATTGATAAATCAGGTGGAGCTAACAAAGACAACCCTGAAAGCCCAAGACATTGTATCACACCCACAGACCAGTCACTACACACGTGCTGGCTGGACTTGCAACACAGGATTTGACACAGCACAAAGAAATATCTGTGGCTCTACGGGTATTTCTTATGAGGTGCTGCAAAGAACAGGCTACTTCTAGGCCTTGATTTTCCTGTTGAATGCCATGGAGAAAACAGTGCACTTTCTTTCTCAGTACCAATGAAAGCTAGTTTGTAGAGTTGTTTCTTGGATGGAGAAGCCTGTATCAGTGCTTAGAAATGATTACCACATTCAAATGACCTTTTCATCATCCCATTTCAGATTAGTCACTTCTCAAGAAAGATGCTGTCTCTCTAATAGCTCAAGAGGACTTTATCTACATCATAAAACCAGACTTCACGTGTTCATGCATCAAGGGCAAGTGCTAACATTTAACTGGGTGACAAAAAAAGTACTTCGCCAGGATGGATGATGCTGCGCATAATTTTGGCTGGAAGGAGAAACCAATGGTATGGCACCATCAATGGAAGCTCCCTTAGGGAATAAACAGTGTTTCAACACTGCAGAAAATAAGTACCATTTACAGCTCCATGCCTTCTGCATTTAATACCTACAAAAAAAGTATCTCCCCACTCCCAGCCTTTCTCCCAGGTACATCCACAAACAACTCTTAGGAGACAGCACTAGCATATTCATGCCTGCAGATCATGCTGGGCTTGTGTAGCATCTGTAGAGTTGCTCAGGGAAACTGATCAGACATGAATCAGGAAAAAAAACAACCACCCAAAACCCACAACTAAACCCCTTTTTGTGGCTGGGTTATGTTTCCTATGCAGTTTGTTTCCAAACCATTTACCTGAGCACTGTACAAAAACTTAGGCTGATAAATACAAGGAGGCAGCAGCAGCAGGAGATGGGATCAGGAAGCTCAACTCTGAACTGCAGAGAAGAACCTGCTCACAGAAGGCTTCTACAGGTTGTGCTGCTGACATTTGGCTTACTCTGGTGCACTGCTCTCCCCTTCTCACACCCACACCATTGTACGGGAATAGCAGCCAGAGCAACCCTCCCCCATGTGCGTTTTAGCTGTGGGCTGTGATACACGCCTGTGACCAGAATGGAAACTGCTATTGTTTTGAATTTCTGACTCCATAAAAGGAATGTTATTGTTTGTCTTACTTTTTTCCACCTCCCCAAAGAGTTGTTCTATGACCACTAGTTTCAGCAAGTTTTGTTCAAGACTAAAACAGCGCTTTTCCAGCTTGCCAAGTTCTGTGCCTTTTCACAGAACTCTGATGGAAGTGCCATGTTAACGGGTCGATCANAGCCCGGCAGCTTAGAGAAATAATCACAAAACAGCTCTTCAAGAGCATAGGTACTTCATTGACATTTGCAAAGCACTTTTGAGACCTAGGTTCATACAACAGGGAAAGAAATCTCCAGCCAAATAAAACTCCTACAAGAACTACACGGAGATTTGATTTTCCATTAAAAATCTTTCCGGACATACTTTAAAGGTGGCCATTCTTCTGGAATGCATAATTTTGCCAAAGGCTTGAGATCCATGCTGGGGCTGACTTGGAAATTCAACTTAAGCTCCAGGGAGGGTATTAGAAAAGCTGATTCAAATGCAGGCAGAGGTTTCTTCCTCCTTCACACAAGAAAAGCAAGCTGGAGAACACTCCAGGCGCTGCTCTTTGCATCTGATTGCTTGCTCTGATGTAAATGGAGAGGGAAAATCCACAGGAAAGCCTTGAAGATGGGATGAGGGTATTAGGCCTCCTCTGCATATAGAGCTGATTGCTGGAGATCTAGCCTATTAGAATTTGAAAGCCACAGATAAAGGTAAGTCTTGCCTTTCTCCACATCCTAAGATTTTCTTAAGGAAATCATGAAAAAGCTTACTCAGCTTTCTTTGTCCAGACCTCCAGATGTTAAACTCATTTCTGAGAAGCCCAGAAACCCCCAGTAGCTTTCCTGGAGGAGAATTCATGACTCCTTTTTAGATACGGTCATTCATAAGCTGGTCATGATTCAAAGGTACAAGGAAGTAACTATGCAGATTTCCAAAGCTTAGGAAGTCATCTCATTGCATTGGTACCTAATCTGCACTTCTTAATCTGCATGAAAGAATCAAATATGACACATTTTATCTGATGTG
>VZTN01037511.1:243196-254555 GCA_013400515.1 Erpornis zantholeuca | reverse complement strand
CCCGCCGTGGGGCGATGGCTCCTGGTGTGCAGCGGTGCTGTGGCCGGTGCCGTGGTGCTGGGCGGCGTCACCAGGTGAGCGCGGCACCCCCAGCCCCGCCGAGAGGGGCGCAGAGCGGGTCCCTGGAGGCAGCCGTCCCTGTCTGCCCTCCGGTGCGCCTTGCCGCTGACCCTCTGCAGCTGCCTCCACACCGACACCCACTCCGAGAGTGCCCGTGAGAGCTCCTCTCGTGTCTTCCTTTCCTGGGTGCAAGGGGACATGGTGGGATAGGGCCGGGAGTACCGGGGAGACTGTAAGTAGCCTATTGATGGCACTGGGGGGTAACTCTTTCACATTTATCGTAATTTTAGGTCACTCGTAGACTCTGATTTCCATCCTGTTTCTAGTTGAGAGCTTAAGACTTGTCTGAACAAGGGCTTTAAGGGTTATCATAGAACCATAGAATATCCTGACTTGGAAGGGACCCACAAGGACCATCAAAATCCCTACTCCTGGGTTGTTGTGCAGCCAACAGTCTCGCTTCAGTTCAGTAGATTTCCCTACTGTCAGGGCATGAGTTGTGTCTGTTTGTGTCTCTGCTCCCAGGCTGACAGAATCGGGCCTTTCTATGGTCGACTGGCACCTGGTGAAGGAGATGAAACCCCCCCGAACACAGCAGGAGTGGGAAGCTGAGTTCCAGAAGTACCAACAGTTCCCAGAGTTTAAAATGTGAGTGTGCAAAATTGGAAGGAGGGTGGGCTGAGAGCATCCCTCCTGCGACTGAGCCACTCAAAAAACTCTTGTAAGGAGGAAAATATTTTCTGAAGTCACAGAGAAGGCACACAAAGCCTGCCTGGTGGTGGCTCCTTTGTTCCCTGCCTTTCTCTGAGGAAGGCAATCCCGTGTCGTACAAAGTTCAGTCCGGGGCTGTGAAACAATTCCTTTACTGTCCTTTAACAGCCTGAACCATGACATGACGCTGGCAGAGTTCAAGTTCATTTGGTACATGGAGTACTCGCACCGCATGTGGGGCCGCATCGTGGGCCTGGCCTACATCCTGCCTGCTGCCTACTTCTGGCGCCGGGGCTGGCTCAGCCGGCCCCTCAAGGGCTGTGTCCTGGCCCTCTGTGGGCTGGTCTGCTTCCAGGTGAGAGCTCTGCAGCCACAGGGATTATTGGCAATGTCTGAATATCATAGAATGACCTTGAAGATCATCTAGTTTGAACTCCCGACCGGGGATACCTTTCACTAGGTCAGTTTGCTCAGAGCTCCATCCAACCTGACAGGGATAGGGCATCCACAACTCCTCTGGAAAACCTGTTCCAATGCCCATCACCCTCACAGTAAAGAATTTTTTCCCAATATCTAATCTAAACCTCCTCTCTGTCAGTTTGTTATTTTCTCATTCAGCATAACAGAGACAGTGGGATTCATGACAGCTTGGTGTCACTGACACCATGACAGTGTGTCACGTGCTGGTAGCTAGTTGAAATTAGAGGAAACAACCTGCTGTGTCCCTAATGTTTATCCCATTTTAGTAGTTGCTGCTGTCCCGTCTGGCTCTAAGACCTCTCCTGTTTCGTTAGGGGCTGCTGGGATGGTATATGGTGAAGAGTGGGCTGGAAGAGAAGCCAGACTCCTATGACATCCCTCGGGTCAGTCAGTACCGTCTGGCAGCACACCTGGGCTCCGCACTGGTTCTGTACTCTGCCAGTCTATGGACAGGGCTGTCTTTGCTGCTTCCACGACACAAGGTATGGAGTGGTGTGTCAGGATTTAAAAGCCCAGGGAAGTGTCAGTTGTGAGGGTTGGGGTGTGATGTGAAGAGTAGGTGAAGGCTGATGGTGCTTCTCTTGTAGTCTCTGTTCCTGACGTTGATCTAATACTTACAGAATACTTACAGTGTTACAAAATACCCTTTCTGTAAACTTCTTGGTTATGGCATACTTGCTTTGGCTCATTCCAGTCAAAAGTGATTAGCCTCAGAATTTTTGGGAGCTCAGGCAGGGGTGGGCCTGTGTGTGCTAAATGGTTTGTGCCAGTAACTGTCATGGGGCCACTTCAGTTTCTGCACAGAGCTGGACTTAATTAGCTGTGGTTTTGAGGGACTGACTGACGTGTGGCTGCTGTGCAGTGGTCTGTATAGTCCCCCTGTAAAATACAGGCCAACCCTTCGGCCTAAGTATGTACCGAAGCTTTTCTTAGCTGCTGCCAAAAGCACCAGAAATTCCTTGATTATTTATTTTTCTTTTTTTTTTTTTTGTTTTACAGTTGCCAGAAACTCATCAACTCCTTCGCTTGAGACGATATGCTCATGGCACTACAGCTCTCATTTTTCTTACTGCTCTTTCAGGTAAAGCTCTTTCTTTCTGCTGTCCAATTTGTGACTCATTCCTCTCTGCTGGTTTGATCTTTTTCTTCTGATCTGGTGGGGACTGTGAGCAACCCCATTCTCTGGGAAAACTGCTGCTGTTAGGGAGCTTACAGTCAAGAACCTCCTCACTGGTCTTTCCTGGACAGATGGAGTGATCTCTCTATATATTAAAAGAAATTCAGGATCAAGCTGAGCTCTTGAACGAGAGCTGTGCAACCTGGAGGGACACCTTCGCCTACTCTGGTACTCTCATTTTCTGCTCTGGAATTGCAGGTGCCTTTGTGGCAGGGCTGGATGCTGGCCTTGTGTACAATTCCTTCCCCAAAATGGGGGAGCGCTGGATCCCAGATGATCTCCTTGCCTTCTCTCCTGTGCTGAAAAATATCTTTGAGAATCCTACAACTGTACAGTTTGATCACAGGATCTTGGTAAGTGCTGTCTTCCTGATATGTCTGGGCTGCTTCTTGGTTGCCTCCTGCAGCCAAGCTGTCTTCTTTGGGCTGTGGTTCTGTCAGCTTGAGTGATTTCTAGGTGTCCAAAGGGCCTGAGAGCGTCTTACCAGTTTGCTTCTGCAGGAAGAGGAAGTTTAGCATTGTTATTTGTTTTCCATGTGGCCTTCTTCCTTAAGGAGGTCTTCCTCCTGCGCAAGTAACACACTTTGTTTCTCTGAGTCTCCTTTTCCATAACATCAGCTACAGTGTAGGGTAGCCCTTGCTATTGAAATGTCTGGGAAAGCTGTGTGAAATAAAACTTGGAAATCCTGATATCGAACGCTTCCTCCAGCATTTCTGAACTTGTTTTGCACAGTAGTGCCCTGTGAAAATATCTCAGCTAATTAGAGCAATCCAGATATTAAATACCACTGGCAGCACTGCTATGAACTAAGCTGTGGCTAAGACTAAAAAAAGAAAGATTAAGCTGGATCACCTGGGGTGACCTGCACAGCAAGATTATGTTGTTGAACTATAGCTGAGTGGTGGGAACGAGATCAGCTTTCCAGATGACAGCTTCTACCTTCACTTGTCAAGGTGACAGCTGGGGAGAGGACAGACGTAATCCCTAATGAGTTGAATAAATGAGGAAAAGCTGTTGATAATAAGGCATTCATTTGGAGCAAAATAAACGTGTCTGTAACTGTATTTCAATTTCAGGGCTGTTAACCTGATGGCATGGGAGCTCTAAGATTTGGTCATGGCCATTCATATATTTCTTTAGATAAATATTACTCACAGAATTTCTTTTACTGTGTGGAAGGAACAGCCAAAGACCACTGCACCCATTTCCCTTGAACTTTCATTGAAGGGTGGTTGTTTCCCTTGCCTTCTGTAGGGAATTGCCTCTGTCACAGCTATCACAGCACTGTACCTCTTCTCGAGGAAGATCCCACTTCCACGAAGGACCAGGATGGCTGTGACTTCCTTGTTGGCCGTAGCTTGCATGCAGGTACTGCCCTTTTTTTTTTCCCTACTCCTTTGTAGCACATTCACAAGGCAGAGCTGCCCCACTGGGATCTATGCTGGCTGCAAGAGTCTGGAGCTGAGAGGTACAGCTTCCTAGACCCCACACCTCACCCTACTGCATGCACACTCTGAATTCGGGGATGGCAAGTCATGGTGTAGCCATGAGCCTTTCTACACCACACTTTGTGCTGGGAACGGTATCAGTGGTGCATCCACAACTGCTCTTACCTCTTCTTCCTTCTTGGCAGGTGGGCCTGGGCATTAGCACCCTGCTGCTTTATGTCCCTACGCCTCTGGCTGCTACGCACCAGTCGGGCTCGCTGGCCCTGCTCAGCATGGCCCTGTGGCTCATGAGCGAGCTCCGGAGAGTTCCCAAGTGACGCACCGGCGGGAGAGCCCTCTCGGGGAGCCGGGCCCAGGGGCGGCCGAGACCCGGGTGCGCAGGCGGACGTGCGCCCAGCCGGGCTGGCGCGGNGGCAGTGGGCGCGGATTGGCGGCGCGGCGCGGCAGTGGGCGGGGCCGTGTCCGGTGCGGAGAGGAGCGGCCATGACGGCGCACAGCTTCGCGCTGCCCCTCGTCCTCTTCTCCGCCTTCTGGGGCCTCGTGGGCATCGCTGCCCCCTGGTTCGTGCCCAAGGGGCCGAACCGCGGGTGAGTGGGGCTTCAGGGGTTACCGCGGTACGGGGTTTTGGGGCTGGGCCTTCCCGTGTTAACGCCGATGTCTCCGCAGGGTGATCATCACGATGCTGGTCACTACCGCCGTGTGCTGCTACCTCTTGTGAGTACCGCGGCCCGCGCCCGGTGCCATTCCCCCCAGCTCCGCTGGCTTCACCGGAACCGGTGGCTGCTGCCCAGCTTTCTCCGTGGGTGGATAGGACAGCCCCCGGGCTGCGGCCCGCCTCCTTCCCGGGCCCATCACCCCCGGGGCAGCAGCCGCTCCCGGCTCTGGTCCTGCCGGGGGGGTCTGACGGCAGGTTGTGTCCTTTTGCAGCTGGCTCATCGCCATCCTGGCCCAGGCCAACCCCCTGTTCGGGCCGCAGCTGAAGAACGAGACCATCTGGTACGTGCGCTTCCTCTGGGAGTGAGCAGTCCCTGGGAGCTGGCACCTCAACAGAGACCCCTGTCAAATCCATCACCGTGAGTGGGCACAGAACTGGGGTGGCAGAGATGTCCCTGCTTGCCTGCCTGTATCTGGCTGGGGAGGGAGCTGCAGGAGTCCTTGCTGGGCTGGGGAAATGCTTTGGCTTCTGTACGTTGTGGCTGTGGTGAGTTGGTCCCAGTGTGGGGCTGCTGACTCTGTGCTGGGCCTGAGCAAATCAAGCACTGTAGTTCTCAAATCTGTGGGAGCTTCTTCATGAATGCAGTTTCGTACTAACTTCTTTTCTCCCTCCCCTAGCTCTTGTAGCTGTTCCAGCCTCTACCCTTCTGTACCAGACAGCCCCCAGAGGTGCTGGGACAGAGGCTGGACCCGCTGCCTAAGCACACCTGGAGCACTGCAGCCTGGACCAATGGATGGTTGGGCCCCCGAGCATGGCAGGCAGCACCCCTGGACAAGGGCCTAATACAGCACGAGGAGCAACCACACTACCAGGGAGAGATCCCTGCAGCTGGCCCAGGTTGCAGTGACTGAGCACCATCCTGAGAGGGATCTGTGTGTGGTGCCAGTGGATACTGTTCCAGCAGTGCTTGCCCTGCCTTCTTGGTGTGCTCAGTCCTAGTCCCCATGTGAAACCCCTGCTCGTAGCCCAAGCTGCCAAACTAGTTGCCCTGTCCCTGGTCATTACATCCCTCTGCATGAGAAGGCAGGAGCCATTGCATCCTCTATGGTCTGGTCCGTCCCTACTAAGGCAGGTCCTGGCTGGGGGTGGGAGAAGGGAGGGCTGACCCTGGAGGAGTGTCTAGACCCCTTGGGTGTGATAAGGGAGGCGTTGAGGTGTGCTGGAGGGGATGAAAGGAGGGCTGTGTCTCCCACCTCATCAGTGAGGCAGCTACAGTAGTGTTTAGGTATCTCCATCACACCAATATGGGTCCAGGTCCTGAGAAGAGCCAAGTAGGGCATTATGTTTCAGGTTTCCCCTTATTTATCAGACAATTTATCTGTATTTATTTGTCCGTGTTTAACTTGTGTTGTGGAAATAAATCCTTTTTCTAGTAAGTCATGCTGGAGGCTGAGTCACTTTCTGCTTTGAGGCTGAGGAACAGTCTTGGCATTATTCAGACATCTTTCCCTTCCCCAACATGGTTCTTGCACCATGAGAACAAGGCTGGGATCCTCAGCTGTTGAGCAGGAGGTTGGCAGCACACTGGTGCATGGAAAGTTTTATCCTTGGTGCCACCTGTGCACTCATGGTGTGGGACCAGGGTCACAGGTAGGGAACTACATGTGCTAGAAAGAGAACTGGGTACCTGCCCAGCCTCTTGGCCCTGTGCTGGGACCATTTCCATGGCTGTGCAGCAACTGGAGCAGCTCAGCAGCCTCCTTGCCAGGCAGCTCTCTTAAAACTCAGGTGGGGAATAAGGTAAAAAGCAGAAACCAACATCTTCCAAGGGCTCCAAGAGGGCAGGCTTTTCCTCTTAGGAAGAGGGCAACATAGGATGTTGTCTCCAAGAATCCCAACAGTTTGGTTTGTATCAGAGTTCCTCTTGCTGCTCCCAGCTCAGTTAAGCTCACTCTTGCTGGAATCAGAGGACAATACTGGCAGGAAAGGAGCGCCATCACCCACTGTGGCAGCACGCAGCAGCAGCGGTGCTGTGCAGATGTGCAGACATGCAGCCCCCAGCCACACCACCAGCCAGGAGCCAGTGCTGGTGGGAGCTGCTCACTAGGAAATGAGACAAGTGCTGGGTGGCTCAAGGGGTTTTGTTTATTGCTACAGGAATGGGAACAGCTGAGTTCAGTAAAAAGTGACAAACTTCATTGGGACATCAGTGGGGCTCCAGCCCCAGGGAAGGTTTGTGCCTGTGTGCACAGCTGCAGCCCCGACCTTCCTGGGGCTGTGAGCTGGGCTGGACTGAGGTGGCTCTCCCAGGGGCAGGGCCAGCCCGCGCTCATGGAGGAACCACAGGTCCTGACACTGCTGTCTAGTTAATGTATGGGACACCAAGGGACAGCTGTGCCCAGGAGGGAATGTGTGAAAGCAAAGACAGCCCACTTTGGTGGTGCTCAAGAATCAACCAGTGAGCCCTCAGGGCTCAGTCTGGGATGACGGGTAGGACTGTAGGATTGTCCAGGAAGGAAAGACATGGCAAAGAACAGGACACCTGTTCAGGAATGCTCCAAGAGCGGCCAGGCTGGGCGGAGCAGCCTGGTGGAACTCATGGTGTACCTTGCTCCTGCAGTAACTTAGCTGGTGCCCGCTGTTCTCCAGCCCCAGGCTTGTCAGGGCCTGCAGAAAGGCCACCTCAGGTGATGAACCACAGCACCTCACCAGGTTGCTCTGCAAACTGGTGGCTCAGTGCTTCAGGCCAGAGTCCTGGGTTGGCTGCCTCAGTGATAGTATCCTTGGTATCTGAGGGATCTGCCAGGGCTGCAGCCTTGAGCCTGCTGGCAGCAGAGGACTTTGCTCTACACCATGTAGTGAGTCAAAGGCCAGAAGCCAAGGAATGCAAAGATTAGGACTGGGGCAAGGTGGAGAGGAAAGCTCTCGTGTCCATAGCTGCCTCAGCCCACAGACTCTGGTTCTGATGCAGAGATGAGGGAGTGCAAAGTTTGAGATGGTTTTCAAGAAAAGAGTCCAACCCTCGGAGCCCAGGCTGTCAGCCAGTCCTAGTTCTGCTGGTGCAACTGGATGCTGGGTACCACTGGCATCACGGCACGCTTCCCTGGCCCAGCGGCACCACCACCTTGTCCAGCCAGAGCAGGGTGTGCTGGGCCAAGCGCAGCTGCCGGCGGTGGATGCGGCGCAGCCGCAGGAGGTAGAGAATGATGGCCAGCACCACAACCAGGATGCAGGCAAAAAAGAGATAGTGGTTGTAGACAAAAGAGAGGCGCAGCCAGGAGGCGTGTGCTTGCCGGATGCTCTCCTGACGGAGATCCCTGTGGAAGGAAATGGTCAGGACTGGCCACGAGATGCAATGGGGCACTGCCAAGGTCCTGCCGTGGTCCATGCAGAGCCCTCACCCAGTGCAGTTACTCCTGCTCCTCCCCAGTCACCCTTCCCTGCATGATGCCACCAGCAAGCTGATGGTACCTGAGTGGCAGAAATCGCGTCTTGTAGAGGATGGCTCCCAGTGTCCACTGCACCTCCCGGTCGTACACCAGCTGGGCCGTGCGCAGGCTAGGGTAGTCCAGCGGGAACTGGAAGCCCTCGTGAAGGACTTGGTACATCCAGGCTGATTTGAAGCACTGATACCTGCAGACATATCACAACACTAACAAGTGCACCAGTCCCTCGCCCCAGCAAAAGCCCCCCAGGAGGTCCAGCCATGGCACCTCCCAGCAAGTCCATTTACTTCAGCCGGTGCTGGTCAGCATGCGCCGAGTAGAGGCCACCACGGAAACGCTGGGTCAGCACCTCCCACCGCTGGCTGCAGTACTCCTGGGGGAAGGAGAAGTTGGGGCTCAGAGCAGAGAAACAGCCCTCGGTTCCAGCCCCAGGAACAGCAACTCCTCAGCCCCTGTGCTGGGGCAGCACCCACCTGGGCAGCAGAGGTGAAGGTGGGGGCACTGTATTGGCCCCCTAGGCGCAGCACATCCTCAGTGCAGTAGAAAAACTCTGAGAAGCCGTAAAACTCGCTGTTGCTGAAGTCAATGGGTGCTTTGTAGGTCTCCACGAGGGATACATGGCTGCCATTGGACCCTGCCAGGAGGGGCTGCAGCAGCTTTGCACAGGCCTGCCAGTCCCCTCGTCCCCGCACGTACAGGGTTTGGCCACCCCTCACCACTGTGTCCTCCAGCCCCACAGGCAGGCAGGGGTCCAAGAAGGGCATCTTGGGGCTCAGCCCTGTCTCCTGGCTGTGCAGGCTGGAAAACAGTTCAGGAAGAAATGGCAATTGCACAGGGGGTCCCATAGCACCTACCAAAAGCCTAATCTAGCCCTGTCCCCCATCCATACACCCTCTGCACCAGACCAAGCTGTGTCCCCTTGCATCCTGCAGTGCTGGTGCCTGCCCTGCCACCTCTTGCTAAGGCTGAACTCGTCAGATCTGTCATGCTGGCCTGCGGCTACATGCTCCGAGCACCTGTAGGGTGCAACAAGGCACAGCCCACCCCACCCATCTCATGGGGATCTGTGCCTCTGCACAGCCCCCGGGGATCTGGAGGCAGGGTTTGCTCCCGGCACAGGAGTACCTGGGCACCAAAGCCTCTCCACCTCTGGCGACAGGTTCACGTAGTGCTCTTGGAAGGAAAGGAGAGACAGGAGACAGGAGAGCTCGAGGTGGGGATGCAATGGAAAGATGTGCTGAGTGAATCAGTGCTGGAGGAGAGAAAGAGCAGGAAAAGCCAAAAGCCACTAGAGGGGCCTCCCTGCAGCCTGGCACGATGAGAGAAGGAGGAAGGCAGGGAACTGTGGCACTGATAACACCTGCCAGGCTTGGCGAAGGGCAGCAGCCAAGCGCTCTGTGCCAGCCCAGGCACCTGCTGCTGCCACACAGCTGCTGCCAGCGTGGCTGTGGAAGCTGTTATCACCACAGGCAGCTCTTGAGACAAATCCAAGGGGGAGAGGGCAGCATAAAGGAGCCAGCACCCCATTTCACAATGCTCTAGCAGGGGCACCACTAGGTGAGGCAGCAATACCGGTTGTGCACATAGGTTTGGTTCAGCACATGTTCCTCATAGCGCTGCCGGGCAAAATTGCCACCAAAGCCCAGGAAAGTGTTGACGTAGACACGGTACATGTGGCCAGTGTGCTGCACGTCACAGCCCAGGTTGAATTCTGCCAGCAAGCTCTTAGCAGCCTCCTCCTGGTGACACAGATAGGTCCATGATCAGCAGCAATCCAGGGCAGGCAGGAGCTGCTCTCAGGGACCAGACACGCACCTGCTGTGGGGAGGAGATGGCTCCGGAGTCAGGCACTTCATAGGCAATCTGTAGGGAAGCGCCTCCCATGTCTAGGATCCCAACGGTTCGTTTCCGAACCAGGGACTTTCCCTGGTCCCCCAGCGCTACCGTGACCACTGCATCCTCCTCTGCAACACACAGCAGCACATTAGCAAGAGGCAGGGCCTGGGGCAGCATCTTCTCCCTTCCACCATCACCCCCACAGCTGCCTCATGGGGCTCCTCTACCCCTGCAGGCTGACCCTGAGGGTCACCTGCAATGACCACCTCCCAGCTCCAGGAAAGTTTCCCACATATGACAGGGGTCAGGCATTGCCGCCTACTCCAGACGTTAATCTTAGCTACAGCACTGGTACAAGGTCCAGCACGGCTCTGTGCAGACCCTCCCAGGTGTTCTATGAGCAGCCAGACTCACCGTCCTCGTGATCAAACCGTCCCAGGACAAAGTTGATGCCAATCCACGCATAGACACCTGCACAAGAAAGAAAAGGTCATTACGATAATATACCAAAGAGGGACAAGTAGCTCTTTGTGGCAGCTCCTACCTTCCTGCTTCCCTGAGATCACTTCTGCGTGTGATTTGGAGAAGAGGAAATCAAACTCCAGGGGCACATTTCTCACCAAGTCATCCAGGATTGCAGCTTGCTGCCTGCAAGGGTGCAGGAGAGGGACAGATGCTGGGGGACCTTCACCAGCGTTGCTGGTGAAGAGACCAGGAATCACACTGCACTACACCCCACGTTCAACCCCACAAGTTCTGCTGCTACTGCCAGCATGTTTTGGAGACAAAAACCAGATCTATTTGTTTGAGATCCTCAGACAAAAGCACCTCCTCTCAGCTCCCTCCCAGCAAGCTCAAACCCTCCTTCAGCATCCCTTGCCACTCACCCCAAGGTGCTCTTTCCTTTCCCCATTCCCCCCCGCAGGGTTCAAGAGCAGGCAGCTCTCTTGCCCTTCCTCGGGGCTGAGGGATCCCAGCGCATCCCCGGCTCGCCTGAACTCACCGCTCGTGCAGCAGCCGCATCCCCGCCGTGCACAGGATGTACAGCGGCGTCTCCTTGTGCTTCCGCGCCGGGACGTGCGCTGCCGCGAACCGCAGCAGAGGCCGCAGGTAGGGGGTGGCCTGCTCGGGGGCTACCGCGGTCACCGAGATGCCTGGCGGGGAAGGCGGCTGTGAGCCAGCCCGCCCGTCCGTGCCGGAGGGCTCGGGGCCGGGGCCGGAGAGGGGCAGCACGCACCGGGTTTAATTTTCTTGACGACGGGGCGGCTGCTCCGGTCCCTCATCTGCTTGATGTCCAGCAGGTCGTGGGGGTTCCCGTTGTGCGGGGGCCAGAAGTAGACGAAGCCCCGGGACCCGCTGCTACCGCAGTCCACCACCACCCCGTAATTAAGGGACGAGTCCTCGGTGTCGGTGGCCGCCAGCTCCTCCGCCCTCGCCAGGTACCTGCGGCACGGCGGCACGGCGGCTCAGCACCGGCGGCCAGCGGTGACCCCGCTCCCCCGGCAGCCCAGTCCCCGCTCACCTTTCGTCCCGTCGGGAGGCGCGG
>VZTN01037511.1:230218-242083 GCA_013400515.1 Erpornis zantholeuca | reverse complement strand
CGGGGCGGCACACCGGGAGCCCCGGGCACGGTCTGACGAGCCGCCCCGCCGGGTCCGCCTTGTTTTGCAGACTCGGATGCAGAGCCTGCAGCCGGAGCCCGCCGCTCGCTACCGGAACGTGCTGGAGGCCCTGTGGCGCATCGCCCGCACCGAGGGCGTCTGGCGGCCCATGCGGGGCCTGAACATCACCGCCACCGGCGCCGGCCCGGCGCACGCTCTCTACTTCGCCTGCTACGAAAAGTTAAAAAAGACGCTGAGCGACGTTATCCACGCGGGGGGCAATAGCCATGTGGCCAACGGTACCGGCCCCGCTACGCCGGGGTGGGAGCGGGGTGGGAGCGGCAGGTTTGGCGGTAGGGAGGCCCGGTCCCGCCGCGGGGTCGGGGTGCCATGGATATCCTAAAGCCCTGTGCTCTCTCCAGCCATGAGCCAGCCGCACGGTGCCGGGCACAGGGAAGCACCGCTCCGCGCCTGCAGAGCTGCTGCCAGGTATCTGGTGTGAAGCAGGTTAGTGGCCCTGGCTCGGAAGGATGCTGGTGGACAGGAGCTGCCTGCAGACAAGCTGGGACTGGCCGTGGCCCCGTGGGTTGGCAGTGCCAGAGCTCGCCCCAGGAGTGCCACGTGGTTTCGGAGCCTGTCTCGCCATGGTGCCCGTTACTCGTCTCAAGGACCCGCCACAGTAGGGAGAGCATGGGGCTGAGGGGAGAGCAGGGCACATTCCAACCCATGGCAGGCATGCAGCAGAGTGCCAGCGGGCTTCTCCATGGGACATGGGGACACTCACCATCTTAAGGCGTCCCTGCCAGCTGGTGGCATTGGTGTGTCCCCCAAGGAGTGGGCACAAAGGGGTTCCTGGTCACGCCTTGGAACTTGGCAGCCTGTCACAATCTTCTCCCTCTGTTTCTCGATGTCACTCTGGGTGGGAACCCCTGAGCACCAGCCTGCCTTTTGGAGGGGGAAATGGAGTCTCTCTTCAGATCTCACCTTTTTTCAGGGGCCTCCTCCTGTGCCTTGGCCAGGGACTTGGGGCTGTGTTGGAGCCTCAGGGTCCCTCACCTTTCCCCCCCCTCACATGTGGCAGTTCTTGTTTTGCAGGTGCAGCCGGGTGTGTAGCAACGTTGCTCCACGATGCAGCCATGAACCCTGCTGAAGGTAACGATGGTCCTGGCCTGCCAGGCAGGGGAGAATCAGGGTCTGCCTGAGCCTCTTGGGTCCCCTCTGTAGCACAAAGGGTGCTCTTGTTACTTGCCTGACGGCAGGGATTCTTTGGGGGCCCATGGCTCCAGTTAGGGACCCTGGTGGCTGCCTGTTAGGCAGGGTAGGTAGAAGAGATTAACTCAGGAGCATAGCAAACTACAGTTTAGGAGAAGGTGGGAGGGCATGGGCCTTTCACCCAGGAGTTTGACTGGCAACTGTTAGTTGGAGCAGGAGAAAAGGCAAGAGAGATGTCATTGGCAGTACTGAAGTCATTCTAAGTGAGATCTAGGGAGAATGTGGTACAGTTGTGGGCCTGTGTTCAAAAGGAAGATTAAAAGAGTGGGATACAAAAACATACACTAGAGAAGTTGGCAGAAGGGAGATCTTGTGAAATGTCTGGAAGATGCTGATTTTGATGGGCCTGGTATATATGAAAGAGGCATAGAGAGTTAGTAATTTAAGTGCATGAAAGTGGTGGGAGAAGGAGAAGCAATGAGGAAAGGCCAGTCATGAAGGCAGTTTTCCTTAAACATGGAGGGCTTGTGATAGTGCAGACTCCAGCTGTTCTGGGCCCAGTGCAGCTCCTGCCTCCCCACTGCATGGCAGGGACCCTGAGGAGCAGGCAGCTGCCAGACCATTGTCATTCCTTCCCTGGAGCTTCTCTTGTCATGACTGTAGTAGTTTAGCATCGCATCATTTTTAGCTCTTTACGGTCACATTGAGATGGGGGAGGTAGAACAGTGGCAGGCTGCGCTCTGGGCTCCCCTGTCCCACTTTTGGTTGTGCTAGGGGGTTTGGCATCTGACTCTTGCACCAGAGTGGCTGCATTTCAGTAGTGGCTGCTAACTTTTCCTGGCTAATAGGCTCTGCAGTGATCTGTGGTTATTCTGGGCTGCAGTGCGGGTGGCAGGGGAGATATGGTTGTACCCAGATCGAGAGCTGCCTGGGAAATAAGAGACTGGATGTATGGGGGGTTCTTCTGACTGAGTGATAGCTCTGCAGCAGCTGATGGGGAAACATCAGTTGCTTAGGAGCAAGGGTGGGTCTGAACTGTAAGCAATGGGATATCAGGATATTCCCTGAGGCTCTGGCATGTCAGTGGCTTCATATTGGTGATGACTGTGTGACAGTGATGCCTTAGCAGATTTAAATGGCTGGTGTCCTGTCTGGAGACACAGGGGGACTGGTGGTTTGAGTTGTCTGTCTTCAGCTTTTAGACCAGTGTGACCAAATTCCAGGCATTTGGAGGAAGCCTGGCTTTGTGTTTACCCTTCTCTCTCCTCTTCCCCTCTGTGCCTGGGTCCTGGCTGCTGCTGCCACCGCCTGTCCCAAGTGGTCAAGCAGAGGATGCAGATGTACAACTCGCCTTACCAGCGTGTGATGGACTGTGTACGGGCTGTGTGGCGCAACGAAGGGGCCGGAGCTTTCTACCGCAGCTACACCACCCAGCTCACCATGAACATCCCCTTCCAAGCCATTCACTTCATGACCTACGAGTTCTTGCAAGAGCAGCTCAACCCCCACAGACAGTACAACCCAGGCTCCCACGTGGTCTCCGGAGCCTGCGCAGGGGCTGTCGCTGCTGCTGCCACTACGCCTTTGGACGTTTGCAAAACGCTGCTCAACACCCAGGAGTCCCTGGCCTTGAGCTCCAACATCAGCGGACACATCACAGGCATGGCTAATGCCTTCAGGACGGTGTACCAGGTGGGCGGTGTGACCGCCTACTTTAGAGGGGTCCAGGCGAGAGTCATTTTTCAGATGCCCTCGACGGCGATTGCCTGGTCCGTGTACGAGTTCTTTAAATACATCCTTACCAAGCGCCAGGAGGAGCGTCGGGCTGGGAAGTGAGCCAGAGCCAAATGCAATTCCAGACCTGCCTCACATCCCCTCCTGGTTTGTCTTCTGACCCCTCTCCCTTTTGTTTTGGTTTGTGTTGAAGAGAGGGGGCAGCGAAGCCCTTTGGGGTTTAGCGATGCCATTTTTTGCCTGTGGCTGTTGCAGCTCTGCCCAGGCTGCACAGCTTGCTCTCTCCCGGGGTCCTCCAAGATATCCCACTGGGAGTGGATCACATCCCCTGGCACTTTGGTGGAGCTGCGCTCCTGTCCTTCCCTTAACCACATCTCACGCAAAACTCACTCCTCCTCAGAGGGGAAGGTGAATGTCCTGCCCTGCCCCCAGCAGGGCCAAGCTGAGCTCGCAGTTGCCAAGGAGGGGGTGACGGCAGGGTGCTGGGGGCTTTGTCTGGCTTTTGGCTGAAGCAAAGTGTAAGCCTTGGCCGTTGTCTCGTAGCACGCACACATGATAGTGACTGCCCTGGTGGTGGTGGTGGGCGAGGGGAGGATGGCACTTGAGGAGGGAGCCTGTAGGTTTGTTCTTGTTCCTGCTCTTGACACCTCCAATAAAAACAGTTCTGCTCTATCCTCATGTCCCATTCTTACTCCAGCATGACCCAGCTCCCAGCACTGTGCCTTTCTGACTGCCTGCTGCTGAGCTCTTGATGGATGCCAGAGCAGGGAGGGAAGAGCAGTCTGGGGGTGGTGGTAGGAGAAGGGGGCTTGTCTGGCCCAGTCACCCCGGCAGCATGCAGGGATGAGGGTGCCCTCATCCCCTTTGGCTCATAGTCCATCGCCTGCTGCTGGTGTGGCTTGTGACCCCACTGGAGTAGCTGAGGTTTATGCCTCTTGGCCAGGTAGTCCCACACCCTTACTCTCACTGAGTGTCCTCAGGATGCTTCCAAACTGCTCCAAATGGAGGTGTTGGCAGGAGAGGTTGTTGCGTGTCAGGAACAACATAGGAATTCAGTGCTGAGTGAGGCTGGAAGGCTTTGTGCGCCTCATACAGGAGATTTGGGGCTCAGCGGAACTTTTGCCCCATAATTTTGGGTAACTGGACTAGTTTGATGCTTGATGAGCATCTTAAAATTGCTCAAAGTGCTAATATCTTTTCCAACCTAGTGGTTATTAGTAGAATAACTTTTTTTTAAATATGTTGTTAGTTGTCTTGATAGCAGTTTGTTTTAGGGTCCCATCCAGCTGTGGAGCTATGAGCTGAGCACTAAAGTATTGCCTCATTGTGCTGACCTGCCCAGAGCAGATCTCTGGGTTTCTTGGACAAGGCGCTTGTGGGTGATACCTGACTCTCCTGGTGCATTCAGGTGTGGCATGTGTCCCACAGAGCCGTGCCCAAAATAATTCCCTGGAGGAAATGCATTCACAGCTGTGGTATGTGCTGCCAGTGGGTATCTGGGTCTGATCAGGGCTGCTCCAGAGGATCTGCTGGCCTGGTCTGCATAGAAGACTACTGGAGTGGGCTGTGGTGAGGACAGAGAGGGGTTTTCCTGTGGCTGGAAAAGCTGCTGGGTGAGCAAGGGGGGTGTGCTGCCCTCAGTGGCTTTGGGCTCCAGCACAGCTGTGGGGCTGGAGGGCAGAGATCCCTGCACTGCAGGGCTGGGTGCTTGGCACCCTGCCCAAGCCCCAGCCCAGCCCTGTATCCCCCTTTCCCTTATGCATCTCTCTTGTCCTGGTTCCTGAAGGTGGTGAGGGAAGCTGAGTGGGATTTTGGATGGCTGCCTGGCAGGTCAGGATGTCCCTGGCACAGAGCAGCCACAGTCACCCCTCTGCAGCCTGGGTCCACCTGAGTTGTGTGCTGTGCCCATCCTCTGCTCACTGGCATGGGCTGCAGGCCCCTGATCCCTGCTTTTTCTGCACAAGCAAGGATGAGAAACTCCTTAAAGACACAAAAGCCACAGGTCAGGAAATGGATGTTTTCCCACTATTTTAGGAGCTGGGGCTTTAAGAAACTATGAGTAGTGCAAGATTTGGCAGCCCTGCAGCTCCTCCACCCAAGAGGGAGAAGCAGAGATGGCTGGAAGAGACCAGGGCAGGATTAGGTTGGAGGGCAGGGCATTAGACAGGAGCTTGCAGAAGATGGGTACAGCTGGGCTCTGCCAGGACAGGTCTCTCTGCCCAGGAGCTGAAAGCTGTTGGCAGCAGAGCTGCAGCTTTGCCTTTGGCCCTCACCATGCACTGGGGCAATGACAAACCCCATGGAGGGAAAGGCGTAAACGGACTGGGGCTGGGGGAAGATTCCCACTATTAAATCCATCAGCTGCTGGAAGAAGCTCTATAAATGTCAGTGGGTGACAGCATGATTGAAAGTGTCTCCAGGATGTTTTCCCGGAATAACTACACACAGAAGTGCTGCGGGTGGGAGTGAGACCCCCCAGGAGCAGGGAGAGGATAAATCAGCACAGCCCAGAAATGCTGCCATGTGAGCAATTGGCCTAAAGCGCTCTCCTGGCAAGGGCACAGCCTTTCTGGTCTCCCAGCCCTCTGCCAGCTTACCCAGCAGCAGCTGGATGTTGCCCAGTGCAGGCAACAGCAGCCCTGCAGGGAATGTCACTGCCTGTGGTGGGTTTGGCACTGCAGGGACAGTAGAGCTACCATTGGGATTCCCAGATATGCCTTGAGCCAGGCCACAATGGACAGGAAAAATGTCCTGCTGCCATCTCTGAGCTGAATGCCTGTCACAAACTAAGGGCTTGCCATGGCAGCGTGCTGCTGTTCCCCAGCTCTGCCAGGGTGGGGCTCTTCCCTTGCCAGCCAGACTGGTTGCTCTGGCACCTTTGGCATGATGAGATGCCCAGAGGCAATGGAGTTATTGGCTGGTTCAGCTATGGCCACTGCTTTCCAAGGTCTGATAACGCCTCTCAGTGTAGCCATGTTTCTCTGGGTCTGTCCTATACCTCCTAGGTATTTGGCTATGTTTTGAGTGAAATCTCTCTTCCTACAGCCTCTTCTGAGTAAAGAGACTATTTTTGGCTTTCCAGCAAGGAAGAAATGCTCAGCCTGGCAGAGTTCTGGAGACAATCCCTTTTCCTTTCACTTCCCTGTAGGATCCCCAGCCACATCCAGCACAGGCAGAGATTTGCTGCCTTGCTTTCTGTGTCCAACTGCCCCTCGAGCCCTGTCCTGGTGTGTTCTGGGTTGGGTGACCCCTGCAGTCCCTGAGCAGGCAGAGCTGGGAAGCACCACTGGCCTGGCCCTGCTCCAGGTAATAGGTCTGGGGCTGCCGCAGCTGTGCTATGGCACAAGCCCAGACTATTTCAGGCAGCCTGAGGTTGCCGTGCCAGGAGCAGCCCAGGAGCTCCCAGCTGCCTTCCTGGGGTAACTGGAGACAACTGCACTCCTGCAGGTTAAGGGCAGAGCTGGGGTGAGGGAAGCTGGGGGCCGAGGGTTCATTTTACTCAGAGAAAGAAGAGGAAATCTCTCCAGTGTCTGTCCCATACCTTCACCTGGGGCCAGTGGGCTCCTGGGCTGCTCCTGCCTTCATGACCACACGCAGGGCGCTGGGGTCCCAGTGTTCAGAAGCTTTTGCCAGCCCAGCTCGGGGGCAGGCAGAGGGGCAAGAATATTGCCCTGGAAACCACATCTCTGTGCTGTCTCTGCCAGCGCCCTGGGCTGCCCTGAGGTTTCCTGCCCCACAGCCCCTCTGCAGTGGGTGCCTGACAGCCCTGTTTGGTGAGAGGAGCAGAAAGGTGGGCTCCCAGCCTCCCTCCAGCCCCAATCCACCCTGGCTCTGGGATTCCTCAGTGCTCTGTCAGACCCCAGTAAAGTTGTACAAGTTCTCATGACCTCCCGGCCTTGCAGCAGTGGTGAATGCAAGCACCCAGGCTCCTGGACAGAGAGCAGACATTGCTTCTAGTGGGCCTGGGAAACCCCCTCTGACCCACATCACTGCCTGGGTTAAACTGAGAGACAACCCTGGGCTGGTCCCAGCCTGCCTGCCTCTGTGCAAGCACAGCAATGCAGGGGATAGCCTGAAAGGCTATCTCCCTTTCTAGGCAGGGAACATACCCTGAAAGGTAAAGCTCAGGCCAAAAACCTGGTTTCTTGTCTATAGAGAACCACCAGAAGAAGCAATCCCCTGGGGTGGGCTGGGACAGCTCTTGGCATGTCTGCTCTGATGGGGGATATTGATAATACCCAGACTTAGTGCAGGCTTATATGTCAAATTCCCCCACCAAGGGACTGCAAAGTGGCACCCTGGTTGGAGCTGGGGTGTGGGCAGATTGCCTGTTGCGATGGAGGTGGCAGAAGTGGGGAAGGAGCTGCTGCTGGGCTGGATGGGAGTGGCACAGGGGTCACTCTTGCAAGTGTCCTCACATGGGTGAGAACAGCAAGGACAGCTCAGGCCTGCTATGACACTAGAGCTTGGTCTGGGATCATCCTCAAAAGCAGCTGAAGCAATGGCTGTTTCAGGAAACTGGTAGAGGCTTCAGCCCTACCGTCCCTGGCCCAGCATGCTGCAGATATTGCACTAGCAGCCTGTGTGAGCCCAGAGAAAGCCTGAAATGCCCCGGGGTAATATGGCTTTGGGACTGACATAGGAGACTCCTGGCAGGCAGAGACCATGCCTGTCACAAGTAGGTGGGCGCCAGGAGAAATGTAAATCCAAGCACCTTTGGATGGCCATTAGATCTGAGCAGTATGTCACCTGGAGCATTGCCAAGGGCTATAAAAAAGGTAGGGAATTGGGCCAAAACTGGGCTGTACCTCAATGTGTGACGCAGCTCCCTTGGTGAGGATGCAGCTGTGACAGGCACCAGGCGCTGGACACCAACTGCCATCCTACATCTTTGAGCAAGAATTTGCAGGGAGGGAGCATGTTACCTGGAAGCCACAGGCAATGTCAGGGCATCAGGAGTCTTAGGGAGGCTCCTGGAATTAGGTGAAATGCATCGTTTTGGGGCCAAAAAAACCCAAAACAAAACAAAAAAACCTAAAAAAACCCCCAGAGCTAAAAAACTGCCGGGTCGCTCAGAGAGACGTTCCGGGTGCTCGTGCTCAGCTAGAAGAACACAGCAAAGCGTTGCTCACTAGCAAGGGACCTGCAGGGTGGCTGGAGGCTGGGAAGGGATGCTGGGCTTGTCCCCAGCTCTCCCCTGGCAGCGGGGACATGGGTTGGTGTGTGTCTTTTGTGCGTGCACAGCCCGCAGCGATGCTGCCCGGGGCAGCAATGCTCCTGCGTGGGTCGGAAGTCCCCAGCTCCCGTAGGGTTCTGCCGTGGGGAGACACCTACCTGCCCAGAGCCCACACAACCCTCCCAGCCCTCCCGATGTCCGGTTTGTCCCGCTGCCCTTCCTAGCAGGGACGCTACTACACCCTGCCCCGATGCTCCGCAGCCTTCCAAGCCTTGTAGGGGGACTCGGGCACCCCCAAAGCGAGCCAATACCTGCTGCAGAACCTCCTTGGAGCGGGATGGCGGGGACAGACGGATGTCTGTCGCTACCTGTCCCCGGGCACCGGCCGATAGATGGCGGTGGCGTATCTCGCTTGGGGACAGGCCTCGGGAGCAAGTGTCCCTGTCCCTGCTGGCATCCCGGGGTACCTGAGGATCCCAGGCAGCACCCCGGGACCCCGCTGGCCCCGGCACCGCCCGCCTGCAGCAACCCCGGGCGCGGAGAAGGGTCGTCCCCGGGGAAGTGTCTGTGGGTTTTATTGCCTAGGTGAGAGGTGATGGCATGACGTAGCCAGGAAGGACTCTGGCAGGACATAGGGACAGCTTTCACCTTCAGCAGCACTCTGCTCTGGAGGGGATGAAGATTCAGTCCCCCTCTGTGGATGGGTCACCTGGATCCTTGGTTGAATCAGAGTGGATCGCTCGTGGGTTACCTGGATCCCTAGTGGCAGCACTGTGCCTGGTCTCATCGCTGCAGGAAGAAGGAACAGCTAAAACATGCAAGTCCCATCACCCTGCTCAGTCAGGTGTAGTCATCTTGTGATGCAGTGACTCATCCAAGAGAGGGAGATAGGTCCCTGCCCCTTGTGCTGGCAGGCAAGTAGTGGGAGAAAGCCTCGCTGGAGGCTTCATAGCACAAGTACCAATATTTTCATTACCTGATCCATGGCTGGCAACAACTTCTTGGCACTGGAGTGTTCTTGTGTGACAACTCCGTATTGCCATTTACAGAAGGAGCTTCCAGCATCTCCAGCACCTGATGGCTCCACAGAGCCCCACTGGCCAAGCAGCCTTGGTGGCTCCCAGCTCAAGGGCTGGGGTGGCTGCAGTGGGAAGCTCTGCACAGTAGGAGCTGCCTCTCTACATAGAGGAACAAGAGTTGGGCACCACACTAGCAAACAACTGGGTCCCTGGGCTCCCAACCCAGGCAGCAGGAGGTGGCTATGACCAGGTTGAAGTAGATGGGACCAGAACTCAGTGATGCCTGCCCAGATCCGTGGGCAGCCTGACCAGCCTCACTGGGAGTAGGCATCTCCCTCTGCACCAGGTGAGCTCCTTGCAGATGGCAGCAAGTGGGTGGTGGAGACTGAAGAATGAAGGATAGGAGGGGGAGGGATGACCTTAGCAGTAGGGAGGGAGAAAGGAAGGAAAAACAGGTGTCAGGAAGGAGAGGAAACCAGAGCATATCTGTGGTGCTGCAGGAGGAACAGCACAGCTTCTGTGTAATCCTGAGCATGATGGAAAGGTCACAGAAAACCAGCAAGGAGTGGGCTTTGGATGGAGCCTCTCTAGGAGCCACTGGACAGAGACAAGTTCTGCTCACAGGCTCCTCCTTGTATAGGAAATGAGTAAAAAACACAACTGGAGCCTGCACACAGAGTGGGTCCGAGGCCTGGGAGTTAAAACCTAGCTGCCCCAAAAGTGTCTCCTTTCCTTTAAATCAGTGCGCTTAGAGAATTCCTGTTTGAAATCAATCAGCACCTTCCCAGCTTGATTCCCCTCCAGCAGTAAATCCCCCAATCAACCAGGAAGAAACACATGGCCTCTGCTCCTTGGCCATGGCCATTCCCTTCCCTCCCTCCCTCCCTCCCTCCCTCCCTCCCTCATGTCATTCTGGCTACAACACCACCACAGTGGGACCATGCCAAAGGAATTTCCACCAGAGATTTCCTTGTGCCTCTCACCCTGCTGGAGGCATCCCACTTCAACATGGGGCGTGGGTGACAGGGTGTATCATGGGTGGGTGCTGCCTCCAGCACAGCCATGCAGCAACTTCCCTCCATTGTGTCTCCCCTCCCTGGGCAGCTGGTCCAATCTGCAGTCTCCCACCACCTCCCTCCCACTGGCCTCCACCAGCTGTTCCTCCTCTTTGGAACGCTCCACTTCCGCCACCCTGCACGGAGCCTTCCAGAACGGCTGGCTCTTTGTGCTGTTTTGTCCTCCCCATCAGGGGCTTTGGGCGAGGCTCTGCAAAAGGGTCCCTCCCACTAACCCCTTGCCCTTCCTCCAATCTGAGCTGGTGGGACAGCTGGGATCTGTCCCAGGAATGGAGCTTGTTATGGTGGACATCTAGAAACTTCCAGCGCCATGCGACATCAGCCTGCAGTCAGGCCTCTTACAGTCCCCCGGCTGGGCACTGTTCCAGCTCCATGCAGGGAAAGAAAGGACAGGGTTGTCACCAGGCACAAGTGGGGACCTCACAACTACGACTGTACTGTTGGTGCTGGATCACTGGCATCACCTCTTTCAGTGCAGATGTGGGGTCCCTGTATGTCCTTTCACTTTACAGAACTGTCCATGCTCTAGAGACTGACTATGGACTCGGGCAGCAAGTCCCATGAGCTCTGGTCTCATCCAGAGGCTCTAGGTGCTGCTGAGATGCAGTGGATTTCTCATCAACTGCCATGTACTTTGAGGGGATATGTTAAGCTGGAAACTCCTCTCACACATCCTGATTTTGGAGGAGCTGCTATTGTGGTTACGGTTCCTCTGGCTTGCACACTGAAGCATGTTCTCACACTAGTCCCCCTATTTTTGCAGACAACTGTCTGGCAGAACATGGAGGAAAATGCAACTCTTTCCTATGGCAGAGACAAATCTCCTCAGCCTGACTGCTGCTGTGAAGAAAGCGCATTACCTTTGTTCTTGGCTATCCTGTTTCTACCCACGAGACCACAGGGCCTTAACCACTCATCTCCGAAAGCCAAAAGCAGGGCCTGGGCTTCCTCTCCTGCGACACCTTACTGCCATCCAGCAAACAATCAGCTGGGCGTGCCGCATCCTCTCCCAGCGCCGGCCCCGTGAAGCCTGCCGGCCTCGGGGTGACTCGAGGGACAGCGGGGTGCCGTGCTGAGCCGGGCTGGGAGCCGGGGGGCCTGCGGTTTGCCCGCTCTGTCCCTGCACTAGAAAGAATTTCTCTGGTTCCTTTCAAACAGCAAACCCCGAAGGTGCACGTTCAGCTTGAGTGGTGGGAATATGCAGCGCGAGACCCCGGGTTAGTAGCGTCAACGATGGTTGTTACCTGCTGCTTCTGCAAGGGCAGAGCCTGGTCCTCTGCTCGGGACAGAGGGACTGTCACACAACACACATGGGGAGGTCAGGGGGAGGACACCGTGGGCAGCGCTGAGTCAGAGGGGTGGCATACCGAGATCCTGATCTGCATCCGTCGCTCCGGCTCCAAGAAGGCTCTGCTGGAAACACCGTCGGAGTTCCAGCGTCGCGGCCGGACAGATGTGCGGGACGGCACAGGAGAACTCCCAACGCCTTTGGTCCCCGCTGCCTCCTGGGGTGCCCCAGATAGCGCTCTGCTGGTGTCCGACCTTCCCCGGTGAGGTCCCGGCCCCGCGGCCGGGCTCGGCAAGACCGAGAGAGACACGGCCGCGGAAGCGGGGCCGCCACCGCCCCGAGAGCGCCTCGGTGGCGACA
>VZTN01037511.1:203182-224652 GCA_013400515.1 Erpornis zantholeuca | reverse complement strand
CGGCAGCGGACCCCGCGGTCGGGCACCGTTCCGCACGGCACGGCGCTCCGCCCTCTCCCGGGTCCGACTCTCCTCGCACGCCTCGCAGCCTCGGCGCCCCTCACGGTGCACAGCGGGCGCGCCCTGAGGGGCTCCGCCAGGAGCGGACACGGAGTGGCTCCGCCGGCAGCTGCCAGCCCGGACCCATTCCGAGTGCGCTCGCCTTGTCACGGCTGCCGGGGGAAAGGACGGCGTTTCTCCCTGCCCTGTCGCTTGCACAGGAAAGGCTCTTTTTCACAGCTCTGAAAAGAAACGTTATCTGTATTCCTCAGGAGAGCAGAGGACTTCTGCAGGCAGCGGAGCCAGGTCCGGGCAAGGGCTGCTGCAGGCTCACCCAGCAACAGGCTGTCTCCATCTCCCACTGCTGTGTCCCAGCTGTGCCCGGGCAGTGCTTAGACCATCCTGTTCACTCGGTCTGCCACTCAACACCTGCCTGCACCTTTCCAAATCTCAGAACCATCTGGCTTGGTTTGATCAAGAACCACCCAACTAATGCCCATTTTCTTGAGAAATACATCACTGCAAATATCTGGTTCTTTTCAGTATTTTTTTGCTCCATTGACATTGGCTGATTTACTTTTGCTTCACAGTTCTTGCAGGGATGCATGGCTTGGAAATATGTCCACATATGAAAGCCACAGTGAGAAATAAATGTGTTTTCTAAAGGTCAGAACCAGACGCTAGCATCTTATACATACGTTTTCAAGGTGGGGGCTTGGTTTGAGGGATACCAGTAGCTGTGTGAAACATTCTGTGTTCAGCACTTTGGAGCATATGCAAGGGTGCTGCCCATTGCAGCAAGGGGAACTCAATAGGCTTGGACACCAAAGGGAAGGTTGCCCTTCATATCAGTGCCTGATGGGCCTCTAAAACTGGGGCTGGCATGTTGAGCTTGGTGAGAGCCAACTTGCAGGAGTGGGTAAAGGTCATTCGTCATCTAAGGCAATGCAGGATAGGAAATGCCAGTGCCAAGGACCCCCTCCTGCCTGCTTTTATTTGGCATCTCTTGTGCACAAAGGATATCCAGGCTTCACAAAGCCACCCTGCTGCACAACACAGCCCCATGACTGTGGACGTGCAGAGGGTAGCAAAACACCTCTTCCTCTGAAGTAGAAGCTGTCATAAATCACAGTTACTGACCATGCGATGAGAGGGTTCCCTGTCCAGCAGAAGGAGGACACTGCTGCAGACACACATACACCACCCCGTCGGTGGAGTACACCCCACAGCCTTCCTGGGAGTACCTTTGCTGTGTGTCTCAGAAGCCATTGCTGTATGCAATTGCATCCATGAGGTTAAGAAGCTGAAATTCATCCTTCAGCAGAGGCCCAGCATGAGGCTTGCTCACCGCTCACATCCACAGGCCTGCGTACCACTTGCATCCCATAGGGCTTAAGTCGAGCCTAAGTGGACCCTGGGCCTTGTGCTGGCGACCTGCCCAGTGCTGGATTTCAGCTCCGAGCCCAGGCTTGCTGCTCTGATTCATGCACGTAATCCCGCTGAGGTCAGCAGGTTTCATCCTGCTCCCGCCACAGCCCGCGGGACAGTTCACACGAGAGTGGCAGGGTCAGGCTCTGTGTTTGCATCTGCCATAGAAAATGGAACAATTAAGATTAAACCAATTAAATTTTAACAGGTCTGGAAAGCGTTTTATTACATAATAAACTGGAGGGATTAACCATGTCGGGTTTTGCTGTGTGTGCTGGCGGAGTGGTTCCTTGCTGTCCGCAGCACTTGGTGTTCCTCCGGGCCGGGGACCTCCCTGCGCTGCTGCTGGGGCTGGCTCACTGGCAAACACAGGGGGCTGGGAATGCAGCTGCAGGCTGCCTCCTGCTCCTGTCCCGCACTGTTCCCCAAAGCATTCTGGGTGCAATGCTTTCCTTAGCCTAAGCAAAGCCTTTTCTAGAAGAAACTCTGCAAATTATATGGTGACTATTTCTATGGCTTCCTTCGGGGAGAGGGAAGCCCTCCTTCTTCTGTACAGGCGTGCTGGTGAGGAGCAAGTGGCTGGGCTGCTCTGTGCAAGGTGGTGACAGATGTCTCATCTTGGAAACAGAGCTGATAAGTTACTCTTGGTTAGGGCATCTGCCTGGCAGCCAGTCTCCACTTCTCTTTCCTGCTTGATCAAGATTCGTCTGGCTGTTCCCATGCAGATGAAGCCATCCTGGCCATGGCTACTCCCTGAGCTGGCAAATCTGTGCAAGAAACAGTACACAGCTGTGGGTTTGCCAGGGTGGTTTTAGGGTAATTGAGCTGAAAAAAGATGCAGAAACCATCTTTGGCAGAAATTATGCTGCAGCCTTGGCTGAGCACATGCATAGGGCGGTGCACAGGCCTCTCTCTGTGGTGGCCTTCTTCACCTCTGCAGGCATTTGTCTATAGGGGCTGACATTTGCTCCGAGGGGCACCCACAGCCAGTGGGTATTGCACTCTTCCATCTTCTCAACTGTAATTTGTTGCTGACCAGCTCAGGAGGATTGCACACAAATATCCTTTGTCATGCAACAACCTGCACTTGGGGGCTAGGAGGGAAGATGGGGCTGGGGAAGCTCATAATTTCTGTCTCTTCTGGGTAAATATGAGTCAAAAGCCTGTCAAGCTCAGCCCAAAGACTTTTTGCACAATGCTTCCAGAGGCCACAGCAGGCCAGCTTCCAGTGGTGTAGTGGGATTTTCTCTGGAGGTGGAAGGGTTGCTGTGGGTGGGGACTGTGGCGTGTTCAGGGACAGTGAAGGCAAGCTGCTCCCTGGCTGATGACCATGCCTGGAAATGTTAATAGCAGAGCATGTGCTTGGCCTGCACACGTCTAATAAATACCCATTCTTTTGTTTTCCTTTGAAATACTTTTCGTATTTAGCTGTGGCTGCTCATGTGGTTCTCTCCTGAGCCCAGATCCTCACTGACAGCCACTGTATAAATAGGGCAGCCCTTGTGTCCTGCACACGGGAAGGCAGGTAGGAGATTTGAGAGCTTCTGTTAATAGTTTATCTCTGAGTCTGCCTAATGAATTATCCTGGCAATTACTGTGCAGAAATTGTTAGTGTATCCTGATGATTCAGAACTTTCTAACAACAACTCTGGACCAAACTATAAACTGTTTTTCTATCTTGGAGTGGAGACTTGAGAGAGGACTCCTAATTGTTCTCATCCCCTCAGGGGCCAGAGCTGGATTATCCCACACAGGCTTCTCTGCAGACTTGTTTTTAGTCTATCAGTGGGCCCTCTGCCAGACCAAAGGGATGGGGAACTGTTTTCCAGATTTAAATCCCCCCCTCCACCCTTCCACTCCACTTACACCTCTGAGGAAGAGCATGGATTAGAAAGGATTTGCCCTCATGGGGCTTTGGTTTGGGTTTGTGAAGATCTCTCCTTAAAAGCGTTGCCTTTTTTGTTTTATCCCTATGTAAACCTGACTCCCAGCTTTACGTAGGGAACGGGCAGAAGTGAAGTGCTGTGTTGTTCAGAGAGCAGAGATCTCCCATTTCTTTTGAAATACCTGCCTTTAAATGGCATTTCCTCTTGGAGACAATGGCTTAACATGAAGGACAAGCAGGTGGGGATGGACAAGGGTGGTGTTTCAGGAGCACAGCATGGCTCGACCCCCCCTGATGTGGTTCCTGTGCTTCAGCCATGCATACAAGAGGCTGGGTGGCTCAAAGTCTCAGCCAAAATATGTCTTTGTGCCAGCACTGACAGGGCAACCTGGATCTCTTGGTATGGTTCCTGTCTTGTCCCTGTGCTGTTGACATCCCGGCACGCTGGAGAACATGGTCATCCAAGGATGTCTGGGATGCTCTCCCCAGGACTCATCCCGGTGCTCTGCCTCAGGATCCATCCTGCACTGTGGATGACCTGTGCAGTGATGCTGTGTCAGGCCAGCAGTCAGGCACTGGGGCCATAGCAAAGGTGGGGAGTTCACATGGGGCCAAAGTAGTTCTTCCCTTCCTCATCCTTCCCTTGCCGGGGTGGCAAAAGGCCACACCGCTGGCCATGCCCTGTCCCACTGGAAGCACTGACGCCTGTCTGGCTGCCAGGACACCCCGCCAGCCCCGTCCCAGGCACGTTCCCTGCGCCTGGCAGCAGCGAGTGGGCTCTGTGCCGCATCCCAGGGCCGCCTGGGCCCAGGCTCCCTTCTCCAAACATCCCTCCCGCCGCGCACCCGCGGTACCCCCGCGACTCGCCCATGTCCGCCCCGCGCACCCGCCCTTGCTGACGGTGGGGAAAGTAGGAGCCATGTCCTTGCGCTGACCTTTGTCTGACCTTCCAGTAACGCTCGAGAAACCCTCGGAAAGGCTTTCTCATTGTGCAGCCCCAGGGTTTCCAGGGAATTAGTCAGCAGGCTGGAATTGTGCTCTGTGTATGTGACCCCCCCCTTATCCCCCCCTCCTGCCTCTCCCATCTCTGGAGCCGGACCGGTCCAAGAGATATGTTGCCAGGGTGACAGCGAGGTGTGATGGATGGACAGAGAGTGGCTGTGGAGTGGCAGGGCCGCTGGTCAGTAACCCAGGGCTGTGTTTATAAGAAGGAAGAGGCTGTTTCCTGGAGCTAACATAATGCAGCTCTAAAAAAGGCAGGGGAAATACATCATGCGAGGGGAGCGCGGCCCGGGGAGGGGAGGGCCACGGGGAGCTCAGCACCACAGCGAGCCTCCAGGTCAAGGTGCCTTTGACAGGGGCCTTTTTTATAGGCCATTTGCGTGAGAGTTCGCTGCTGTTTCTCTGCAGCCCTGACAGCGGCTCAAGGCCCAGCCGGGGTTTGGGGAGGGTCTAATCTAAACTTGCCGATTTCCAGCCCTTCTCCTGCAGGACCTGCTGATTTATTTGGAAAATAAATAATCGACACTGACTATTGTTTCGTTGCTGTGGAGTGACAGTCCTCTGCCCTCGGCGCGGTCCTGTGCCCTATCCCACGGCGAGCACTCAGAGGAGCGGGGAGCTGTGGAAGGACCCTGGTGCTGAGAGAGAGAGGGGCTTCATTCACTGCTTCCATCTGCCCCCCCCCACCATGCCCAGGAAGGGGCGATTCTTTTAGCCGTGGTTCCTGCATGGGGCGGGCACCTGGGGCATCACTCACAGTGCTCATTGCGCTGGACTCAGAGCTATGGCAGTGGTGACCAACTGGAAAGGCAAGGGAATATCCCACTCTCCTGCCCAAATGCCAGCTGTGGTTGTTTTCCTCCCTTTAGCCACACTGCAGGTGTATGAGACTCTTGTGCCCAGCGCTGGCATCTTCCCCAGTGTGGCACCAGGGGCTTTGCAGCCCCACACACCTGCTGCCACAGCAGTAGGGTCATCCCCATGGCTACTGTCACCTCTGAGTCCCATGACCGTGCTCCCCCTAATGTCACCCCTTCTGCCCTTCTGCTGGAGGGTCTGGCTGCAGGAGAAGCTGCTGCCCCTGGTGCAGCAGACAAAGGTTTTCACTCCCCAGCCAGCAGTGATGGAGTTGAATCCCCCAGGCAGGTTGGGACACCAGGGCCTGAATCATCATGACTAATCAGAAAGCAGCGCCCCAGAAAATAGACCTTGATTTTTCCCAACCACCAAAAAAAAACCAAGAAACCAAACCAAACCAAACAAAAAAAAAAAAAACAAAAACCCAGAAAGAAAATCCAACTAAAGTATTTCAGAAAAAATCCTCACACAAAAAAAGGGAAAAAAAATCAAGGATCATTTTGCTGTAGGTCCCAACATTTCCTGAGTAGGCATAATTGCTTCTACTACAGCTGAAAAATTACTTAAATGTTGAAAATTTTTTCTTCTATTACTTTTATTCTTACAACTCTTCAATGGCTGAGGAAGTGATACTGCATTTAGAGTTTTTGTTTTTCTCTTTTACAAAAATACTCAAATTTTGTAAAGCTTGAGAGTAGGGAATAAACGATCAGAAAAGAGGAGGAAATCCAGCTCAAACATCAGCCATCATCAGGCAGCTTTAGGGCAGCAGAGAAAAAGAAGACAAGGAAAAACTGGAAACACAATGCTTTCAAATTTCAAACAGCTTTCTGCTTTAGAAAACTGAAAGGAAAAAATTGTTTCAAAATATCTCATTGAAAAGTTAAACGAAATTGGTTTCTGTAGAACAGTTTTCAATCTAATTCTTTTTGAGCAAGAAAATTTTAAGCAATTTTTTTACAGAATAAGTGTAAGTTTTATAATTTTTTTCTACATTGTTAATAATAATTCTACCTCAATATAATAATAAAAATCGTCAATTTACATTTTTCCAGCAAATACATGTGTTTGGTCCCATCTTTGCTAGTGTGAGAGTAATTTTTAAGTGGAGCCTTATTTTTGGCTGAGGTTTTTCTTGTTCCTTTTTTCGTTGCAGGAAAAATGTCTTCAGTGCTTTCATACTTCCCCCACTCTAATTCATGCAAATACTGCAACATGCCCGAATTCCTCAATGAGTTCAATATTTATCAGCAAATAATTTTTTTTTCAACCCAGCCTGTCCAGTGTCTAAAGCCACTTTCTAAATAAGTGTTTGATGAGTATTTGTATATTTAATGTTTGCATTGTTGTAAGTGACTTTCAACATCAGATTCTCCCACCCACTTTCCCTTCAAATTAGCACATTCACAGGCACTTTTATATGAATTTGAGTTTGCCCAGATTTTATAAAGCTGTATTTGAACGACTTGCAAAAAAACCCCAATCCCTATTCTGAAGTTATTTGGTTTTGTCTGACATATCCCTCACAGCTGCCAGTGCAGGGAAAGGCAATCCATTCTTCTGGAAGCCCTTGTGCTGGCAGTATGGAGCAGCGCTGTCTGTCCAGTGGCAGTTGGATCACTCTGGTCCCTGAACAGCCCCATCCCCACTGCATGGATGTCTAAGGTCAGCCGTGAGCATGGGCTGATTTTTTTTTTTTTTTAAAGAGCACTCTTTAATATAGTTTTCATGCCCAGTTCTTGTTGGATTTGTGTCAGCCCTCTGTGGCACCCCGGGACACATGCTGTCCAGGGAGGAAGCGGGGCTGGGGAGGGGAAGAGGGGTATTGTCTTTCCAGCACTGCAGATTAAGGCCGCCTGGCTCCTCTGCAAGCCTCCCCAGGTGGCCATGATATTTCTAAAGGACTTGTCCATGTGCCGCAGTAAGCTCATTAGCTAATTCCCTTATTAGAGAGCATCAACCGAAGCATGTGTGTTTAGGCTTCCAGGGAGCCCACTCTCACCTTCCTCCCCAGCTCTCCTCCTTTCCTCACTACCCCTTTATCTTTGTTTCAGCTAAGAAGGTGGGCTTTTAAAAGTCCCCTTGCCCAGCCATTTGGAGTGCAGGCTCCTCCCTCCCTGGCTGGTCCCAGTCTCGGGGTACCCACAGTGATGGGGTGGCCGTGGGCTGGACCCCACACGCCCAGCATTGCAGCACGGTGCTCTCGCCTCTGCCCGAGTGGCTTTTTGGGCCCCTTCACATTCCCATGTCAGTCTCGGAGCTTGGCCAGGCAAAGGCACTGAAGGGTTGAGTCAAGGAAAGTGAGGCATGGGAAGGTTCCTAGGAAGAAGGCTGTGGTGTGAAACAGCCGCAGTGGGATGCTGCTCTTTGCATAGTCAGTCTGGGTTTTGAGAGGGTTGATGGGCTCTTGCCCCTTGTCCCATGACCCCAAACCTGTCAAATTCTCACCTGGAGGTGAGGAGCCAGAGCTTTTTGGGCCAAGCCTTTCCCCTTAAGCATGGAGAGCCTGGGGAACCCTCTTCCCTCACCGCCTGCTCTGGGACAAGTCCGGTCACAACCCCTGACTGGGGAAGAGGGATAGAGCAGCTGCCCACCCTCTTCCTTCTGGGGGGCCACACACCACAAAATCCACCTCGCGCCGGCGCTTTCCGGCCCTCTGTGAGAACGTACAGTTTGTGGCTCCTTCATTGACTTTGAAGAATGTCCCTTTATTCACAATGTTATTTCCTTTAATCACTGTGAGGTTGCAGGAAATCTTCTTGGAAAATTGTTTCAGATTGGCTGGAACTACTGTACTGTTGCAGAGATGGAAAACTCACTTGAACTTGTTTTCATTTTACCCTAAAAAGTCACTGTCCCCAGAAGGTTCAGATGAATTTGGATAAACATGTGAGTTCTGAGGATGTAGTTGTTGTTGAGCATTTCTTTTCCCTCCTTTTTTTTTTTTTCCCAAATGAATCTTTGTGGCTTTCCAAGTTCCTGAGTTTTACTCAAGACCAGGGGTAGAGAACTAAAGGAAAAAGAGACCTTTGACATGAACAGATCATAAACAGACTGAAGACAGGCAAATGCATCATTAAGTGACACAAAACGAGAGTAGAGATAACGAACCAGTAAGTGACAGCTTTGGCCATCAGCTAAGAGCTGAATCAACCAAATTTTCTACCTGAGGATATCTGTGCTGGTTGACATAGGAAAGACAAGACCTGCTAAATCTTAGCTTTCACGGGAGTTTAGTCCCATGTCCACATGAAATTCTTGAATTCTTGTGAGTAATGGAGAAATGTGGTCTAGGTGAGTGTGTGGCTGCATGAGAGCACAGCTGGCTGGGGAAAGGTATTGAAAGGGCAGTTTCCCATGCTCAGTCCTCAGACAGGGCCTGGTCTTGGTTTAAGGGCAGTCAGTGCTTTCATCTGCAGCACCAGTCTGCAAGAGTGATAGAAAGCAAAGAAACCTGAAATAAACCTGTTGATAAGAACAAATACAAGGCTCTTCTATGAGTTGGCAAAAATCAACATTGCAAGCACTAGCTGGGGAATGAGCAAGGTTGCTCTATGGGAAAGTAGCTGGAGGTGACAGTGGGTCCCACAGGGAGCGTGAGACAGCAACAGCCCAAGTGAGAAGAGCAAAATCAGACCGGGACATATAAACAAGGTGTTTGTAAGACACCTGATGTGATCCTGCTGCATTTAAAGAGTGTCAGACTCAGCACTGAATCCCACTTGGAGCTCGGCATTTCAAGTTGCTGTTCTTGGAGAAAGCCTGGGGAAGAACAAGATCAGAAATTCAGAAAACATGACATACTGGAGAAGGCTGAAGGGTTGCTTAGTATCACAACACAAAGACTACAGGGAAATAAGATAAAAGTCTTTAAATGCATAAAGCCCTGCTACAAAGTACAAGATAATGGGCTATTCCTTGTTTTCAGGTGGTTAGAAGAAGCCATAGACTCACCCTGCAATGATTGTGGTAAAAGGGATTAAAACTTGTTTTTCCTGGGAGCCGTCCTCACCACTAGAGGCTTCTTTTAGGAAGAGTTTAGACAAAAGCTCCACCACGAAGGGTTTGATTTGTTTGGGGGCAGGCAGACAGGCTAGGTGACCTTTCAAAGGCCTTCCAGGCTTATTTTTTAAAATTCAGTGAATACAGATACTAAAAAGAGAGAAGATCATTTTGCCTGTGGCCAGTCTATTCAGGACTGGTCCTTGCCAGGTGTGTTTTGCTTCAGCTGTGAATGTTTCCATTAGCTTTTTTTTTTTTTTTTTTTTGAGGGAGTATATTGGTTGGTTGTTTTTTGTTATTTACTCCTAACCATTTTTTTCACTATCCAATTTTTCCCGTTTCTGTACATCACTCTGATCCTACTTTTCCTGGCATGGTCATCTGCCTTGTGTGGTCCCCTAAGCCCTGTGCAGAGAGATCATTTCTTCCCCACCCAATGTGCCATATATCTATACGCAGTATCCAGAAGCATCCTGGGACAGGCCCCATGTCTCTCATGAATTTTCCTGCTGACGGACTCCTGGTGTTCCAAGCTCATGCCTCGCTCCTGGTTTCAGTCCTGTCGCAAGGCCCCTGCGGGTCATCCGTGGGCTGGGTGTTTTTCTGTTTCTAAAACAGGAGTAACAACTCTCGTCCCTCTCCATCTGTGAGTCTGCAGATGTCAACTGTCCAGTGTTTACACTGAGTTTGTGCAATGGGAATTCTTCTATGTGTGTTAGTAACACGATGTGTTTTTACTCACGATGTTTAAGATCAGAGTTAGTCATTAGATCACCTATGCTGATCTCCCCAACTGCCTTGTCTTGTTACTCTTTCTGGATCCGAATAACCTGGGGTTTCACTAATGCACAAAAGCATCTGCTCTGGAGGCGTGAGGGAGTTCATGGTTTGGTCTTATTTAATCACTGATGGTTAATCCACCAGCTAATCAGCATTGCTCAGTAAATATATGTCGTATTTCTTATGCAGGGTTGTCTGGCTTTTAATTTCCAACCATTGATTCTTGTTCTGCCTTTCTTGGCTGGAATAAAAAGATGTTAGCACATGGTATTTTCTTACTATGAGAGTACTTGTGCATAGCAGTCAAATTTCTTGAGCTTTTTTAAGAAGAAAACAGGTTGAGCTTGATTCTGCCACTGTGGGGTGCATTCTCCTGCAATTGTGTCTTTTCTGTGCCTGTTTTCTGTACTCTCTCTCATTTCACAGAATAATTTTGGCCTCAGGAACTCTGGCAGTGCAGCCCGCTGGTTGGGCCTCGATCCACTGAATTTTGGAAATGTCTGAAGATGCAGATTCCATCATTTCACTCAGTTTTTAAGTTATCTTGTTTTTTCTCCCTTCCAGCCCATACCTCCCCACTCTGTCTGCAAGGATGCTGTGGGAAATATGATGGTGGGGGGGGGGGGTGGTAATCATTTACGTCTCTCACTTCGTCTGGATCTTTGTAAAGTGGGGCACCAGGCTAGTCACAGTATCTCAGGGTTGGCATCCCATCCTCTGCTGCACAGAGCACTGCCTCACAACTCCCACTTGCTGCCCTCCCAGCTCTGGTGCCCAGGACTGTGTTCACCACGTGGTCCCAACATTGCGTTCACATCCAGCCGATCACCCCCAGGACCCCAAACAACCACAGTCAGAGCCAGAGCCTTGTGTTAGCCCCTGCCACCCAGAGGGATAGCCCACTTTCTTTGCCGACACATCTGGCTTGGCATTTGGCTCAGTCAAATTCCACAATCATGTACTCCATCTTTTCCATGACTTGTAGGGCTGCAGCCAAAGTTGGCAGCAGCAGACTGGTGCCAACACAGAGCTCGCCTGTGCCTGCACTGGGTACCTGGAGACATTGCAGCAACATCTCCTTGTTGAGAGCAACTTTGGGAGACCAGTCAAGGTGTAGGTGATGGGTGGGAAATCAGTATTAATTAAGACAAATACTTAACCAGAATATTGTTCAGCACTTCACAGAAATCCAAGGGTCTGACACCTCACTGCTCCCTGTTTCTTTGAAGCCATTGTTTTTGGTCCTACGGGCAGTTCAGGTCCCTGCTTGAGACACAGGGACCTCTTTGTTCCCCGTTTTCAAGCAGGATTTCCCCAGAAGATCCTAGGAAGAAGCTGTGGACTAATAATACCTTCACCATATATGGTGCATTTCATCTTCAGTTTGCGAGCGTGTGTTGCCCTGCATGCCACACGCAGCCAGCAAGTGCGTTATCCAGCCCAGCCCTCCGCTGGGTGCTGCAGAGACTCAAGGCTTGAGTACAAAATCAGGTACATTTTGGCCAGGCTTCACTCAGTTTTTATGTCACCTTTTCCTTCCGTGAAATGTCTACACTGGACGAGTTTGGCCTGTGCAGTGCAGATGTTTGGTGGTGCTTACGTGTGCTTTTACAGTAGCATTTCAAAGGGCTGGTTGCAAGGAGGTGCATGCACACTTCCTGTATGTCTGGCCAAAAAGCCAATACTTGAGAGCACTGGGGAACCCTACAGTCCTGCAGAACATGCCATTTTGATGTTCACAAAAGACAAGAGTTTTGTCCAAATCTGGAGAATGTCTTGGAAGGCGCCGGCATTATTTTCCTGCTGCTGGATTTGCTTGGTTTTATTTCTCATTCTGCCACTCCATGACTGTCTAGCTGGCTTGTTCCTGCACTGCATGCATCCCAGCCCTGTGAGATGTGGTGGGGAGATGTGCCTCATTTGAGATGGGGACTCAGGTTTAGCCTTGCTCTCTCCTGACAGCTCAGAGGTGGCCAAAGTGTGAGTAACTGCTGCAGCGCTGGTGTGACAAGTGACAGGCTGGGGGAGTACAGGTGTCCAGCTGCAGAGGTCAGGTATGTCCCCAGGTGCCAGATGTGCCATCAGGGGCACCTTTTGTACAGGTCACCCTACTTGAACCTGGCCAAACATGCCAGAGACTCTAATGGCCAGGCAGGAGGACAGACCTGGTGCTTCCAGGTCTCTTCTCATGACATCCGCCAAGTCCCCTTCCCGCACTAATCTTGTCCTTCTATCCAAAACAATTATGGAGGGCTTGTTGTTTTTGGCACAGTCCTTTATTTACAAATCCCATCCTGCTTATAGCTCATGGTTTCATTATCCTCTAGATGTTTACAGAGCTCCTTTTCTTAATATTTGTGCCATTATTTTACTAGGGATCCGGGTGAGACTTTCCAGACAGTAATTGTCTGGCTCATCCTCTCCCCCACCAGCTCTTTCTGCAGAAGTGCACATCTCCCCACTGTCCCTGCCAGCCCAGGGCGCCCAGAAGGACAGGGATGGACAGGACTCTGGGCAGTAGAAGAGGGTTGCCCTGTTCTGAGGGGAGGGATGTGTGGAAGACTGCACCTGGATCTCTGATGTCCTTTTGAAATTTTGTGCTACTAATGAGCACTTCCCAACCCCTCTTCCCCCTGCACCCCTGCACGCCCCTTCCCCAGGCTCAGGGCACAGGTGCACATCCCGGGCTGGGGCACTATCCCCTCTGCAGGCTTTCAGCTGGCTGGGGACTGCATCCTGGGAAGGCAGACAGTGGCAAACCTGTCGCTGGGATTTTGGGGTCATTAGCATGGTGCAGACGTGGGTCGGCGGCTTATGTTGTGCATGGCTCTGATGCTGGTCCCTGCCCCTGGGCTGTCTGTCACAGGGGCTTGTTTAACCTTCTTTGCAACAATATCACAGTCTTTAATCTGTTTATCCTCATAACCCTGCTATGAGGTGAAGGATAGTTATCCTCATTTCAGAGGTAGGGAACCGAAGGGATTCTTTTCAAATGTAGATCAGTGTTTAATGATGCAGAGATAAAGATTTTAAAAACATGCCTGAGACAACAGGCGTATGGTGTGTAACTGAGCTGTGTTTCTGCAAATCCCATTAAGTGCCTCTGCCTTTTTCAGCTGGTGCTCTCTTGGGGCAGACCTGACATGGGGAAATGCCACTCAGCCTTCAGCCTCCTTGTCCACAGGTGGGACACACACAGGAGAGAGCTGAGTCTGTGCCTGCTGTTCAGTACCCTGGGTGTGCTGTGGGTGTGCGGGGGTCCAGGCACTCATACCTGAATTGCATCAGTGCGTGCGTAAGACCCTCAGCTGTGTTTGGGAATGAAACTTAAAGCCTGTTTGTATGGCAAGTGTGCAGGTAAAAGTGTGAAGTAGGAAATACAAAGGGGTGCTTGTGCAGCATCCCTCTGGCTGTGCAACACAGGCAGGGCCAAGCTGCTGAACGAGGAGCAAGCAACAGCGAGTTCTTTGCTCTCACTGCCCAGACAATTGGTACAGACAGTAGATTTGGTTAAAAACTACAAGCTGTGGTTTCTGTGCCGTGATCCTGTTAAGAGGTGTTCCTGGCTGCTGCGGGGACCTTTCCCAGTGGCTGGCCAGTGGGCTTGGGTGCAGATCTCAGGGCTGCTCCTGGGCAATTGTTGCTGTGCTTGTGGGAATGTGGCAGCTCGCGCAGTGAGGAGGTCAGTGCCTTTGTCTTGCTGTGGGGAGTTTATCTCTGCGGATCTTGCCTGCTTTCCTGGGTCAGGCTTTACCTCCGCTGTTATCAGCAAATGCAGGAACAGCCCGCTCCAGAGCCAGGCTGCATAGGAACCTCTCGACCCCCTTGCAGGGGGAGGCAGCACTTTCACATCTCTCCCACGCTAATGGGCACCCAGCAAGCTGGCGATGGGATGAGGTGTGCCATGCCCTGTGGTTGCTGTTCCTCCTTCACCGTTCTGTCAGCGCCATTCCCGTGCACCCCAGCGGTGCGGGATGCAGGCAGCTGTGAAGGAGGAGGCAGCAGAGCTGGCAGGGCCCTCCCTGGTCTCACCTCCCACTGGGCCCTTCACCGCAAACACAGGAGAAATCCCCAGGGGCAGCACTGCTTCCCCCTTCTCTGCTGGGCTGCCCTGTCCCAGTGCACCCTCCTCTTCTCAGCAGCTTCATCCGGACCCCTCCAGCTGTCTCCACAAACCCAAACCATTAGCATTTCCTGTTCAAACATTTCCAATAAATAAATGGAGACATCATGCCACAAGCCCGCAAGTGACCCAGAGGCGGGTCCAAGGCCGGGATGGACACGACCACCCAGCGCCCGACCCCCTGGCTGGGCGCCAGCCCTGCCTTTGTTTGAATTCCCGGGTGAGTAAGCGCTTGGCTGACGCCAGCTGAAACGCTGTAAGAAATTATTTTTGATATTAAATAAATTGTTTTCAGTAAATCTGCTCCTACACCAAGGTCCAGAAGCTACCCTCAGCGCTGGGCTCCCTGCAAGAGAGCTGGACTCCCTTTTCTTGGCCTTGTCCTGGCTGTACTGGGGGACACTCCCTGTGCAGAGGGGTCCAGCTGGGACCGGCTGTGCTGCAGTTGCCTTAGCCCCATGGGCACAGCTCCCGTGGCTGCCTGGCAGCCTGGGTACACCATGGCAGGGCAGCTCCCTGCAACACGTCCAGTGTCTCCATCCCAACGCTTGAGCCAGGCTCACTGGTGAGAGGGCCAAGGCTTGGCCAGGAGGTTTGCTACATTTGGGAATGGCAGCTATCTCCTCATGTCAGATGTCCCAAAATCCATTTCCTTGGCCGTGCAGAAGTCTGTGCTGTGACATAGAAGTGTCTGTCCTTTCACCCATGGGCCTTCCACACCCTTAGGAAACCACCTTCAACGCACCAGGGTGCCAGGTGTCAGAGCCTGAGCAGGTCACTGTCCATGGGTCAGTCCCCTGACATCTGCCAGCAGGTGCTGATGCAAAAGGCAAAATTAGGGGACACTCCTGGGTGCCTGTGGGAATGAGTAGACATAGAATGGGCAAGCATGGCCATGAGTGGTCCATAAGCCAAGCTAGGATTTCAGGCACCCCAGGACTAATATGCAAAATGGTTTTAGAGAAACAGCAAACCTCTGGCTGTGTCCAAGAAGCTGCGATGGCAGGAGAGGTTTGAACCTGATTAAGTAGGTGGATATGCTCCTTCTTGGGGTGCACAGACTTTGTCCTCGCTGTCCTGGGTTGCTCTCTGGCTTTGAGCCAGAAGCAAAGATGGACATGGAGCTAACCAAGTTCTGTCATGATGGCAATTAGGAAAAATACTAGGAACATAGCTTTCACTTTTTTTTTAAATGTATGTTTTGCAGAAGCCAAAACTTCCTGTAGGAACATGGTGTTTAAAGGAAAAATTTTGCTGTTAAAATTTTATGAAGCATTTGAAGGGATTGAAATATTCTTTGAAAGGGAAGATATAGATATTCTGCTCCAGAAGCATTCATTCAGTGGGATGTTACACTCTGGCATTATAAAACTTCAGAAACTGAAATGCAGTAAAGCCACATTTTAGGTAAGTTGTTTTATGGAGAAACAATAAAGTCTTTTCTAATTTTGATTTATTTCATTATAGAGCTTCTGCTTTGCTCAAGAGAATCTCCTGTTTCTCCCACCCACAGCAGCTGAGAGAGGAGGTGGGATGAGGGGGCAGGGGGCTGCCAAAGGCACAGTGCCCAAGCAAACAGCCTCTGAGCACCCAGGTGTTGATCTCCAGCTCAGCAGAGTCGGAACTGATTTTTTTTGGTGCCAGTGGGAGAAAGCCCTGGCACTCCCTATCTGTGTGTGCAGTGGGGCTGGAGGGGCAGCAGGATAGGAGGTAAATGCTGCCGCGTAGCATGGCCAGGAGCTCAGGCTCAGGGGGCACCTGCAGGGCTGTGCATGGGCTCGTCCATGAACACTGCGGTCCGAGTTGCTGTCAGTGCCCTGGTGCAGCGAGAACGTGGTGGCAGGGCCCTGTCCTACCCCCTGACAGTGCCCCTCGGCCAGACCTGCAGCCCCAGCTGCCACCAGGGCCCGATGCCATCAGCACTTGCAGGCGCTGACAGATGGACACATGGACCCGGCAAGGGGCTGGCGGGGGCCGGAAACTCCTGATCCCTTTTTATCTGGCCCTCAGCTTGCTCTCTCATCTCCCTATCATGCTCTGTGCCTCTCCCAGTATCTCACGCTCCTATTCCTGTGCCTTGCCGTCTGCTGGGGGCTGCCCAGCCTCACAGCACCCTGCGGCCAGGCACGGGGCCCAGGCTCCCCCATCCCAGGTGCAATGTGAGGTTCTGGACCACCCTCCCCTGGGACTTGCTAGGCTTGGTGCCTGCAAGGAGCACCAGCTCTGAGTGAGGGAAGGTACCGCAGATACGCCCGTCCTATGTCTGCATGCTGAGCACCAGCCACAGCAGCAGGCAGGTGCCTGGGACAGGGCTCCATGGCTGCTGTGCATTGCAGGTTGGAGTGAGAGAGAAGGATCAGGCCCAGCTCAGCATCATTGTATGCTCTGAGGTCAAGGAGCCTTGCTGCTGTCTTCCTCAAATGTCCCGCCTGCTCCTGGGCCAGGGTCCAGTTGGGTGCCAGCTCAAAACTAATCACGAGCATTTCACTTTTCTCTCCTGACATTCCCAGTCCCCACTGCTCCATTGAAAACCCACTGTCCCAGCTGGGCAGGGTGGCAGTGGAGGGGTCAGGATCCACAGTTAATGTAGCTGCCCCTAAATGCACTGCTAGAGATCAGCTAATCTGATAATTACAGCAACAAAAGCCATTTAGACAAACCATGACCTGACCTCCAGAGCTTGGAATGAAAACATTTTACCCTCCTCTGTCTGGATCCTGCACTGAGAAACCATCTGTATTTGGAGGATGCTGGGAAAACAGCTCCTGCACGGCACCCACTGGGAACTGCCTCAGCTCTGCTCTGTGCCACTCACTGCTTGCACCCAGCCTCAGACCGAGATGGGCAGGCTGCTAAACCCTTGGTGTGATGCCAGGATCGACAGCATCCCAGTGCTGGGCAGGGCACTCTGGAGAGGAAGAGGATGAGGCAGCAGCCAGAGGGGTGTGGGGTGAATCTTGCGAGGAAGAGTGAATGGGATGGGGTCAGTGGAGCTCACCCTCATAAAAAGGGCTTTTTTTCCAAGACCACATGATGGTATGGGGAGGCCATCACCTGGTCCCCAGTGGTCCCTGTATCCCTGCAGCAGCCTGAGCTCTGCAGGAGCCAGGTTGGCTGCCGAGCCTCTGGCTCCCAGGAGGAGCTGAGTGTGGGGGGCCCTGTCTGCGTGCGGCATGGCCGTGCGTGCCCGGGGGCTTCTTCGCTCTGGGTAAGGTGTGCAAGCTTTCCCACTGAGTGGCAGGTCATTGCTGGCTGTCAGTCCAAGGCAGGAGATGAAGGGAGGGATGCCTCAGGGCTGGCTCCCATGTTCCTCCTGCTTTTACATACATGTTGGTGGCACCCTTTGTGTAGGCTGAGGAGATGAAAGCTCAGGGCCAGAGGGATATTGCTAACGCAAAGCCACCCAGCTCGGGGGCCCGACGGCCTGCTGCTTTGTCTCTTATTGTCTCATTCTTGCATCTCTTCTCAGCAGAGTCCCACTCTGCTGTCAAGAGCACAGGACACCAGCTGAGCCAGAGGCATCAAGCGCACTGGCAGGTAACTCCTGCTGGGTCAGCGACCCCAGCCTCGCAGGCACGGGCAGCAGCACAGAGTTTCCACCAGACTGGCAGCACTGAACTCACACTGCCCAGAAGCTCCTGAGGAAGGGGAGCAAAACAGTGCTAATTTGGGGAAACTGCATTTTTTTCCTGCAACAAGCACTGCTCAGCCTGCTCTGGCAGTCCCAGACAGCATCGTGGTGCAGCCAGCTTGGCAGGCAGCACCCCTGTGCCTTTGTGAATTCCCTGTTCTGCACTGGGAAAGCACTTGGCCATGTCCCCAAGTATCCCAGTGCTCTTTGGAAAGTGGTAGGATTACAAACCAGTAAGTGCAGTGAGAGCCTGATAGTCTGGGGACTCCCTAGCACTTCTGTCTGCTCCAGAAATAGGATGCTCTAAGCAGCCTCTGTCTGTTTTTCCCACTGCAGCATTCCACTTGTGCAGTACTTTACTCTCAGTGAGCAGAAAACATGACTCACCCTGCAGTGGGCTACCCCCAGATCCCTCTGATACCCTTCTGTTCATCAGCTGCTTCCTTGCCCAGCACTGCAGTATCTCTCATTTAGCAGAATCCACTGACCTTGAGAAACCCAAGAGCTCTTCATCCAGTTGGGACTAGAGTTAAGGGTAGGGTTGGGTTTAAGGGTAGGATTAGGATTAAGGTTTGGGTGCCCTGACAGCAGCTTGGTCACGTCAGGTGTTTGCAGAGGTTCACAGATATTGCAGAGAGCACACCTGAAGCTCTTTCTGGGTTTCCATGCAGCTTTTTCTCAAGGCCTAAATGAAATTTTATGCAAGTTGGACTAAAAACCACACCAGGGCCAAGGCTTTGGTCTAGCACTGCTGTCTTGCTCCTCTGCCTTTCCCATTACACTGTTTTCTCTGAAGGCAGAAGTGCTGGCATGCTACTGTGCCGACAGACAGCTCTGCCTCTTCCCCACTCTCATGCTAAGCAGAAAGTGCACTGGGCAGTTCTTCCAGGTGCTGCCCGGAGCCGGGAGAGGAGAGAACTGTGCCCCTGGGCTCCCTCCCGGCCAGTCGGGCTGTGGAGTCACCTTGGGCATGGGAGGGGGGCAAGGAGCCAAACTGGTTTTCAGAGGAATCTTGGCTGGATTTACAAAGGGAGCGTATAACACGGGTTGTCTACAAAAGCATTTGGGGACAGCATGGCCTTTCCTGTCCTGTACCCCCGTGTTTTATGTCACGAAGGGGGGGGTGTGTGGTGTGTGTCAGGCTGTCGGGGCTGTTATTCACGACGTCCTTCCCGTTTCCCTCAAAGCCTTTCCCAGATGTAGCAGGATTGCGGGCAGATTCTCACAAACTTCAAAAACCGCTCGAGATAGGTNCAGACCGAGATGGGCAGGCTGCTAAACCCTTGGTGTGATGCCAGGATCGACAGCATCCCAGTGCTGGGCAGGGCACTCTGGAGAGGAAGAGGATGAGGCAGCAGCCAGAGGGGTGTGGGGTGAATCTTGCGAGGAAGAGTGAATGGGATGGGGTCAGTGGAGCTCACCCTCATAAAAAGGGCTTTTTTTCCAAGACCACATGATGGTATGGGGAGGCCATCACCTGGTCCCCAGTGGTCCCTGTATCCCTGCAGCAGCCTGAGCTCTGCAGGAGCCAGGTTGGCTGCCGAGCCTCTGGCTCCCAGGAGGAGCTGAGTGTGGGGGGCCCTGTCTGCGTGCGGCATGGCCGTGCGTGCCCGGGGGCTTCTTCGCTCTGGGTAAGGTGTGCAAGCTTTCCCACTGAGTGGCAGGTCATTGCTGGCTGTCAGTCCAAGGCAGGAGATGAAGGGAGGGATGCCTCAGGGCTGGCTCCCATGTTCCTCCTGCTTTTACATACATGTTGGTGGCACCCTTTGTGTAGGCTGAGGAGATGAAAGCTCAGGGCCAGAGGGATATTGCTAACGCAAAGCCACCCAGCTCGGGGGCCCGACGGCCTGCTGCTTTGTCTCTTATTGTCTCATTCTTGCATCTCTTCTCAGCAGAGTCCCACTCTGCTGTCAAGAGCACAGGACACCAGCTGAGCCAGAGGCATCAAGCGCACTGGCAGGTAACTCCTGCTGGGTCAGCGACCCCAGCCTCGCAGGCACGGGCAGCAGCACAGAGTTTCCACCAGACTGGCAGCACTGAACTCACACTGCCCAGAAGCTCCTGAGGAAGGGGAGCAAAACAGTGCTAATTTGGGGAAACTGCATTTTTTTCCTGCAACAAGCACTGCTCAGCCTGCTCTGGCAGTCCCAGACAGCATCGTGGTGCAGCCAGCTTGGCAGGCAGCACCCCTGTGCCTTTGTGAATTCCCTGTTCTGCACTGGGAAAGCACTTGGCCATGTCCCCAAGTATCCCAGTGCTCTTTGGAAAGTGGTAGGATTACAAACCAGTAAGTGCAGTGAGAGCCTGATAGTCTGGGGACTCCCTAGCACTTCTGTCTGCTCCAGAAATAGGATGCTCTAAGCAGCCTCTGTCTGTTTTTCCCACTGCAGCATTCCACTTGTGCAGTACTTTACTCTCAGTGAGCAGAAAACATGACTCACCCTGCAGTGGGCTACCCCCAGATCCCTCTGATACCCTTCTGTTCATCAGCTGCTTCCTTGCCCAGCACTGCAGTATCTCTCATTTAGCAGAATCCACTGACCTTGAGAAACCCAAGAGCTCTTCATCCAGTTGGGACTAGAGTTAAGGGTAGGGTTGGGTTTAAGGGTAGGATTAGGATTAAGGTTTGGGTGCCCTGACAGCAGCTTGGTCACGTCAGGTGTTTGCAGAGGTTCACAGATATTGCAGAGAGCACACCTGAAGCTCTTTCTGGGTTTCCATGCAGCTTTTTCTCAAGGCCTAAATGAAATTTTATGCAAGTTGGACTAAAAACCACACCAGGGCCAAGGCTTTGGTCTAGCACTGCTGTCTTGCTCCTCTGCCTTTCCCATTACACTGTTTTCTCTGAAGGCAGAAGTGCTGGCATGCTACTGTGCCGACAGACAGCTCTGCCTCTTCCCCACTCTCATGCTAAGCAGAAAGTGCACTGGGCAGTTCTTCCAGGTGCTGCCCGGAGCCGGGAGAGGAGAGAACTGTGCCCCTGGGCTCCCTCCCGGCCAGTCGGGCTGTGGAGTCACCTTGGGCATGGGAGGGGGGCAAGGAGCCAAACTGGTTTTCAGAGGAATCTTGGCTGGATTTACAAAGGGAGCGTATAACACGGGTTGTCTACAAAAGCATTTGGGGACAGCATGGCCTTTCCTGTCCTGTACCCCCGTGTTTTATGTCACGAAGGGGGGGGTGTGTGGTGTGTGTCAGGCTGTCGGGGCTGTTATTCACGACGTCCTTCCCGTTTCCCTCAAAGCCTTTCCCAGATGTAGCAGGATTGCGGGCAGATTCTCACAAACTTCAAAAACCGCTCGAGATAGGTGGCGGGATCCTAACGGAGCCGGCCACATACCAGGAGGCACCGACCCCTCTCCCCGGGAAGGCGTGGGGCCAGCCACCGGTGGGATGCTCGAGCAGTCCCAGGCTGCCTGCCCTGCCAGGCCGGAGCCATGGGTGCCGCTCCCCGCCGGGGTTATGGGATGGGCGGAGGGGTCTGCGGCGGGATCTACAGTGGAGTCTGCGGCGGGGTCTACAGCGGGATGTGCGGCGGGATGTGCTGCGGGGTCTACAGCGGGATGTGCGGCGGGGTCTACAGCGGGATGTGCGGCGGGATGTGTGGCGGGGTCTGCGGCGGGATGTGCGGCGGGGTCTACAGCGGGATGTGCGGCAGGACGTGCGGAGGGGTCTACAGCGGGATGTGCGGTGGGGTCTACAGCGGGATGTGCGGCGAGTCTGCG
>VZTN01037511.1:177576-201906 GCA_013400515.1 Erpornis zantholeuca | reverse complement strand
GGGGGGGGTAGGTGGGCAGCGAGATCCAGCGGGCGTCAAGGTCGTGGGGCAGCCCAGCGCCGGCCGCCCCGCCGTCGTCGTGTCCCGGGCAGGTCCCTCGGGGAGCCGGGCGGCGCAGCGTCCCCCGGTGCAGTAAGGACGGCTCTCGCTTTCCCGCAGCCTACCGCACGGACGAGGGGCAGCCATGGGTCCTGCCGGTGGTGAAGAAGGTGGAGCAGATGATCGCCAACGACAACAGCCTGAACCACGAGTACCTGCCCATCCTGGGCCTGCCCGAGTTCCGGGCCAACGCCTCCCGGATCGCCCTGGGTGATGACAGCCCTGCCATCAAGGAGAACCGGGTATGTGGTGGACGGGTAGCACTGGGGTCCCTGGGGTGTCTCTACAGCAGACTGAGTAGAAGAGCACGAATGTGCAGAGGTCTTGAATTTTGTCAAGATTTGGGGGTTTCTCACACATGGCCTTTCATGATTGTAGCTTACTTGATGAACTCATCTACTTGAAACTGTTTGTGTGAGTAGTTGTGGTTTTGAGGAAAAACCGAATGTGGGCTGTGATTGGAATCCGTGTTTTCCTTCGTCTCTTAATAGTTCCCCACAGGAAACCTAAGTCAGATAATATACCACCTTTCCTGAAATAAACTACTAGCTGAGAATCTGTTCTGTGCCAAAATGTAAGAGGAATGGCTGGAGTCTATTTATAATGGTAGAAGTTGTCAGTATGGGCCTCAGCACTGAAGGAGGTTGAAGACCACTGGAAAGGGGTGGCATTCTGACTGGGGTGACTCCAGGGGATATGTTTGGAGTCCTGTGTGACTCTTGCAAGCCCCTCTGCTTTCTATGCATTGATAGCAGTGTTGACCTGGGTGGACAACTGTCTCTGTTGCAGGTTGGAAGTGTTCAGTCCCTGGGCGGGACGGGCGCTTTGCGGATCGGCGCAGAGTTCCTGAGGCGCTGGTACAATGGAAACAACAACACAGCCACCCCAATCTACGTCTCTGCTCCATCCTGGGGTGAGTGCTGCTCTCAGGGAGCCCTGTGGGTCAGCCAGCGAGGGAGGCACAGCCCTGCTCCTTCCAGGGGTCTGGGCAATGAGAGAGGAGCCTTCCTGCGTGTATAGTGGGAGATGCTGGGGCTGGAGAAGGCAGCTTGCTGGAGATAGGGCCTGCTTTTCTGAAGAGTTACTTCTTTCCTCAGAGAACCACAATTCTGTGTTTATGGATGCTGGCTTCAAAGATATTAGAACATACCACTACTGGGATGCTGCCAAGAGGGGTCTGGATCTCCAGGGGCTGCTGAATGACATGGAGGTGAGTAAAAGTGGCATGGGATGGGCTGAGCTTGGTGCTGTACTGTTAGTATTGGCAGCTGGCTGGGCTCTTGTGTGCTGTGCTGGGAAATGGATCACTGCAAAAGAGGCTGTTGTTGCTCAGAGCAGCTGCAAGCCTCTCCCTGTGCTGCGGGTACCCAGTCTCACCCATGTGTGTATGTGACCAAGACACGTTCTTTTCTCAGCAAGCCCCGGAGTTCTCCATTTTCATCCTCCATGCCTGTGCGCACAACCCAACAGGCACAGACCCTACTCCTGAGCAGTGGAAGCAGATTGCTGGTGTCATGAAGGTATGGGCTGCTGCTGGAGCTAAAGCAGTGCTGAGGGGACAAGTAGCTCTTGAGCTAGCCAGAGCATTTGCATCTGAAATGGGTTTTGGGGAATGGCATGAGATGTGGCAGAAGCTGAAAGAGTCCCACAAGGCAGGTGTTGGAGGGAGAGGTTGCCAACAGCATGCTGGTTGTCTGTACTCAGAGGATAGATGCATTGCAGTTCTCATTGTGCCTCCAAGTTCTTTATTTTCAAACTCTGTGGAATGGGCTGTAGTGAGGTTTCTCCTGCTGGAGAGATTATCTGCAGGTAGGTGCTGGATAGTAGTATATGAAGTGGTGCACTTCTGGTGTTCTCAAATGCAGTTTTCTCCTGCACTGACTTTTACGTCAGTAGAAAGAAAGTATTTCAGTCTGGTGCTGCTGGACCACGTTTTCTTTGAATTCACACAGAAACTCAATGGTCATTTTTCCCTCCTACGGGTACTGTGGGGGGTAAAGCAGAGGTTGTGGGGAGGGGATTTCCCTCTAACACTGTTCCTCCTTGCAGCGCCGGAGCCTGTTTCCATTCTTCGACTCGGCGTACCAAGGGTTTGCCTCTGGCAGCCTGGACAAGGATGCCTGGGCTGTGCGATACTTTGTCTCCGAGGGCTTTGAGCTCTTCTGTGCACAGTCGTTTTCCAAGAACTTTGGGCTCTACAGTGAGTGTCTGGCAGTAAGCTGGCCCAGTAGCATCATACCTAGGCAGATGGGGCTGGCATGCTGAGGGGTGGGGAGTGCTCTGCTTTGCCACAACGTGTGGAACCAGTGGCTCACATCTCTTGGCTTGTCCACAGATGAACGGGTGGGGAACCTGACCGTGGTGGGGAAGGATGCAGACAACGTGCAGCGTGTGCTATCCCAGATGGAGAAGATTGTGCGCACCACTTGGTCCAACCCTCCCTCCCAGGGAGCGCGCATTGTGGCGACTACGCTTTCTTCCCCGCAGCTCTTTGATGAGTGGTACGTGTTGCCAGGGCCGCTGGGAGAGGGGAGGGAAGGGAAGCTGTCTCCCTGAGCGTCACGCTTGGCCAGATGGCTTCAAAACAAGTGGGTGCCCATCCTCATGCTCTGCTTCCTGCCTGCTGCAGGAAGGGCAATGTGAAGACAATGGCAGATCGGGTCTTGCTAATGCGGTCAGAGCTCCGGTCTCGGCTGGAGGCCCTTAAGACCCCAGGCACCTGGAACCACATCACAGAGCAGATTGGCATGTTCAGCTTCACGGGGTTGAACCGTAAGTGTCGAGTGTGGCCTGGTGAAGGGAGGATTGGGTGAGGACAGTTTTGTTGTGGATGGACTGGGCTGAAGCAGTCCAAGTAGTAATCTCTCAGCCTCACTGGAGTTTTGGCGTCACTGCATCTATGGCTGGGGAGGGATGAAGCATCAGACAGTATTTCAGTGGCCAGTGCTTGAACTCTTCTGCTTGTTATGAAAGATTTAGGCATCCCTGACTGGATCTTGGGGCTTTTCTGAGCTGTGGGTCACTGCTCTGACCTGATGTCCAATTGTTTCCCCAGCTAAGCAGGTGGAGTACATGATCAAGGAAAAACACATCTACCTGATGGCTAGTGGGCGCATCAACATGTGTGGTCTAACTACCAAGAATCTGGACTATGTGGCCAAGTCCATCCATGAAGCTGTCACAAAAATCCAATGAAGCACATGAACAACCAAACTTACATGAAGTCACCAAAGCTATAGTGTGTAGTCCTTGTCTTTCTCTGCTCATGGCTTGCCTTTTCCCACACCTCTTGGGGTTTAATAAAGGTGGGAGCTGTAGCTCAATCAGGGATAATCATCTTCTGATGTTTTTTTAAGTGGTCCTTGCAATATGGCAAGCCAGGAGGTGGGGGCAGCATGAGCCACCTCGGCTCTTGTTTCACAACAGCAGCCTGGTCGTGAAGGCCTTAGAGCTGCATCTTTAGTACATCCAAATCAACTCCATGTAACAGATCATTTTGATCATGGCAAAATCTGGTCCCAGTGCAATGCTCCAGATAACAGCCCAGTGGTTGGGATCTCACTTGGCTTGTGAACTAATGTCACTCAGTATTTTGGGGAGGGGTAAAGCTGTTGCTTGCTTCCTCTCTCCACCCGTCCCACCCTTTCCAATTTCTGAGCCTTACACGAGCAAATATTTGTAATTGTGATAATTGCTTCTTTGTGTTGCTGACATGAAATTAAACCTTCGTCTCTGAATGCTACCCCTGCCTTAAGTGATGTCGTGTCTTCAGACTGTATGAACTTCTTCCCAAGCTGAGGTTAAAGCCTCAACATCCTGGTTTGTCCACTTACTCAGTTTGTTTCAAGGCTGTCCCTTTCTGTCTCAGGGTGTGTTGCATCTCTGATGATCACAGACACTACTTAAGGGGGATTCTTACTGGGAGAATGTTGTTGAGAGTTCCCTGTGACTACATTAAGCCAACCAGTTCCTCCTATATCCATCTTGTGTTCTTTCTGCCCCCTTGGCCTGTGCTGCCCAGCTCCTCCTGTCTGTCTGTGCTTGCTTTCTGGATGGTCAAGTGTTTCCAGACATTTGGCCATCCCTCCCTAGCCCAGGGCTCCTGGGCTGCCCCTAGGGTGTCAAAAAGCAGATCTCTTCTGTTCAGCCTTTTCAGCAGCCCCCTGGTGAACCACCATCTACTCCCACTGGCTTCAGCAGGGCCTGCCAGCAACAGCCTGTGTTTCTGGCACTGAAAAAGAGCTGGGACCATCTGTTTCTGCTCTCTGCAGTCACTGCAGATCTATTTGTGAGTTGACAGAGCAGCCTCCTGACAGGATCTTGTGAAGAAAAGGGACAGCTTTCCTTGGGTCAGGTAGCAGTAGTCACCCTGATGGATTTGCTTGTGTGGCAGCTTAGACAGAAAAGGCAAATATAGTGCCTTATGCCTTGTTGTGTTTGCACAGAGGGCATGAGGTGTCTTGTTTGTTCTTTTTGGGTTAGTATTCATGTCATAGAACAGAGTGAGTCAGAGGCAGCCTTTCCTCCTCTCTGCAGACGGGGAGCTTTTTCTCCCCTTGGTGTCCATTCACAGCAGGGACAATGGCAAAGTGGATAAAAGGTGGCTTCTAGGGGTGATCTCAGGAGGAGTTAAGGAACCAACTCTGGTTTTGTTATTTATGACATTTGCTTACACTTCTGCCATTACAGACCTCCTGGTGTGAAGGCTGGCCTACCCCATGTGATCTGTGTCGGTGTTTTGCTAGTCTTACCAGCCTTGTTTTTCCTAGCAAGTGACCTAAATTTCTCCTTTTCTGTGGTGTAAGCTCATTACCAATTATCCCATTTACCATGGCAACAGAGAACAGATTATTCCTTTCCTCTGTACAACAGCTTTTTATGTATTTGAAAACTTCCTCTCTCCCCTTCACATCCTTCACCAGTTAAGATTAAGTGACTATTTCCTTCAGCCTTTGGGGTAGGTTGTTTTCCAGCCCTTGCTTTCCTCTGTTCACTTTTCAATTGCTGTGTGTTTCCTTAGAAGGGCACTGCCCAGACAGGGCTGCAGTTATTCCAGCTGAAGTTTTATCAGCGTGGGTGGACTATGAGATTTCTGTCGTTATCTGTCAGGCTCTACTCCAGCACGTGTATCCCACTATTGTGTTTGCAATGGCCTGATATTAACTCCTGGTTTTCCCCAGTCCTTGTCTGCACTGCTGTGGCTTATCTCTCTGCCTGCCAAGTGCTCTCCTGGCAGCAGCAGTGACAGAGAGCCCAGCTTCACAGCAGGAAATTGGGCAGGACCTTGCTGACCTGTTCTCTTGCTCCCTTCAGTTAGGCTGAGTCTTGTTACTCCAGCCACCTCTGGCCGTGGGTAGGAGGGCAGCCTGGCCTGGTGGGAGGGGGTAGCATCCTTCCCTACACCCATGGACACAGAGAGGGCATGGCTCAGGGAAAAATCACTTTTAATGTTGATATCCCTGTTGCGTTGAGCCTCTACAAAAACTACTGACTGGTCTGTACCACCCCAAAGTCTTGGTGCGAGCCTCCCTCACACCGGCAGGTGTGTGTGGAGAGCAGGATGGTCCAATGCAGCATGGAGAGGCCCCTCCCCAGGGAGGGGGCTGCACTCAGGGGTGAGCGGGGCTCCTTGCCCTGTGCCTAGCAGGGCTTTGGGAGTGCTGGGCTGTGACGATGGTCAGCGTGAGCGAGGTGCTGCAAGCGGGCGAGTCACCAGGCACGGCACAAATGCGTGCTGGGGCCCTGAGCTGTGTTTGGCACCCCCCAAATAGCACATTCTCCTCATGGTGGAGACCACGTCTGTGCAGCACCCAGCACTGCGGGGCTCCGGGCCTCGCTGGGATGGGGATGGTAAATGATGTTAAAGGGCAGTTCTGGGTTGGGCTGCCCCTCCCTGCACTGCCTGCAGGGATGCCGTGAGACACTTTTTCACCTTTCCTTTTTCCACCTCTTCCTTGATACCAGATGCCACCAGGGAGCAGCTGGGCAAGGGCCCTCCTTGCCTTCAGCTAGCTGGTCCAGGCTGCCTGGGTGGTTCAGCCCTGCCAGGGGTACATCCTTTCTCGCCTGGGGATGGGGCTCTGCACAAGTCCTGCAGGGAGGGGCGGCACGAGCGGGCGGACAGGCAGCGAGCGAGTGCAGACCTCCTGCTGCTGGACATGAGCCTCACGGCCGGAGACCCCCATGCTGCAGACCTGGAAGACACAAGCACAGCCTGGTGCAGGTGGCCAGAGCTTGCCCTCCCTGACCTGCTGCTGCTCAAGCCTGCAGCACCTTTCCAAGCCACGCTCAGGGGTATACTAGTGCAGACACAGGTTTCTAGTGAAAACATGAGCCAAGGTCTCACTCCAGTCTCTGACATCCAGTCTGCTGTTGAGAGCAGACCCTGCCCCATATCCCTGCTCCAGCCCCTAGCAACATGCACACCTGCATGGGCTCCAAACCACACCATTTGGCTTTGCTGGCTGCAACTTGATTTTACACTATTTAAAATGAGTGACCCCACTTGCTGGGGAAGGAATGTTGCACCAAGAGGCAGGTTCCTACCTCCAGTCTGCATGGGCCTCCAGCGCTGTGCTCTGGCCACGCTGCTGCTCAGGTGATTAATGGGGCGAGATTGGAGCTTTCCTCTGGCGACTTCTCACCTTCCGATGATGTCCGCTGCTTGCGCCCACCTGCAGCAGCGGGGGTGCTCAGGGCAGGGGTGCATAGGCTTGGGCCAGGACCTAGTGGCTGGCTCTGCCTGAGCTAGCCCTAGGTGCAGTTTTGCCTGCTGCTGAGGTACTGACATGGAGCTAGGTTGTCCCCTGTTCCATGCCAGCCCCATGCAGGGTGTCCCCAGGCAGAGCTGGGGAGCAGCTGACACAGGCAGTGGGGTGCTGAGGCAGAGGTCTCCCCTGGGTGTATCGTCCCCAGGTCAGTCACTCACTGAGGGATCTCAGCAGCCTCTTGCCCAGTGCCTCCTCAGAGCTGCTTGGCGATGAGCTGGTCCTGGCCTCTCTACCCGGGGACTCCGCTTCCAGGACGGTCCCACAGCACTCACTGTCTGCAAAAGCCCAGCATGGCTGCAGCGCCTCAGGGCACCATGGCCTCGTCGCCCCCGGGGTCAGGTGTGTGTGTCCCCCAGCCAGACTCACTCTGCCGCTTGCTGTTCTCCTCGTTGTCAGCCAGCTCCTCCTGGATGAAGGGGATGCCCTCCATGCGCAGGAACACTGACTCGCTGGGACTGCGCAGCCCCTCAGAGCGGCTGCCTGCAGGGACACAGGGCAGGCGTGACAGCAGGTCAGGGAGGTGCTGTGCCCTGGGGCAGGATGTGTCAGAATGCCAGCCGTGGCAGCAGGTCCCGCTGCCAGGGACCCCGGGGAACACGAGCGAATGGCAATGAGGAATTATATGCCGGCCCACTGGCAGCTGCGTGCACGTGCAGGCACCCACAGGTGTGTGCGTGCAAATGCCCACGAGCCCCACTCCATGTGCAACTGCATCCCAGAGCTAGTGTGTGCATCATGCCAGAGGGTCCCAGCACAGACCCCCAGGGAACATGCAGTGTTGGCCTGTGGCAGGGAAAGAATGCTGCTGGGTGACTCACACATGATGCTGTTCCTCTCATTCAGGAGGGTGGCGGGGTCCTCCTTGGGTGTCTGTGGGGTTCCCCGCGCAGTTGAGGCCTTGGTTGAATCCCTGTCGAAGGCCTCCATGTCGGGGGACTGGGGTGAGCTGTCCATGCGGCTGGCCACCAGCGCGTTGTGGTACTGCTGCCGGGTCACCTGGGCACACAGACGTGCACCCAGCTCAGCGGGCACCAAGCCCCACCAGGACCTCTCAGAGACTTGGTGGCTCCAACCAAACCTCCAGACAGCAGGAGTAAGTGCAGGACTCCCCAGCACCCACTGGGCACCCACCAGGCTCCTGAGGCACAGTGGGGCCAGAGGGTGCCTGGACAGGGGTGGCCAGGGTGGGAGAGTCCCTGCCAGCCCTGCCCATACCTTGACAAACTGCACGTCGCAGAGGATGTGCACGGAGTAGTCGGGCGTGTAGATGTTGTTGCTGCTGCTGTGGAGCTGCGTGCTGCTGCCTCCGTAGTCCTCCCGGTTGGGGGACTCGGAGCGGTTGAGGCCACTGCAGCGCGACGGGGACCTGTTCACTGCAGGAGGGGACAGCAGAGAGGCAAACACTCACTCTTGCTCGTGGTGTCGCTTGCTGGTGTAGGGCCGAGGTGGACCAGTCATCTCCAGCGGCTATTGCCCAGGACACGGGGCTGGCACGGGGCCGCCCAGGACCCGCAGCTGGTCCTCCTCAGTGCACGCTGGTGTGGAGACTGTGCCGTGTCAGCCCCACACAAACTGAAGGGACCAGGCAGGACTCTGACCCAGTGCCAGCAGCAGGGGTTAGGGCTGCTGCCTGCCTGCCACTGACAGCTCTCCTGTTAATGCTGGCCTTCTGCACCACATTTGGCACAACTTCTCCTGGCTGCAGCCAGCAGCCTGTGAGTGTTTGCTTAACCTGCCTCAAGGGCACGCTCCTGTTCACCCCGACTATGACAGATCAGGAGGAGAAGCTGCCATGGCAAGCTGGCCTGTCACTCACATTGACTGATGGCCTCTGACACACAGTGTGATGGATTTTGTCTAGTCAGTGATTTATTAGGGAACAAAAGCAGCTTGTTCCTCACACGGATGACGTCGTGCTGACTTTGCTCTGCTGCTAAAATGCCCTTTAATTACCCGGATCACCAGAAAGCAAGGGGGGCAGGGCAGCAGGCATGCAGTGCTGCAGGACACTGTCACCAAAAGCAGCAAGTCAAAACCCCAAGTGCTAAGTGCAGGCAATTACAGGAAGTGCACACCAAAGGAAGCCCAAGCTGTCCATGGCTCCCCCTTGTCCCCATCCCATTTGTCCTGGCATTTGCATCATACTGGGGAGGCTGTGGCAGGGCTGCTGTCCCCAGTCTGCCACCAATGCTCCAACCAGTGAGGGGCTGCCCAGGGGTGCCGTGGGTAGTGCCCAGCATGCAGGGTTGAGGGGACTTGAGGCAATGGGGACAGGGCGCTGGAAAGAGCCTGCCACATGCAGAGGTCCCTGGCCAAAGCCACACCCTGTTACCTGGAGAGCCAGCCAGGGAGTCCCCTCTGCTGAAGGCGAAAGTACGGGACACTGAGACAGGCACTGCAGAGAGAGGGAGGGAGAAGGAAGGAGGGGACCCAGGGGAAAGGTGAGGGATGGAGGTGAGGTGGGATACAGACCAAAACGAAGAATGTGAAAAAGAATCATATATCAGCAGTCCTGGGCTGAGCTGCCATTGCTGTCTCCAACATCCATTTCCACCCCTTTTACACCCTCCCCCACCTTCTGGGGAGGTGCTCCCCAGTCCTGGGAACAGGGCCACCAGCGGGAATACAAACTTGAAAACTGTAAATCAGTAGGTTGCTCTGTGATGGGGTAAGGGAAGGTGAGGTTGGCAGGGGGGATCTGCTCCTGCCAGGCCTGTCTGCAGAGCCACACAACTTCCTAGGGCCCTGGCATGGGTAGAAAGCATCTTTTCCCCCATGGAAAGTGGGCAGTTGGCTCTAGCTCTTTACCAGCCACTGCCAGGACAGGGGACTTTGTGGTCAGCTTGTGCCAAAGTCCACAAGTGGGAAATGTGGTGGAAGCTAAATCACTGCACTTGGCATCTGGGATGCTTCTGTGTGTGCAGGCACATGGCAAAGAAGGAATGTGCTCTGCAACAGTCACTGCCCCAGCCCCACAGATGCAGGCAGGAGCTGGCAGAAGCTCTTCAGGGTGATGCAAAGCAAAGGGACTCATGTCAGGCTGCCTGCAGTTCCCTGCAAGGTCCTGGGTCTCAACAGCCTTAGGGTGATGCCGAGAAGAGCTACCCACTGGGGGCTGATCCTTGCAGGAACCACAAGAAGCCAGGACTCTGCACCTGGGGCTGCCTGACCCATTGCCACAGAGAAGGTAAATCATAGACACTCACTTTCCATGTTTTATTGCCATGGGTTACAGCAGCAGTGACAATTTCTAGGGCAGGCCATTCCCCCTCCTGGTGATTGCTACCCTCCACAGCATTCCTGGGCCATGCCGCAGGGGATGGGGGAGCACAGAGACCAATACAGATAGTGAGGGATGCACTCCTTAACACTTCCCAGTTTTTGCTTTCACCACTGCCATTGCCCACCTCGAAAGTAGTGGGAGATGCAAGCCTGCTGGCTGCCAGTGCCTCCTCCAGCCATTGCCATGATTCCCCCAGCTGCCAGCCCTCCTGCCCGACGTGTCCTGCCCCACCCCCAGCCACTCTGCCCTCAGCACAGCTGCAACACTCGAGGAACTATCTGCTGCCTATGTGATTAACGTTTTAAAATTGCTTCAAACGTAAAACCCCCAGGAAATTTGTCCTGCAGTCCCCTTTTCTAGTCCCCTGCTGCTCCCCCAGGAATTCCTGTTCCATGTTCTTCCCTGAATCAAAACCTTCTGCAAATAACAAAGACACCAGCATGAAGCACTGCCCAGAATGACCTTGTCCAGAAGGGAGCAAAGGACAAGTTGATAACGACTAGCACTGACCCCGTGCTCCCACTGCCTGACCCTCCCACAGCATTTGTCACCACACAGCACCAATGCCAAATATCAGCTGGTGATAAAACAGTTGCATAACAACAGTTAATTTATAACAAACTGTTAAATGCTCTAGGTTAATGTCTGAATTCTCAGCTGTGATACCCTACTCACACTCATTTCTTCTGGGCTTTCCTTCAAGGAAGAAAGAGAATGCCAGCCTGACAAGGGAGGTGCCCTGTCACCTCTGCTCCCTTGCTGGCCAGGGTGTGACACTGCACGTGTCCCACTGCAGGCAGGAATGGCTGCATGGCAGAAAACACCTCACGACAGTGTCATGCGTGAGCTCTGCAAGCGAAGGAGCCCCGAGCAGCAGTGTCCCGGCAGGCGGCACTGCAGACGTGCATGGCCGTTCTGACACAGCTCCCACTGTGGCTTCTGCCCTGCCTGGCCCAAGGCCCGTGGGCAGCTCTCACTGCCTGAGCACGGTGGGGCCCTGAGGACTGTCACCTAGGATACAGGACATTGGGCCATCCAGCAACATCCTGGCAGAAATTGGCCACTTCATTGATTTCCTCTGTCCAAACAGAGTGCACTGTGGACACACGGTGGAGCAGGAATGTGCACTGAGGGGTTAATCCATCAATCCATGAGCCAGCCCTCTGCACAGAGGCAGAGCAAGCAGCAGGAAATAGGTGAACCTTAGAGCTGCAAAAAGACTGGGACCCACTGGAGTGAGTCACCTGCCCCAAGAGACTCCTCCTGTTCTCTTGGTGACATTTTTCTTTACATCTCCCTAAAGATTGAATTTAGTCGGTCCCTGTTTTGATTAGGTAGGCAGAGCTTCTTGGCTTACCATCAGCACTGCAGATCTGACTGCAGCATCTGGGGTTTGGATGAGGGATGTGACAGACTGGGACTGGGTAGCACCTCCACCTGCTCCTGAGCCACCAGGGACTAAACATCTGCAGGAGTTATAGCAAAGAAGGGGGTATCTGCCAGTCTCTCCTAATCAGAGCTTCCTCTTAACTCCTGCAAGCAGGGAATCTGCTTCTTAACCCATCAGCTCTGCAGGCAGGGAATATATTGGCACTGGAGTATCTACTCAGCTAATTCCCCACCACTACCTGCAAATAGCTCACCGGTTAAACAACCCATCTCTGCAATTCTCAAGCAGCCCAATGTAGGGCTTGTGTTCAGATTGTGCCCTGAGCCTCAGGAAGGCAAATGGGCCTAGAGCTGTTATGCTGAGACCTAGAATGAGCATAAAACCCACCTGTGGGCACTGCCCCTTGCAGTGCCAGCCATGCTGGGACCCACCAGCAGAGACCCAGCACATGGTGGAAACTTTAAAAGGATATGAAAGAGACCTCAAAGAGACCTCCAAGTCCTCTCTGGGCGTGACTGCATCAGCTCCTCAGCATGTTGTTTCTCTGCCTACCTCTTTAAAAGGGTGACCTCAGCACAGAGCTCTTTTGCATGGGGAGAAAAGCCATCGCTCCTCCAGCCAGCTGGTGCTGCAGAGAGGTTTTAGGGCCTCAGCCTGTCCCAAAATACTTACGTAGGAAGGAGGATCCTGCCAGGCTTCCCATTTTTCGCACATCGTTTTCTGAAACAACAGTTGGAGGTGCGGCAATAGCAGAGGAAGGGCTCCTGCTTGCCCATGGCCCGAAGCAGGGCCACCCCATCCCATGGCCAGCCGCTTCTCCTGGCACCAGCTGGTTTAGCCTCCATGGATGCTGCTGAACAAAAGGCAGGGCCAGAGGGAGCCCACAGAGGCCTCACCTGAGGAGACAACAGCCATGATGGCAGGGACACCATAGTAGGTGAATGCCCCATTCTCAAACCGCAGTCCTTCCTTGCCGACCTCCACCTGCACTTTCCCCTGGAAGGAGAAGGAAAATCCTCTCAGACAGGTACCCTGTGCTTCTGACCCACCCAGGGCTGCAGGGATCTCTGCCATCCCATACAAGAAGATGGGCATCTCTGCTGGCAGAAGCACCCCAGAAAAAGGTGGCAAGGAGAAAACAGGACCACCCCCTGCCACCCTCTGCTTGCTGCTGCCCCAGGCACCTGCAGGATGAGGACAAAGTAGTCAACAGGGCGGTTGCGCTGGTAGAGGTAATGCTCCGCTGCCTTCTTGTTCTTTCGGTCGTATTTGAGCTCCTGGATGACATTGGGATGTTTCAAGAGCCGCAGCAGGATCTTCTCAGAGAGGTATGGGGACTTGAAAGGCTCCACTTCTAGAGGGGAGGCAACACATACATGCCATGCTCAGCAGGTCTGGGGCTGCCAGGAACCCCTCATCCTCTGAGCTGCCCAGCCCTGCAGCTCCAGCCTAAGCACTCTCTGCCCAGAGCAGAGCCAAATGCAGACCCACACTGGTAGGACAGTGGGATGTCCAGGTTGTAGGTGGATATTGCTCAGTGGAGGGGAGCTCAACCTAGGAATGACTTAGGGATGTCCTGTGGGGCTGGTGCTGCTGGGCTTGCACAAGGGCAAGTGTACCTGTTGCCATGAACCGATGAGTAGCCAGGAGGAGCTGTGGGGAGATCTTCACCTTCATCTCACTCTCTGAGAGCCTGAAGATGGAGAAATCCTGGGGCTTGCGTCCCCGGTGGGGTACTCGCTCCTTCTTCCGATTGTCAGCTGCAGGCAGAGCAGAGTGGTCACTCACCTGCAGCAGCCACAAAGCTGTTACAGCTGCAGGGCCCCATGGCACATGCACACGCATGGACAGGCATGTCTTGCTGCATCCTACGGCAGGGCTGCTGTGGAGAGCACATGGAGCAGGGGGGCACATAAACCATGCTGTGCATCCAGCCTTGGGAGCAGCTCCCTGGGCAGGGAGCAGATTATGAAACACACTTATTCCTCAGGAACAAGTCCTGGGTTGTCCTGGCTGGCTGCATCACCCAGAGTCGCAAATGAGCTTGGGAACCACCCACAGGCATTTCATGCCAAACATAGATGCTCCCAGGTCAGGCCCTGCCTGGCCACCAGCTGCTGATGCTGGTACTTCTCTGTCTTGAGCATTCAAGACTCCCCGACACCTGACCAGCATCTCCCCACCATTCTTGTCTTTCCCATCATGACAGCAAATTACTCTGGGAAAGGACCACAATTTTCTCTGGCCTGTTTCCTACCCACATGTCTGTCTGTCTGTGCAGGCTCCCACCCTGGCTCCTGCAACTGCAGTAGCTGCTCTGGGACACTAACTGTACAGATCCGTCTCATCCAGGATCTCGGACTTGATGATCTCCTCAATGACATCTTCCAGGGTGACAATGCCCATCACCTCGTAGAATGGGTCTCCTTCCCCTTCATTGTTCACCCGCTGCACGATGGCCAGGTGGGACTTTCCTGCAGGGGAAAAGAAGAATGGAGGTGAGACTCCCACCCTGGTGATCCTGAGAGGGGTCCCTGGCATGGTGAGGAAGCAGGTGGGCAGGATTCGCTGGGAGGCACAAATCACAGCAGACACTGTCATCCAAATCCATCCCAAGTGTGCTAACCCAAGGAGAAGGGCTAGAAATGCAGCCCAGCCCAACAGGGCAGCTGCTGTTGAGACTGATTTGTAGATGTAGGCTCTTTTCTGGGGCCACCTTCTTTCTTTGCCCAGGCTGTGAGTCACTCCGTTCAGCTCTTTGACAGTCTCCTGTGCAGGAATGAGGTGTACATTATACCAACTCCTCCTTACCTTTAGCTTCATTGGCATGAGACAACTCTTAACAGAGCAATGAGACAATGGTCTCCAACACAGAAATGTGAATGTGTCCTTGGCTCTACTGATTTCCTTATCCTCATTTTCTTATTCTGTTGCTAATTATCTTTCCTATTAAATTGCCAGGAACAGCTCCCCTTATCTTTCTATCCATCACTGTGTAGACCAATCCTAAGATTTTTCTTAAAATACAAGTAAAGCCTCCATCTCCTTGAAACAGCAGCTCGGTTTTATATGTATGTTTGTTTGCAGCTTTTAGCCCAGCTCCCGCAGAACTCTTGGGTGAACCATCTGGATGCAGACACTGAGCACTTTTCAAGCCATCAGCTTGCACCTCATATTTTCTCTAAGCCCTGCCCTTGACAGCATCTTCTCTATGTTACCTTAAACAAGCAGAGTGGGACCAGGACCTTCAGCTATAATGACAGTGACTCCTGCTTGGAGTTCCAGTGTTCCTGGATCACAGTTTCAGCTTCCTCACTTGTCCCTTGTAAGCTGGCAGCTCTGCTGACACATTCTCAAGTTTCTTGGTTTTGGCATGCTTGAAACACTTCTATTTGGTTTTGCATGTCCAGCTCTCTGTAAGCTGTTTTGACTTTTTCAATGTCTCCCTTCCTTTACTGGCTGCTTTGATTTATGCTCCTGCTCAGCATAAATTGAGTTGACCAGAACCCAGCTTCCAAGCCACAAACAACTTCTGGGTTTCTAGCTCCAACGTATTCTTGGACCTGCCAATGAACAGCACTGGGTTTCTTACTGCCTCTGTGGCTCCTACACTGCTCAGCAATGCACATGGATTCTGAACCCCTAGTTTTACTTAACAGCATCCTCATTGGCACCACAGCCAAAACCTTCTCCTCCCTCTGTTTGCTCTGCATCCCAGGGGTCTCCTGTTGCAATGCCTGCATAAACCCAAAAGTACTGCAACGACCTCTGGAAAGGTGCAAACACCTTATTTTTGCCATGGACTCAAAGCTGAGCTCCTTGAGCAGCAATGGTCACCCAAAACAGGGGCAGGTTCCCTCTACTATGCAGCTGCCTCTGCATCCCCTTCTCCCATAAACCCATCCCAACAAGCTCTCCCTCTGCTCCCAACAAGGAATGTGAACAGTATTCATGCATAAAGATGTGATAGGGTGGGCTCCTGCCTGGTGTGCAGCTCCTTCCTTAGCCGCAGTGCCTCCTGGCTCGTCCCTGCAGAGGAGCAGGGACAAGCACACCCCGAGCAGCCTGGCAGTCCCACAGACACATCTTGCTGGGGATCATGTGACCTTCAAATAACCCTGCCCTGGATCCGAGACGAGCAGACGACATTTCTCAGCTGAAGATCAGCACCATACGTTTCTCACAGCAAATCTTGGGCATTTTCCACAGTATAAATTCCCTCCTCCTCATACCAAGCTTTTATTGCAAGATTTCAGAGAGCAGCTCGCTGCCTCCCACGCCTACAGATTTAGAAATGAGAACATAACGTTGCACCAAGTAGCACGGAGATGCACTTTAAAAAACCAAATTGATAGCCTTGGGGCACTGAAAATTGAGCGTGTCCTTTGGACTGGGCTATTTCACTCCTTTCATACATAGGTTTGCACATATTGTCTGTTCAGTGGGTAGTGAAGCAACACGGCACTTAAAAAGAAAAAAGCAGAGGAGTTGGCTGCAAGACAGCAGCAACAGCTACGTTTCATCTTAGCAAAGTCCAGCTTTTGAAAATATCTCCTTTGCCAAACTCTGCTCCCAAACACTGGGGCCATCTGGTCTCCTACAAGTCCTCGGGTGAGTGAGGAGAGGGAGAAAGTTATTTCTTTTGGCTGAGAGCTTGTTGTTAATGACATTTACATGCAACCCAAAACCGCCAAGCCCTTACAAAAAGCTTAGGTGCTACTTAAAGGCAGTCAGAGAGTGATGGAGGCAATTCTTTTTTTGGCCAAACACCTACACCGACACTGCAATTTACACTAGAAATGTGATTCCAGCTCCATGTTCACGTAGCTGCAAATGAGATTATTTAGAAAGAACCCAGCACTGTTAGCCTGGAAGGAGACCCATGGTTTCACTGCACAGGGGGCAGAGCCAGTAGGGCTGTTAGAGCACTCAAGAGTTCTTTATTTTCACAGAAAATAAACACTTGTATTCACACTCCAACCCCCCAGGTTCGTGTTTCCAGGCTAACACCCATGTTAGAAACAGAGCAGGTACCCAACAATGGAGAATTGTTGCAGTCCCATGTGGTTGCTCCTGCCCATACTGAGAGAGCTGATCCCAGCCCATACCTGGCCAGCTGGTATCCATGTCAAAAAAAAGCCCTGAATGCCAGGCAGTCCTGGTCCTTTCAAGTGAGTGCTGCTCTCAGCTGGTCCCCTCTGGGAAAGGGATGACATGCTCTGATTTCCCACCTGAGGGACATGAGATCATTTGCAAAGTTGTGCCACACCTCCCTGACCTGACTGGGTCCTGTACCTCTTCCCACAAGCTTTTTAACAGACCTCATTAATTTTGGTGGAGGGTTTGCAGGTGTCCTGGCTGTAGGGTCATGGCTTGTTCACTCCTGGGCAATGCTGCCAAGCTCAGCTACATCTCTTTGCCCAGCCCTGAGAGCTGCTACACCTGAACAGGAGGAAAAGCTGTGGCCTTTAGAGCATGTACAAGGGCAGAATCTGGGCAACGAGATGGAAGCAGTGTCTGGGGGAGGGTGGCACAGGGACAGACCTGGGGATGCCAGAGGGGTCACATTTGCCTCTGCAGCCATTATCCAGCAGGTCAGCCTCAGTGGGAGCACAACAGAGAGAGATAAATCATTTAAACAAACCCCCAGACTTGATCTAAAACAGCTTTAAAATCTGTAAAACTGATTCCAAAAACCGTGCTATTGTAACCACTGCTCGATAGCTCAAATGAGATGAATTATAAGGGTGAGCTGCTTCCCCACTAGCAAGCTGTCACATGTGAACTTTACAGGGCTATCGCTGATGCAGGAAAGCACAGTGAAACACTTGAGAATCAAAGCCTTGGTTTGGCAAATGCTAGAACAAATGGGCAATTAACTTTCCTTGTGCGAGCAGCTCCGCCGGCCTCCGCAGGACTGCTCTTGCACAGGAAGTCTATAGGTGATTAAGTGTCTGCTCAGCATGGGATACAACTGCACTAAATTCTTTATGAGCTACATGAAATCTGCTCTTTTCAAACAACAGCTTCAGTGGAAAGTTAATGCCTCAAAATGCTAAATTACAGAGCTAATATAAACAGCTGAGAGCTTCCAGATGGAGCAGGCATCTGAACAGATATCCAAAGATTTTATGCCCATTTTTAGGAGCCTTGTTTTTCATAGGCACCTAAATGACCTTGGGCTCATAGATCCACCTCAAATCACCTTCCCTGGTGAGAGAACAGGGTCTGAACACATGGAAATGCCTTGACTTCTGGGAAAGAAAGTGCTGTTGGGTTCAAATATAGCCCAGACTAATTCTTTATCATTTTTTAATGTAGGTACCCTGCCAGAGGAATGTTAAAGATGCTTTAGCCTTGTCTCTTGTTCCACAGGATGAACATCCTGAGCATGAAATTAATTTTCATAAATTTTATGGTAAGATCTGAAGCTGTTATTAGGAGATCAAAGGTACAGGCACAAACCATGAAGCATTTACAGCTACAAAATGGAAGGAAAAAAAAAGAGTAATTTTTAAATAAGATTGATTTGTGAAACAACCATGATGTAACTGAAATCTATTTTCTGTGTGCTTTTCCTCAGAGCTCTTCACAGAGGCTGCCAGCATCTCCATGCTCTCTTTCTGAACTCCATATGGAAAAAGTGGGGACGCTGATTTGAACAACTTGGACAGAAAATGTGTATGAGTGTGCTCTTTTGTTACCACGACTCTACACCAAGGATAAAACCTCACATTGTGGCTAGAGGAAATGCACATCTATACCCAAGCAGGAGGAAAATAACCAAGAGGGCTGCAGGGTCACCCAGCTCTACAGGAATAAGAGCTATGTGAAGGAAAAACTATAAATCCCATCTTAACCTAACCCAGACCTTTCTCAGAGACAAAAACTTCACCTGCTTACATCTGTCTGTAGCCTTTCTCATGTTCTCCTTTTGTGCTTTCCCTAATCCTAAGGAAAACTGTAAAAAAGATGGAATATTTGAAATAGCTGATCAATTACCATTGACGAAGCAGATCAGAAGGGTAAGGAGTATATTAGAGGGGACACAGAACCTCATCTTCTATCTGTTGTGCAACAGGGTTCTGACCTCTTGGGTACCCAACAGCTCAGTATGAAGGTGCCTTTGACAGCTACGAAGAGGGGAATGGGTGGCAGGATGCCCTCTCCCCCAAGGACTTGGCTCCCTTCCTGCTTTGCTGCATGCCTGCCCAGAGCAGGCCTGACCCTGGGATTATTGGGGTGGGGTAGAGCAGTCCAGGGTTTACACAGTAAGATTTAGCAAAGTTTAGTGGGAAAAGCACATTAATGTTTCAGGCCGAGTTGCAGCATGAGACACTTGAGACCATTTCTTGTCTATCAGCAACTCGCTCTCAGTGAGGCAATCACTTCCAGGGGACATGTAGGTGGTACTTTTTGGGTAAAACTGGCTCCTTAACCCATACATCTGCCTTGGGAAGTCATTGCTTCAGCTCATCAAGATGCCCAGCAGAGTGACTATAACACTTGCAGAAATCTCTTAAAGGCTGAGTTAAATTTGAAGCAACACTATGTGCTTGCAATGCCTGTGGGATCAGAAAGATGGTTCAAAAGAATCATCTGAAATGGTATTGACCCCAATTCCTGGCAAATGTAAGCACTTTCTCCAATTTGCAGAAGTCTAATAGAGGCTGTGGAGCATTTTGAAACGTAAAGACAGACCCTAGGGCAGAGCTGTCTTCCGCAGGACAGGCTGTTTTCCCTGCTAAGCCTGAAAGTTTGGGGTTTGGAGAATTTATTTTTAGTAACTCTTAAAAGATGCCAAGCCACAGTAGGCTAATTTGAGTTGCAGCTCAGCCTCTGCCCTGCTACAGGAAAATGAACATTAAGAGCAAATTTCTACTGTTCCTCTGACAGAGGAAAGTTACTTGCTGAAAGGTGCCACTGCTGTATATAGACTCCTGCAGGAATTCAGTCAACAAAGCCCATGAACAACTTGAGAAAGGGACAAGACTATGACTTCCCAGAGGTGTGACAAAATAAGGAGGTGGACCTCACAGAAGAGGTTCCCATGAGGAGTTATATCACTGGACTGGAGCTGCAACATGCATTGCTTGGTAATCTTCAAGAAAGGAGCAGAAGCAGATTGTATCGCCCACAACATTTCACACTGAATAAATGCATAAACCTTTCCTCATAGCTCCACATTCCCTAGGTAAAGTTTATCCTACAGGAAGCTCATCTGCCTCCCTACATTGCCTTAGCTTGCTATATATGGTGCAGTTATTTTTTTGGTGTATTAGGTATTTTCTCCTGGGAGCCCAGAATAAAGCCAGGTACTCCAAGGTGTACCAATAAAAATTGCCAAGAAATTGCCTCCCAATTTTTTCACTCCTTCAGTTTTTTCATCTTCTTTCACCAGGTTGCAGGCAGCAAAATTACTATACTGGTATGTATTTTCTTATTTCTAGTGAAGAAAGGACACATTTTGTGTAGGGTCCTTCACTTAGCACTTCTCAGTAAATGCTGCACAACAACATATGCCTTCTGTAAGAGACCCTGTCTAGTTTCCCTGAAAAGATGGCAAATTGGGTGTCCAGCCCTCATTATTTCCGAGTTCTTTTTGCTGAGTTTTGCTGAAATGAAGTCAAAACCATATTGCAACAAAAGTATTTCCTTCTTTCAGCTGAACCTGTCTCATGCTGCCATCATGTTGTTTTTCTGAATGGTTTTTGCAGCTGCCCTCCTCGTTCGGGCTGTGGGTTGAAGTCTCAACTACTTTCTTGCAGGCCAGACCTCTGCAGCTATCTGGAGTCTTCTCTGGGTTTTTCCCAGTTCCCATTGGGACCCCCAATTTAACCACCTCTCTGCAGGAATTACTGCTGAAAGAGAAATCAAACAATGGCCATGGCAGCAGTGTTGTGAAAAGGCAGAGGTGAAGTTTGACCAGTTCTGCTGTGATGGAGCAGGGGCCAGGTTTTGTTAACCAGGAGTTCACAGCTGCTCTTGGGCACTGTAACCACACTTGGCCTGTGCCTCCCTTGGTGCTACTGAGTGTGTGCTACTATTTCATACAATTTAAATGTTAAATGGAAAGCTGATGCTACAGGTCTGTGGAAGGTCATCCCTTCTACACAAGGTCCTGCTGGGCAAGAGGCAGTTTGTAACACATCTATGGATTAAAATCAAGGTAAACACCAATGCATCTTAATGGAACTGCACACAAACAAAGTTAGTGTGAGCATACCTAGAAACAAAGCTTCCCCTCAAACCCTGCTATAAAAGACCAAAGAGGAAAAAAAGCTGATTATCTTCATAGCTGGGACAGAACAGCAAGAGAAAAGAAATGCCTCAGGTAAACAAGGACAATAGTGTGATATCAGTGAGTAGGAGGCAACAGAAAATGAAAGTGCTGTCAGAGGTGTGAGCAAGAGTCCCAAAGTGCTGTATTTAATTATCCCTTGACATTTTCAGTAAGAAAGAACAAATGTTTGTGTACTGTGGCAAGGAGCTCTGGCAGTGAAATTGTGTTCTTTATGCAAAAAAATGACATTATGGGTATACTGTATGTGTCAGAACATTAATCATTAGTGAAACAGATCAGAAGTACATATTGCTATCTGGGAAAGAAGGATATAAAATGTTATAGGTATTTTGTATAAATATTATAATAACAAAAAGAAATAAAGGGTACAAAAACTGTTTAAGTTAATCATGGGAAAAGGAAAGAAAAGCTGTCTTTTCTAAAGCCTTGTGAGAGACATAAGGACGTGGAGGTGGCTATGAATGCCCATCCTTAACAGAGACTTTAATTTCCTAGAAAGAGGCTGGGCCTTATCAGTGGGAGCATTTGTTGTCCTGCAGGCACCTTGGAGGTGTGAAGTGATGAATGCCTTCATTAAACACTTGCTGAGCCAACAAGCAATCAGCCTACATTCTAATTAGTGGAGGTGTCTCAGAAGACCTGGCCATGGAAAGAAACCTTGATTGGATCAAACAAGATACTTCACCATAATTCAAACGGACACAGAAAAGGAGACAGTGATGAAGATTCTTAATTACAAACGGGAAATCTTTATTTTAGAAATTAAATAGTCGAGTGAACAGGGCTGACGCAGCAGTGGATGGGACTGAAGGCAGCTGGGAGCTAACATCTGTCACAGTGTGGGACCCAGCACAAGAACCTGTATTTGGAACTGGGAAAAGAGAGTTTAGGAGGGTTCAGGGCCGGGCTGGGAGATTATTTGCAAACTCGGGGGTGACCAAATGCCTACAAATATGGGAAAGATGAATCAGAAGAAAACATCAAACCTTGGGAAGAAGAACAGGTGGGGGAAGAGATGGAATTGCTAAACACCATGCTCAGTTAGATACTAAGACCAAAAGCAAGGCTTTTCAGCCATGTAGTTCAGAAAAGACAAGTAGAAGTGAGATGGGAACAGAAAAAGGGTTTAGGGAGAGCTCTAAATAGGGGCTGTAGCAAAACACCCCAGAAGGCCACAATGGCAGACAGACGTAAAAGAGGAAGAACCTGAAGTGATATGCCAAGAGTTTAATGGAGCAAAGTTAAAGAAGGATGGATAATCTTCATCTGAGATGAAGACCAGCATGTGAAAGTGCAGGGCAGGTAGCAAGGCTTGTTACCACACCCGTGAGCTCAGGGAGCAGCAGACACAAAACAGCTCTATTTAAGGAGGGCAGAGAGGACAGCAAGCAAAGGGCAGGGAACTAAGCAAGCACAAGTCCATTTTTTTAGGTCTATTGATCCATAGGGTACCAGGCTGTAGAACAAATTTGGAAGGGGAAGTGTATCAAAGTAAATCAGATAAATTGCAGGGGAGCCTGACCAAGGGAGAGAGTGCCAAAATCATCTGACATCTCCAATTAAGAGAGAGGTAGAAGGGACCTCAGGCGAACTTCATTGCTGTTGCGGGAAAACACAGTTAGGAAGGAACTGCAAAGCACACAAGGAATTAGAAAGAGGAGAGACAACTGGCATGGGGGGAAGGGGGCAGGCATGGACTACTGCAGCTCACCAAGGTTGAACCCAGAGAACAATCTCAATGCTTTTGCCAACAGTCTTGTATAAAACCCAGGAAATTTCTGATTTTCACCAATGGGAGTCTCCAGTCCTGCTGAGGGGCAGAGAGGGCATGTGGTGCCACACAGAACTCCTCTGCCTGCGATCCTGAGTGTTAGTGGGAACACACGTGAACATCTCCGGAGAAGATGCTGACCTCCATGTTATCTGATGAGCACATTCCTGGGGCACTGAGAAATGTCCTATCCCCTCCTTCTCCCACCTCTAAAAACGAGCACAGAGATGACTCACAGAGAGGTTTGCTCTGTTTCCGGAGTGGACCAGGTTGGCCTTTCTCACATGATCAGCTCTGCCTGCGGCAGAGCAGCGCCAGGCAGCCCAGGAGCCAAGCGCTGCCCTCCCGCATTACATAATGCAGCATGTCACTGCTGCAGCCATTTCTTAGACTCACTCACCACAGTCTGACGTAGTGAGGAACACGCGGCAAAACACAATTCCCAGTGGGAGGGAAAAACACATGCTGTGTGTATTCTCAAGGTACGGTTAATGAAATACAGCTCTCAGCATCTCTGGGGCTGCTGGCAGCTGCTGCATTATGAATGCTGTCACAGCTGCAAAAAAAGTACTGCTCTTTATAAGGGCTTAATCTTTTCTTCTTCCTTTAAACCACTTGCATAGAAACATTTCATAGACCTCTTTCTGACTGCTAAGCTGAAAATGTGAAAGCTAAGTAATGAGATGCGATTTCCTGTCATAAACTCCTTCGCACAGAACAGAGCAGCAAATGCTGTCTGGGCAACACTGCAAGGCAGGTACCATGCCCATGCTGCCAGGCCACTGCAGACACATCAGCCCCTGGGGGACAGGCTCACCTGCCAAGCCAGCAGCCTGTGTGGCCAAAGGCTCTTACAGTCTTCATAACATCACAGTAAATCAAGGGCACTGCTGGGCCTCAATCTACCCGGGGATGTTCCACCAGGTGACACCAGGGTCATCGACACACCAGCACATGCAGGGACCAATTCCCCCCAGCATCCCTGGTACCTGCCACGTCCTGCCAGGAGGCCATGCGGGGCTGCCCATGGGGGCTGCTGACTTGGAAATCATTGGGGGTGCAGAGGGGTGCAGGGGAAGCCCGGGGGGGGGCGACCCGGCGGCCTCACCCTTCTTGAACTCCTCAAGCAGCGTGTCGAGGCGGGTGTCGTTGAAGACGCAGTGGAGCGGGCGGCGGTAGAAGCGGGTGACAGTCTGCAGGGGAGTGCAGTCATCAGGGTCGACAAAGGCTAGGTCTTTGACAAAGAGCAGGTCGACAATGTTGTCGCGCCGGTCACCCTCATAGACTGGGATGCGGGTGTAGCCAGACCGGAGGATCTCAGAGACGGTGGCGAAGTCCAGCACAGCATCGGCCCGGAGCATGAAGCAGTCGGCCAGCGGTGTCAGCACATCCTCCACTACCTTGGTGCGTAGTTCCAGCGCGCCCTGCACCATGGCCAACTCCTCCCGCACCAGGTCGCCGTGGGGGCCAGCGGCGCGCAGGGTCTCCAGCAGCCGCTCCCGCGTAGAGAAGACGCTGAGCTCCTGCCGCAGCGCCCAGTCCAGCAACCGGCTGAGCGGGTAGCAGATGGGGAAGGTGGCCAGCATCAGCAGCCGGGTGAGGCAGAGCGTGCGGGAGGCGATGGCCAGCCCGTGCCGCGAGCACACCGAGTAGGGCAGCACCTCGCCGCCCAGGAAGACGGCGGCGGTGCACAGCAGCACCGGCAGCCAGGGC